>JAAALK010000287.1:102551512-103029690 GCA_019279435.1 Zizania palustris | reverse complement strand
GTGCGCGGAGTCTTGGGACTCCGAGGCTCCCTCCATAAGTGCTCTTCGGAGTGCAGTCAGCCGTAGAGAACAAGCTTTTAGGACTTGGTTCCCACGGACGGCGCCAACTGTTGGCGCAAATGTTACGCCAACAAGTTCTCGGTAATCAAGAACGGACAACAGGAATTTGTGTTTTAGGACTAGCTCGAGCCTCCGAAATGGATAATAGCTCAAGTGGTCCGAATGATTGTAGATGAACAACTTGTTCTGGATCCCCCTTTACAAGGTATAATGGGGGGTATTTATAGGGGAAAAACCATAAGGAAAAGGCCTATTTTCCCCTAGATTACAACCGCCATAGTGGAAACTATTCATTATTATACACAGGGTTATACATGGTAAAGTACTGCAAGGTAGATGGATAAACAAGACATCCAATCAATCATATCCTTCGGCTTCGAAGTCTCCATCCTCCCTTCGGAGAGTTCTCCAGGGCTTCGCACCGTGGTGCCCTCCGATCTTGACGACGCATACTTCGAACAACAGCTTGCCAACATCGGGGCCATTATCAGCCTTTGGAAGGTTTACGCCTTAAGCCTGGAAAGTGGAATAATTTCCCCCAACAGTCTCCATATTTACTAGCCCCTCTTTGGGATAAGCAACTTCGAACTGTATTCAAAGATAGTTACGCGCAAAGAAAAAACTTCGGAGTACAATTTTTTGGGGGTTCGGAGCCCCTCTGCAATTTAAAGATCTTTTAAAATGTTGTAAAATGTCTTCGACTATTTGTAGTCTGAAGAATGGCAACTTAGTACCTTTGTTTTTTTGAAAGAAATCATTTGAGATAAATTTCAAGATACCTTAGTATCTTAGATAATTTGTCACTTTGGACTATGTTACAGATATTCGAAGCTCATGGCTCAAATTCTGTTTTGCTTTAGCCACCTTCGGCTCATTTTTGCGATCTCTGTCGAACCAATGGTTCGGAGTTTGCAATGGTCTCTTTGGACTCTTTTTACGGATGTCTATCAGCCAATGGCTTGGACTCCGTATATTTTGGCCACCTTCGGCTCTTTTTGCGGAAGTCTAACAGCCAATGGCTTGGACTCCGCATGTTTTGGCCACCTTCGGCTCTTTTTACGGAAGTCTACCAGCCAATGGCTTGGACTCCGTATGATGTGGTTTTGGGCTCTTTTACGGATGCCTACAAGCCGGTGGCTTGGACTCCGGATTATGTCAGCCCCCACGTCGGAAGCTTCGAACCAATGGTTCGAAGTCTGAAAATACAATCCAGCTTCATGACACTTCCCTCTCGGTCGACCCCGCGGTTCCAGTGCGTCCACTCGGAAGCTGGAAGTCTATGAGGGGAAGGCATTATCAGGATCATATGCTTTATTAATTTGGAAGATGATTACAAGTGAGTTACAAGGAGCCCTTATGCGAAGTATCGCTTTAGGTGCTCCGCATGCCAAGTATGTGCTAACTCTTCACCTTCTAAATTAGCTAACTTAAAAGAGCCAGGGCGTCCTGAACGAACAATTAGGTATGGACCTTCCCATTTATTTCCTAACTTCCTTCGCGCTATAATGCTTCGTAGAACAAGATGACCCGATCTTAGTTCATTGACCTTAACCTTCGGGTCAAACCAAGCCTTCGTTTGCTGATGATACTTTGATAATTTGCCACAGCTCGAAGTCTTGTTTCTTCTGATAAATCTAACGAAGCTTGTCTTTCTTCTTCAATTTCCGGTTTGGTGCTGCGAAACGATCCTCCTTTGAGCTCCGTTGGAGTCATAGCTTCATCTCCGAATAGTAGTCTAAATGGAGTAAAACCTGTGGACCTTGTTTGCGTAGTCCGAATGGACCACAAAATCTTCGGAAGCTCTTCGGTCCACAGTCCCTTGGCTAATCCTACTATCCTTCGATTTAGCCCTGACAAAATATTTCCATTGGCTCATTCTACAGCTCCATTAGACTGAGGATGCCTCACTGCAGCAAAACATAACTGAATGCCTAAATCTTCGCAAAACTTCCTGAAGGGTTCTGCATCGAACTGTGTTCCATTATCAACTGTGAGTTGTCTAGGCACTCCGAACCGGCAAATGATGTTCTTCCAGAAGAATTTCTGTACATTGTTCGAAGTGATAGCTGTCAAGGGCTCTGCTTCCACCCACTTAGAAAAATATTCAATAGCTACCACTGCGAACTTCAGATTTCCCTTGGCTACTGGAAAGGGACCAATTAAATCCATACCCCATCTGGCCATAGGCCATACCGGAGCAATGACTTGAAGAGCTGTTGGTGGGCGATGACTCCGTCGACCCATCCACTGGCATCCTTGACAAGTGCGGACTAAACTCTCCGCATCAGCTGTTATTGTAGGCCAGTAAAGCCCCTGGCGAAGTGTTTTTCCTGCCAAAGCTCTAGGGGCTAAATGGCTACCACAAAGGCCTTCATGAATTTCTCGAAGAATTTCTTGACCTTCGGCTTGAGATATACATCGGAGTAAAGGGGAACATACTCCGGCCTTGTATAAAATACCGTTGATTATTTGATAATTTCTAGCTCTAAGCTTTAATCTTGACAGCTGTGGCTCTTCGGGCAAATTTGTTCCTCCCTGTAAAAGTTCCATGATTGAATTTTTCCAATCTGCACTAGGAATGCAAAGAATCTCTGCAGAGGGAATTTGTGGCACCGAAGGTATACTGAGCTCCTCATAGAAAGCTTCTTCTGGCACATCCACAGCTCCGGCTGCAGCTTTTGCTTAGATGTCCGCTTGCACATTTTCTGCTCTTGGTATACTCCGAATGGAAATACCCTTGAAGTGTGCTTCGATTTTACGGATTTCTTCTAAGTACTTTGCAAGCTGTGGATGCCGAACTTGGAAACTTTTATCTACGTGCCCTGCTACTATCTGAGAATCTGTCTTTATAATAATTCTTGTAGCCCCTAGAGCACGTGCTTTTCGGAGTCCCAATAAAATTCCTTCATACTCCGCTATATTATTGGTAGACTTAAAGTTGAGTCTTGCGGAGTACATTGCTCTTTGCCCCGAAGGTGAAATTAATACTGCTCCAATGCCTGCTCCGGATGCTTGGAAAGCCCCATCGGAATAAACAGTCCAAACTCCGTCACTTGTCTTCTCCGGAACCAAATTTGCAGGCGGAGTCCATTCTGCTACAAAATCTGCTAAGACTTGTGATTTGATTGCTGTCCTTGCGAGGAAAGATATGCCGAAGGGTGCTAGCTCAACTGCCCACTTCCCAATCCTTCCAGTGGAATCCTTACTTCGAAGCATATCTCCTAAAGGATACGAAGTTGGTACAATTACATTGTCTGCCAAAAAATAATGTCTTAATTTCCTCGAAGCCATTATCAGAGCATAAACGAACTTCTCAAGTTCGGAGTATCTTGTCTTTGCTCCTGATAACGCTTCGGACACAAAATAAACAGGATTTTGGACCAACTTCCCATTGAAATCCACTTCTCTGACAAGGACTGCACTGACAGCAGAACCTGTAGCTGCAAGGTAAAGGAGTAGGGTTTCGTCCGCAGTAGGCACCGTGAGTGTAGCAAGATTACTGAGATACTCTTTAATATCTTCGAAGCTTCTCTGACACTCTGGTGTCCATGCAAAATCTTCGGACCCCTTCAATGCTTTAAATATAGGCAAGCTTCTCTCCGCAGACCTTGATAAAAACCTACTAAGTGCTGCCAGACGCCCAGTCAGCTTTTGCACTTGCTTTAAATTTTCCGGAGGAGCCATCTTCTGTAGCGCAGTTATTTGAGTAGGGCTAGCTTCAATTCCCCTGCTTGAAACTAAATACCCTAACAACTTTCCAGCTTTAGCTCCGAAGATACATTTTTCGGGGTTAAGACGGATCCCACATGCCCGAAGGCTATTGAATGTTTCTGCTAAGTCTAGGCTATGTTGGTGCTTTAAAGCACTCTTTATTACAATATCATCCATATAGGCCTCCACATTGCGACCTAATTGATGACCTAGAGCCTTAGCAACTAACCTCGAAAAAGTAGCCCCGGCATTTCTTAAGCCGAAGGGCATTCTTACATAACAGAAGACTCCCGAAGGAGTTACGAAGCTTGTCTTGATCTCATCTTCGCGCTTCAACCATATTTGATGATAACCAGAATACGCGTCAAGGAATCTTAATAACTCCGAACCTGCGGTGGAGTCAACCAATTGATCAATTCGGGGCATGGGGTAGGGGTCACGAGGGCATGCTTTATTTAAGGATGTGAAATCAATGCACATGCGCCACTTCCCGGAAGACTTCTTTCTGACGAAGACTGGATTGGCTAACCATTCTGTGTGAGCCACTTCTCTGATAATCCCAGCCTTCAACAATTTCTCAACTTCGTCCTTTGCTAGAGCAGCTCTTTCTGCAGACATTTTCCGGAGTCCTTGCCGAACAGGCCGGGCCTTCGGGTTTACAAGTAAACTATGTTCAATGATATCCCGATCGACTCCGGTGATATCTTCGTCAGACCAAGCGAAGACATCCAAATTCTCTTCTACCACCTTTTCCAAGGAGGTTGCAACTTCTGGAGGTAAATCTTTACCAAATTGAAATGTATACTCTTTACCATCTTTAACAATGACCTTCGCTGCAATCTCTCCCTCAGGACTTGGTCTCGGAAAGGACTTCTTCAAAGCTTCGGAGGAGGCTGAAAAAATTTCTTCATTATCTTGTACATTGTTTACTTGTCTTGGATCAAGAGGGGGACCATGACCATATTCCGCTCTCCGAGCGATAGCTTGATCTCCCAAGACAGTAAGGACTCTTGCTTGTGTGGGCATCTTCATGCACAAATAATTGTGATGCACCACAGCTCCGAACTGGTTTAGCATGCCTCTTCCGAAGATGACGTTGTAAGCATACGGGGCATCTACGACATCGAAGATCACTTCCTCAGTTCGGGCCAACAAACCTTCTCCGAAGGTAACTTCCAGGCCTATTTGGCCAAGTGCATCAAGCGGAGGTCCTGCGAAGCCTTGCAAAGGATGAGCCGCTGGAAGGAGATGCTTCCTGGAGATGCACAATTGATCGAAGGCTTGAACAAAAATGATATCTGCCGAACTACCTCCGTCAATCAATACCCTTCGAACTTCAGTGCCCGCAATATCAGCAGTGATAACAAGTGGATCTGCATGCGGGAACTTAATACCAGCTGCGTCCTCCGCAGAAAAGGATATCGATACATGAGACCACTCCGGCATTGCAGCTGCAGACGACGAAGTCCCAATATGGCCTACTTCTCTGGCGTAGTCTCTTCGCTGTCTCTTTGACATGCTTCCGAGGGTACCTCCTCCGGAGATGGGGAGGACTACTCTTTTCCCTCGATCTTGCCCTTCCTCTTGCTTCGAAGGTGGCATAACATTGGCCACTGGAGGGTGTCTTGCAGCATCAAAGTTTTCTATCCGCGCCACAGCTTGAACCGGCTCTGGGCGCGTTGCAGCTGGAACTCGGTCGGTAGTACCCCGGCCTGAAGTTCTTTCTAGATACTCTCCCCTTAGGGTAAGTATAGCCTTGCAAGTATCAGTTGCATGGCTTCGATTTTCTCCATGGATGCAGCAGAAAAGGGTCTGGCCCTTGCCAGCCGTTTTCCCTGGCGGCCTCCAACCGCTGGCCTTGTTCCCCGAAGACTGTGGAGCTCTCTGTGTAAACTTCCGTGGGGGTGCAATATTCATGACTTCAGAACGAGGGTGCTTTTGCCCTCTTCTCCGATCATGTTGGACTTCGAAAACTGGTTCTTGCGGCTGTGCGGAAGTTTTTACTTCTACTTTAACTTCTTGCAATATGGATGAAGTAGCAGCAGTTCTTCGGAGCCAACCCTCTTCCGACCTCGCATACTCCTCGAAGTATGACATCAACTGAGAGACTGAGGAGATGCTTTTCCGATGAAGCTTATCCAGGAGACCTTGATGAGTGACGCCTTCCCGAGCTGCATCAACTACCGAAGATGCAGACAACCCCCGGATTTGTGACTTCGTATGAGCGAAGCGCTTGAAATATTGCCTCAATGTCTCTCCGGGGAGCTGTTTCACCTGGAAAAGGCTTCCTGTTGACATGGGAGGCACGAAGGTGCCTTGAAAATTGCTTATAAACTTCTTCTTCAGCTGCCCCCATGAATTAATTGATCCTGGCCTCAAAGACCAGAACCACCTTAATGCCACTCCTTGAAGAGCTAAGGGGAAGCACTTCGCCATGGTGTCTCGAACTCCTCCGCTAGCTTCAATTGCTAGGGCATAAGAACGAACGAACTCTCTGGGATCTTCATCTCCGGCATACTTACAGAGCTTCGAAGTTTTAAACTTTGGATCAAAGCGAACTTTCTGCAGCTCAGGATGCAGCGGAGATTCATTGTCGAAGGAGGCGTTCTCCGGAGCTTCGGGATAATCGGGTTCATCGTCTTCGGGCACTTCTGGGATAGTTGGGATGGCTTGAGAGCGATGCCTGTTCGCAGCTTCTTTTCGCCACCTTGCTACTTCAACTTGAAGGTTGGCCATTTGAGTGGCCATATCTCCAAGATTGGCTTCATCTCCTCCGGAAGGATCTTCCGGGTCTTGAGAGCTAGTAGGATCAGTTTGGATTGGGATGGAAGGTGGAGGAGGGACTCCGGGTGGTCGAAGTATGGAAGGGGTTGGCGGAGAAGCTTCATATGTTCGAGGAATGGAAACTCCTTCCAGAGTTTATGGAGGGAATGTCGAAGGCCCTCTGACTTCAACCGTATCAAATGGTATCTCTCCGGAGATCCGAGAAGACCTACGAACGGGACTGCGGGGTGCGCTCCACTTAGGAGGCATGATGTAAGAAGTTGGTAGAGAACGAAGTTTTTCGGACTAGGTTCCCCACGGACGGCGCCAACTGTTGGCGTAAAAGATTACGCTAACAGGTTTCTGTAGATTAGAAACTAACAAACGAAGTGTTTGCGAAGTGAACTGTTCTAAGCCTCCGAAAGGATAATAACTTAGAATAGTTCGAATGTGTGTATTGAATAACTTGTATTCGGTCCTTATTACAGGGTGAAATGGGGGGTATTTATAGGCCCAAATATTAAGGAAAAGACCTATTTACCCCTCTATTACAACCGACATAGTGGAAACTATTCGGTACCCTTGATAGGGCTAAAATGGTAAAAGACTAATCTAATAATATAAAAGATAAATCTTCCATCTTAGCTGGCAATAAAGATCTTGAAGAGCCTTAGTTCGAAGATGTACTCCGAACCAGTGCCTATCTTTGTACTTCGAGCTTGACTCAGGGTATCTTCGAAGATGGACGTCTGGGAACCTTCGAATCAACTATCTGCTTTCATGCTGTTGTGGCAATAACCCCGAAGATGAGATATTTTTCCCCAACAGCCACTAAGTTGGTCTCCCCAATGTCACGGCTAGCTCGATCCAAAGGTTCGAGCAAAGTCCGAAGACCAGTTGTTTGCCCTAAGAAAGGAGCTAGCAAGGGGAGCATGCTTATTGCCTGTTGGTCATCTTCGTCCAGCGAAGGACCGGAGCTTTGGCCTGTGGTCTTCGGAGCCACTGGAGGCTGGCCCTCCCCGGAAGATTGGCTCTCGTCTGTTGAATCAGATGGAGTTGATCCGGAACTTGCAGCAGGGAGGGGCTCTATATGTCTTTTGCCTCTTCCAGGTCCCATTTGAGTAACTCTCTGGGCTGGCTCCGAAGTCGTCGAAGGTCCAGGAATTATTTCCTCTTGGCGGACCTATTCCATAGGAGTGGACTCTGTAAAAAAAGAGTATTATACATTGTATAAATATACAAAATAAACATGAAAGAGTTATTCGAAGTCTACCTTCGACGTTTTGCAGAGGAGTCATCATCGGACTGTTCGGCGGATCGAAGGCTAGATCTTCATCCGAATCAGCCGTTAAGTCTTGGACTGCAGGAGCATCGTCCTGTGCAGTCCTTGTTGCCTCTTCGGGAATCGAAGCCATAGTGATTTCGACCCCACTTTCATTCGCAGGAACTTCGTCCTGAGAAATATCTTCTTGAACTGCCGAAGTCCTTGGTTGTTCAGGATTATCTTGGGACTCCGGCACGTTCGCATGTACTTCACCTTGTGCAGTCTTTTGAGTTTCATCTTCTTCTATTAGACGCACAAGCAATCTCCCTTCATCCTCTTGGGAGTCGGAAACTGAAGCCCTTGAGCTCGAAGGTGCAGGATTCGAAGGTGCAAGATTGTTTGGCTTCCGAGCCACCTTCTTCACCGGAGTCTTTGCGGAGCTCGAAGTCCCAGCTTCGGCTTTTCTCTTCTTGGGTCCTTTCTCCGAAGGCACCCAATCCATCAAAGGGGGCAGAGTGATTTCCAGCATTCCCCATACTCTGTTAAATCTCTCCCAACTCCCGACCAACTTGATTCTCCATTCTTTTTCAGTCGGAGTTGGAGTGCCCAAAATCTTCTCCGAAGCCCTTACAATTTGTTCCGAAGTAACAGGGGCTGAAGAAGCTAAAAAATAAATCAAGTTAGTTTTTCTTCGAATGAATATGCATAATACATGTTGTCTTCGAAGTTACCTGCAGGACTCGAAGTCAAGGTGATTTTTCGGAGACCGACTTCCGAATCCTCTTCGAAGATGATAGGCCAGTTGGCCATCAGTGGAGAAATTTGTAACCCAAGGAACTCTTCGGCTAAGTCTCGCATGCTCAACCTTCGGCTGATCCTCTGAAGTAGGTTGAGACGAGCTTCGAGCTGACCTTGGCCGGGATGCACTAAGGCTTCCTTCCGGAATTGGATTTCTTTCAGAGGTCCGGCCAGAGGATTTCTCGCCCCAACTTCGGCATAGAACCATCTCATAACCCAGTTAGTGTACCATCTTGCATTGATGGCCTTAGCAGGAAATTGTAGGGCATATTCGTCCCGAAGCCTAAAATTGATGCTTCCGAAGGCTACTACTACTTTTTCACCTCCGGGGCCTACGAAGGTTTTAGGCTGGCATGAAGCCCTATGTAGTGCAGCGAAGATCTCTGCTCTCCCTTCACAGCCTTCAGCTCTCAATGCCCATTCGAAGATAGCCAGTCGAGCTACTGCGTTCGGAGATAATTGAGGGAGGGTGACATGAAATAAATCGAGTACCTCCGCCAAGAAGTCAACTGCTGGGAGGCCCAAGTCGGCTTCGAAGAAGGCTTCGAAGACAACCACTTCTCCAGGCCTTGGTGTTGGGATGAGTTCTTTTCCGGGCTTGCGAATCATAACTCCGGTACTGATCTTTCCTTCTACTGCGATTGCTAGCGATTCCCTCTTGCAGGTAGAAGATCCCAGTTGGAAAGACTGGTCCAGATACTTCGTTGATGGCGGGCAGAGACTTTGATCATCGATATTTTGGGGATTTCTCCCTCCTGCCGCCATGGATGTCGCTACAGATGCCGGAGGCGCTGTCACCAATGTCGCAGCCACTGCTGCCGCAACCGCTTGCTGCCGAGCCAAGGCCGACGGGGCTCCAGAACCCTTGGTCTTCACCATTGCAGTCACTGGGTTGCTTTGGGGAAAATGGAGGCTAGGGCTCAAAGAACTCAAGGGCTCAAAAGGTGTTTGATTGCGAGAAAGCAGTGAAAAGGTAACCGGGTAAGTTCTAGGCTATCTATTTATAGCCTAAACTTTACATTTTTACCGTTAGTCCATGCCGTTTCGCATTCCTACCCGTTACTTTTCTCCGAAATTAACGCTTTTTACGGTTTCCGTTAGGAACAGAAAGCTAACGGCTATTTCCTCTAAGTCTAAAAGACTTTCGAACTTCCTGAGTCGGTTCTAAGATAGTTCGAAAAGTAATAATCCTAAGACTGATTCGGAGTTTATATCTTCATACATTTCGGAGATGAATTAAAATCCAATAACCCCTATGTTTGGTTATTTTTTCCTTCCGTATACTGCTCTCCTAACATTACAGGTTAAACGGAGAAGCGTATTCGAGGGGCTACTG
Organism: Zizania palustris; assembly: GCA_019279435.1. NCBI lineage: Eukaryota > Viridiplantae > Streptophyta > Magnoliopsida > Poales > Poaceae > Zizania > Zizania palustris. The sequence goes on along the minus strand of JAAALK010000287.1, from coordinate 103,019,758 downwards.
TTGGGGAAAAATATCTCATCTTCGGGGTTATTGCCACAACAGCATGAAAGCAGATAGTGGATTCGAAGGTTCCCAGACGTCCATCTTCGAAGATACCCTGAGTCAAGCTCGAAGTACGAAGATAGGCACTGGTTCGGAGTACATCTTCGAACTAAGGCTCTTCAAGATCATTATTGCCAACTAAGATGGAAGATTTATCTTTTATATTATTAGATTAGTCTTTTACCATTTTAGCCCTATCAAGGGTACCGAATAGTTTCCACTATGTCGGTTGTAATAGAGGGGTAAATAGGTCTTTTCCTTAATATTTGGGCCTATAATACCCCCCATTTCACCCTGTAATAAGGACCGAATACAAGTTATTCAATACACACATTCGAACTATTCTAAGTTATTATCCTTTCGGAGGCTTAGAACAGTTCACTTCGCAAACACTTCGTTTGTTAGTTTCTAATCTACAGAAACCTGTTAGCGTAATCTTTTACGCCAACACAAGGTCTCTTCTATTGTTGAGAGCACGTCTTATGATACCTTGACCATCGTAGAGCTTTTTAGTAAGCTCAAGGCCTCAGAGGTCGATATCCAGTTGAGATCAAATCTCACTAGTTCTGGATAAAAGACTCTGGTGCTTGCGACACCATCTACTGATCCTAATGCCATGAGTTGTACTGCGTTTTCCTTGATGTCTATTTCCGAGGAACAACTTGATACTCTAGGAGATGATGATCTGTGCTTGTTTAACAACCGGGTGCGACGTGTCTATGATAAGCGAATGTTTAAGAGACACGACACAAAACCCGGATGCTTTGAGTGTGGTGATACAGGTCATTTCATTTCTGACTGCCCCAAGCGGAAGAATTACAAGAAGGGAACCGGCGACAACTACTATGACTCCGACAAGTACGACAACTCTACAAAGGTCAAGCCCAAGACGAGATTCTTTCGAAAGGCTTTGAAGGACTACAGGCGTGAGAACAATAAACGAGACAAGGCTTTCTTCGCCGAGATGGAGAAAAGCTACTCCAAGAGATCCTCGTCTTCCTCCTTATCTTCGAGCTCAAGTGATGAAGAGATCATGATCAGGAATGGGAAGGACATGGATGATCTGCTGGGCCTCTATTTCATGGCCTTCGGGGACAAGCCGAAGAGACGCTCACGTGACAGCCGAAGACCCCACAAGAGCTTCTGCTCAGTGGCTCTTGGGGAGAAGAAAGAAAAGGACTCCTCCGACGACTCCGACTCCGACGACGATGAGAAGGTATCATCCTATGAACAAGAAGTTGTTAATTTATTAGAACAGAACTGTCATGAGTTGAAGTATAGGGAGAAACTACTTAGAGGGGCTAAGAAGAGGATAGGTGAGCTTGAGAGTGAGCTTGCCACGACAAATGGCAAGATTAAGAGTCTGTCTTCTTCCCCTTGCTTGGGTGATAGTGGTGAGTGCCCTAACTGTGAGGTGCTGTTGTGTGACCTGACGACTCTTAAGTCCAGGTACACAGAGAGAGTAGATGAGAGAGATACATTGGCCACTGAGCTTGAGAGCGCTCAGCGGGAGCTGAAAGATGCTCATTCCACTATCGTTGTACCTTGTGTAGACCGCCCATCTCATTTACTAGTATAGCTGAGCTGAGAGCCAAGAGTGATGAGCAGTTGAGCGAGTTAGCTAGAGTGAGAGCTGAGTTGGAGCAAACTAAGCTAGAGCTTGAGACCTTGTCAGTTCCACCCACTGTTTGTGAGAACTGCTTGTCCATTAGAATGGAGTTGATCAAGCTAAAAGCTGAGAAGTCTATCGAAGTTGATAAAGAGTGTGAGATCTGCTTGTCTTAGGTGGAGGTGTTAGCTTCCTTGAGAGAGGAGCTAGCTGATGTTCAGAACGAGAACTTTTACCTCCGTCAGATCCTGAGTTGGATTAGTGCTAGAGAGTCACAGCTCGGCATGATGATCTAGCAGTTCAAGAGACAAGATGGGTTTGGAGTAGGTTACACCTATACCAAAGCTGATTTTGAGAGTGCCATTAGCCGAGCAGTGGAGTGGAGTAAGATGACTCCCGAACAGAGATATCCCAAGACTCACTCCACTGAGTCCTTTAAGGATAGTCAGCCCAAGGATGGAGTGATCCAAGAATAACCTAAAGCTCCACCTAAGAAGCAGATCTGAGTTCCAAAGCCTTAAACTCTCCACACTTCTCTTGATTCTTTACCTGGACCCTCTCACACCAAAGATGCTACACCCAACACCACCAAGCCTAAGAACCCTAAGCCACAACAATATCCCAAGAAGCCTACCTATCACTGTGAGTTTTGTCAGAGAGATGGGCATCTTGAGGAGTTTTGCTTCAGGAGGAAGCGGGTTGTGTGAGAAGAGAGAGCTCGAGGTGGGCAGGAGCAGTTTTACCAGCAAGGTGGTAGATAGAGAGTTCCTCGATGTAGAGAGAGGCGAGAGGCCAGGCCACGTCGTGTACGTGGTGGTATAGGAGACGGTTTTTATGATCGTGCTCCGGAGGGTGGTTTCCGTTCCGGCAGAGTTCCAAATCATTCGGTATACGGTTTTGGATTTCGCGACCATGATTTTAGGCAGAATAGAGGACCGCGCTTTGGTCCAGACTCATATGATTCCTTCTGCTTTCCTACATACGAGCAGATGGCTCGACACTGGTTTAACACCTTTGCCAAACCTGGCATTGGACCGTTTGTTCCCACTCATGATTATTGATCTTGATTTGGGAGTTGTGTATCCTTTTTGGGATACTTTGAGTCAGTTTTTCTTTTCTTCTTTATTTTTTATTGAGTCTTTTTGTGTGTGTTCATATCATGTATAATCATCAATCAGATTTTGAGCTTGCTTCTGTTATATGATTAATCTGCTTTACTTTCTCTAGCTAGTATATGTTTTTGATTACTTGTTGATGATCATGTTCTTTTTCAGTTCACATGATATATCTGATATTTGTCATATGCATGGCTTTTATATTTTAAAATTGAAAAATGATCACCATTGCTTCTGGTAACTAGCATGTGTAGGTTGAATGCGTTCGCTATCTTTTACATGCCTTGTAGCTAGATCGTTACCTAGATGCAGATATGCAACTTGGACATCCATATGCTTTAAATATGAAAAATGTACTATAAAAATGATAAAAATTCAGAAAAATGAAAAATTTATGCATTTTTATGATTATCAGAAAAGATCCAGGTGGGTTTGCTTTGTCGCATTGCATTGTTCTAGACTGCTTACCATAGCATTTCGGTATGAACTAGGACGGTGTAATGTATGCCAAGACCAATGTCTTAAGCTTCTGATGGTCCAGTTCTGGCCTAGGCTTGACTTGGTCGGTTAGCATAAGGTTTGACATGCAAATAACCCCTAGCAAAAATGAAAAATATAAAGAAAAAGAAAAAGTCTGAAAAATTTAAAAAGATGACAAGTTTGCTGAAGCACTTTGTTTTGGACAATGCTTATCTTGGTAGATATCAGTTAGCTTTTGCATCTCATGCTTTACTCTGCTTGTCAACTAGAAAATGTGGTGATGCTTTTGTTTGCAAAAATCGAAAAATGCGTGCTAATGACTCTCTTTAGATATCATCTGTTGCACTGATCATGTCATGTATCTTAGACAGTATATCTTTTGCTATACTTGTTAAATGTTGTAATTGTAGTTAATCATATCTAAGAAGCATGCTTTTCACACTCCACCTGCACTCCATCTGCATTCTTGGCATATTTTTAGGGGGAGCTGCATTTCAGGGGGAGTTTGTGTCTATGTCTCTTTAGAGTGCATTTAGTCTCACTTGATGACTCCAATTTTCAACAAGGGTGAGAAATTTTGGAGTTTAGGGAACATTTTTTAGCTTTCTCTGGGATTTATTTCAGGGGGAGTTCCTTGTTGGTAATTCTGAGATTGCACTTGCTTTTGAGTCTTTATTTTGGTTAACCACAATGACCGTTTTCGTGCTTTTGTTTGGCTTTTGGTCATTAGGGTTAAACTTTTATTTTCTTTCTTCTATTTTCTTTTGTCTTTGTTTTCCTGTTTCGACATGTTTTGCAAGTTCTGAAGATGAGCTGAAGAGGGTGTTGACAATGCACTCATCAAGGGGGAGATTGAGAAACCATGTTGAAGAACATGGGTTTGATACTCCAGATGTGATGAATGATTGTCAACGGAAGTCAAAGGAAGAGAAAGGAAGACCTACCGAGTCTGAGGCACGTGTGACTCAGGTACACGGGCAGCGAGCGACAGCCGGGCAGAGGAGCCGCGGAGTCGGGCTGGCCCAATCCGGGTACATGGCTAGGAGCGATAGAGGATCCACCGGTTTGTTGACTGGGTTTGACTCAGGTACACGGGCGGTGAGTGATTGCCGGGCTGAGGAAGCTGTGGGGTCGGGTCGGCCCAATATGGGTACCCGGTGCGAAGACGGTGGACGCTTTGTCAGTTTCAGCGCAAAACTGACAACCTATGATTAATTCGTTTTTAGGATTTTAATATTTAGTTTTTAAGGTTAGAATATTTTTATTTGAGTCAGGTGATTTTTCTAAGAATATTTTTGTAATTTTCAGAATTTATTTTAGAGTCAGTTTATTTTACCCTAGGGGTAAATTGGTCTTTTCATGTATTAGGAGTCGCCTATAAATAGGCCCCTATCCCCTTGGGGATAGATGACTGCTTTTTCCATAATCAATCTACAGTCCACATTTTATGTTCGGCCGCAAGTCATCTTCCATCGATCTAGTTGCCACCGTCGCTGATACTGTTTTCTACCATCGGAGGCCGACAGCCAAGTTTTTCTTTGCAGTGCGTGCAGCTCGGCAGTACCGCGTGACGCACGGCAGAGCTGGCTTGTGCGCAAGGATCATCCCACGCACGGCAGCTGAGGCATAATCAAAGTAGCTGCAGGCGAAGATTTATTTTGGCGGCAAGGTTTTTTTTCCGGTGCGGCGGCCTTGAAAGCATCGTGGGGTCCACGGCGTTTTTCCTAGTCCTGACGCACAGCTACAGAACGACAACATCATCATGGCTGGGCTCGCGTTTTTCGGTGTGCAGTAGCCTTTTGGCACTAAGCAGTGCAGGCGCGGTGTTCAGGGCGGGCCACATGGCAGGGAAATTTTTCCCTTCTTTGGTGCACTTCTCCACGGCAACAGTCGGCAGCAGCGAAAAAGAAAGGCCTAGCCGGCGCATATCCACTGGAGAAGTCAACGACACAGGTAAGTTTTTAATCTCCTATTTTTTAGTAGATCAGTTTTAGAGATAATCATCTATTAATCAATTAGCTGAAAATTTGTTTAGAAATTTTGTGGGTAATTTAACCTGTCAAAATATTGTTAGTACTCGATTATTTTTATTTAAATATTTTTTTATCTGCTCGTATAAAAAGAAAAATTTATTATTAGTCGTAGTACTATTTTCATTCTAGATTTACATGAAATATTTTAGGTTTATTTCTAAATTAATTTCTGGATGATCCATGTTTTTACTCAATTGATTAGTATTTTATTTCTAGACTGCAATATAAATATCTTTTGATTTATCTAGGTGTTTTTTATTTACTGCAGTATTTTTTATTTAGTTTATCTTTAATATCAGTTAAATTAAGATATCGATCATTTTTAGTGTAGACAACTTTAATTCCAGTAATTTTATTTGCTAATATTATTTGTCTGGTTAAGTTTGTTTGGGTGTTGGGATTAGATCATAGTTTAGCAAGAAATTTTTAGGCGCCCATTCACCCCCCCTCTGGTCGCTACTTTCGGTCCTACACATATGCCATCGAGAGGAATGCGCTGGCGCTGTTCCCATCATTCGACCCAAGGTTGCCAAGACAAGGGGTGCCGCTACTGACATACGACGTTGCAAGAAACACACTGCTAGACCTCGTGCCACCAAGGGAGGCACCCAATGGCATCCCTCCTAGGTATCATCGTATGATGTACTATGGAACATAACCCTACAATGATGAAGGGTAGTATGGGAACAACGCTGTCCGACAAGAACAATATCAACGCTGTCTCTATCGGGATCGATCTTCGCGTGGTTCTCTTCACTGCCAGCGGACTCCATCTGAGGATGGGCTGACTTAGAGAATAAATTTCACAAGTATTTCTTTGTTGGCATCCAAGAGATGAAGCTTACCGACTTGATGTCCGTCAAGCAAATAATGAACGAGTCGGTACAAGATTATGTCCATAGGTTCCATGATGTACGAAGTAGATGCTATAGTTTGAGCCTCAGTGACAGTTAGTTGGCGAAATTGGCATTTCAAGGACTCCTGGGCCCAATTAATGAGAGGTTTTCATCACTCGAGTTCGAGAGCGTTTCACAACTGCTAAAAAGGATATAGGAACACGAGAGCCGATTCCAAGAGGCCAAGAGGGACATGTATCATAAGAAGGTGTCATACGCCCAGATATACCACTCGGACTCCGACGAGAGCAGTGATTCAGACACAGAGGTTGGTATGGTCGAGTTGTCCAAGAACAAGAAGCAGGTTTCTTGCTCGTGGGTAAAGCTGGCCAAAAAGGAAGAGAAATACGACTTTGACATCAACAAGGCAGACAAATATTTAACCTGTTACTTAAGGAAAAGCAGATCCACCTATCACTTGGCCACATAATACCACCTATCGATGAGCTAAAGAAAAGAAAGTACTGCAAATGGCACAACTCCCCATCGCAACATACTAATGAGTGCAAGGTGTTCAGACAATAGATCCAATCGGCCGTGAAATAAGGCCGAATCAAGTTCGACGTCGGGAAGAAGCCGATGAACATCAACGGTCACCCATTCCCGGTCAACATGGTGCATACGTATTATGGTGGTGACCGGTGTGCAAGGGGAGGAAGACGAATCGGCAGCAACGTCACCTCATCGGGCCTCATCATAAAATACCAAAGGAGCTCGGAAGAGAGGGAGAACAGCGAAGACAACCAGAGTTACTCGTGTTTCAACCCCCATTGGAACTACGAGTTCTTTAGGCTTTGCTGGAATGAGGGGTTGTGCCTATAATCCAGAGATGACTGCCCGAAATGCGCTGCTCAATGCAGAACACAAGACGGTCATCGGCCACACAACACCAAGCTCGGACCGCATGATCGGGAGACAGTGCATCAAAGGTTATCGTCTCCAAGGGTACCGACATTGGAAATACTCGGTCCCATCAATCCCAAAATGATCGGCCAGATGGCTAGTGACGACAAAAGTATACAAAAGAAGTCGTGGTGGAATCCCCTGGGGATTTTCACGAGGAGCAAGAAAAGAAGAGTGCAATGCCTACAACATAAAGAAGGAAAAACACAGATGCACGATGAGGAAATCGATCGAGTACGGAAGATCTAGAGTGAATGGCAACAAAAGGAGAATGCCGATCATGAAAATGAGAATGTGTCAGATAGCGGCGTTAGCCCGATCAATGAGGAGCCACCCAAGCTCGCGCCATGAAGACAATGCTGAAAAGTGAAGGGGGAACTCGACTGAACCTTGCCATAGCCGATGGATCACAACAATACGGACATTAGATCAGTAGGATGAGGCCGATCTTCACAAGTAATCATACCTCAGCGAGATAAGAATGACCTAAAGATTACTACACCAGAGGGTCCGGGGAAGGATGAACAATTATTTGAAGAAACATCTTTTCGATCATTCGAACAAAACATAGACAACCGATGCCTATGACATCGCCTTTAGACGCCCGATGTAGGGGCATCACCCATAGACCAAGAATACAATGCAGAAACTCAATATGCAAGTTGAAGGAATCAAAGGGAGTGCATTGCAAAAGGATAAATGGTTCATTAAAACACCACCAATTCTACATGAAGCTCAGTGCACTCGATGGATGGCCTTGATCGCCTGCAGCCGTATAAGATTGATGTTGTGAATGAGGGCCCGATCTATGACATCTAAGCCAGTAACATCTTGGAGGGTGTGGTGGCAATGCTATGCATGACAGACGACATTGACGAACCAGTGTTGCTGGGAGTCTAATTGGGTGAGCAAAGAGGCGACGATACCCTCTTGTTCGGTGATCTGCACCCAGGTCCGCTCTAGCTCCATGACTAGGTCTGCTTACCTCGCTCGTAGCCGAGCAAGGTCCAATGATGCGGTTGAATACTTGGCCTGAACACGCTCCAAGATGGTCTTCTCATCCACAACCACCTCTTTACGAGCCTCCGCTACCTCCAATAGCGATGCCCGGCTACCCCGGTCGGCTATTCTCTAGGCGGCTCGTTGCATGGATGGGTGATGAAACTCCAAATACGCGGCTGGCAAAAGAGCATCAACCAACTCCGATAGAAATTGGTCCAATACATCATTGAAGCGCCCCCGTATCGGCCCCGAATCATTAACCAGGACCTTCACCGGATCACCTAGGCGATGTAGTAGATCTGACAACACCTCTTTTACGTCCAAAGGTAGCTGAGTCGAGACCGATGAAGGAACACTAAATGGACTCATCATAATAGTGGAAGTAAAGGCACTTACATCGATAGGTCGGCAGAAGCAGCCAACCGCAAAGTACCATCTGCAAGAGAAACAACGGCACCATCGGCCACTAGGGGGTGTCCAACTCCACTTCCTCAAGGCTACCTTGGGGGACAGACGACCCAAGGGCATCCACAATCTGCCTCCATGGGGGCCGGTGTCAAATATGCAAAAAACCAACGAGAAAAGGAAATGAGTTGAGTACTTAATGAGGTGAAATAGGAGGAACCCCAACATCGGGCTGCACGTCTCCTGGCATATTGACCTCTATAGTGGCTGCCGTATCGGTCGCATTGGCAGACACATCGAGATCCACGGGTGCGGACGTAGGCATATTGGCTAGAGGAGCAGACGACGTCAGCTGGAGAGAGAAGGAACACATTACGAAAGAGGAAAAACATCACCGAACCTCTGGGAGAGTAAAAAGGTGCATGGCCAGGTCGAGGTCTGGTAGATCGGTGAACTCCTCCATCCGACACCTTGCGCTTATGCACTGGAGTTTTGACTCTCCCGTTGGAGAGCAAATCCTTTGAGGTAAAAGCTCTGTTATCCAAAACACTAACAGCTGATCGTGGTTGATAGTCAATCGGCTAGCCACTTCGGCTCACTTACGGGGTATCTACGCCACCTCCCTGCACGACACGAAAGTTAGGAAAGGATCAAGATAATAAGGAAGAAGGGCACAGAGTGTCAAAACATACCAGTGAGGAATCATCGGTATAGTCTGGATACAAGTGCTCATAGTACGACCTCAAAGGCCGATTAAAAAGATGCAGCACCCATTCACCCCACCATGTGTCGAAGTCGATGGATCCAATGGTACAAGCCTACCTAGGGGAGAGGTCGCCATAGGGTGCCCCATAGGCTATTCGAGATAGTTAATCATACCCCAGGCATTCACAATTTCTCTGCGGATTTGGATTCGGTCAATAAAGAATAGTTGAGGAGGAAGCTGGTGAAATCCTAGCTGCCACAAGGAGATAATTGGGTGATAGAACTCATAAGAAGCCCGATGGAAAGTAAAGTTGACAGGAGAAGGCAAGGGGTGATCAGGGTTTTAAAATTCTGATGGACCCCTCATTCCGACACGCGTCGGTCAGGACAAATTCGTGAGTATAGTCATATTTAGATAAGTATTCATATGCAAACCAGATGATCTTCTCGAGTCCAAGACCACGGTAAAAAGCTATGAACCAGAAGCTCAAGAATTCGGATGATAATTGAGAAGGGGGCCGACAAGAAGTAGCCTCACCGAAAGACGATCATTGGAGATATACGGGAATGGCCGATTTGGAGTAATCCCCGGGGAATTCCATTAAGGAAAAAGGGGACTTGTTGGTCACTTCAGCAAAATAAACATTGAGCCAAAACTGTAGGAACCAACAAGGTCCGCTAAATTGGCCGATGGGCTCACTAGCCGATAATTTGGTTTATACCTGATATAGAAGATGATAAGTGGCGCCAAGGAGGTATCAGCCAAGAGGAATTTTCTTTCTAGCGGCAAGCTGCTCGGCCAGGTACTAAAGGTGGGTTGTTGGACCTTGAGTGGATCCACAAAACATGTACCGCTACAACCAGAGATTAAGGAAGGAAACGTGTTCTTCGACGTTAATGGGGCCAATCCGCTTGTTGTGCTTCATGATATACTTGCCCTAGCCACCGATGGTTTTTACGCCAAGACGATGGGTTGCCTTGGAATGGAAAGAAAGAGGATTACAATGAGAGGTGATGTCAAGGGAGGTCAAGGCAAGTACGTCAAGTAGAGAAAGGGTCATCGGGCCAGTGCGGAAGACAAAGGCGTTAAGAGTATCGGACCAAAAGTAACATGCAGCGACAAGAAATGATTCATTCTTACAAGGGTCAGCAAGAGAAAGGCCGATGCCAATTTCCTCCTAAGACGGGCGATTAATGGCTGATACCCTAAGGTACTAATCACGCCAGCCAGGAAGCGAAGAAGGGAAAGCCCTAAAACTAAGATGCCAATCAACAAACAACATGATGGAATGTCTGAAGGGGATCCGATTGGTTTCCAAATTAATAACATCAGTGGCATCAGGGTTGCCCATTAGACATAGAAATCGATGAGATAAGCGATTGATAAGAGGAATCAAGATCTGGTTCTACAAGTTCTATAAAGAAATCATGAAGAAGACAATAAAAATGTGGCAAAGAAAATGGACGAATCAAGAAGAACCAAAGAAAAGGAAGATATCAAGATATTACCTCCGGGACTGCGTTGATAGTGGCCATCGTCGGTCATGCCAACAACACAGGTCCACAAAAGGGGTAAAGGTTATGCCCAAGAAAATTCCGTGCATCGGAAGTTCCGATAGGTAGTATCGGAAGTTCTAATTCTTATCTGGTCTCGATACAAAGAACAAATGTTGCTTCGGAAGTTCTGATATGGTATCAGAATTTCCGATGAGTCAGAAGTTCTGATTTGGAATCGGGGAATTTTTTATTGATTGGAAATTATGATATGGCATCGGAAGTTCCGAGGTAGGCGAAAATAGATTGGATCTGTTGTGTGTCGTACTGTATCAGGAGACCTAAAATACCCTCTTGGAAGTTTTGATACAGGATCGGAAGTTTCGACGTGGGCGAACAGATTGGAACTATTATGGTTTCAAGGGTTTCAAGATAGGCACGAGTAGGGGGCTATCAGCCCTATAAAAGAAGAGGAGATGACGTCTTGGAACAAGGAATAAACCTAGATTAGACCTAACCACCAAAGACTCCTCTCCTTCCTTTCTTGATCTCAATCGTTAAGGTCATGGATCCCCGTCTCTCACGTGCGGTGCTAGTACGCTGTCGTGGGAGGTATTCCATCCTTGTACATATGGAAACCATGGAGATGTTGCTCCAACAGCGACGCTCGTTGACATCTTCATGCGAATGACTACGTCGTATTCATCGATTGGATCGGCGAGGGATGGCAAGGATGAAGCGAGGATAGGGTTGATGTGCCACTCTGACATCTTCTTCCGCTGCACCTAGCGCATCTCGTGCTAGATGGTAATGATCCATGATCCTGCACGCGCATGAGTCTTGGGCTTAGGGCGTAAATTTTGAATTTTCTGGCAAGCACAGCTTCCCTATTCCCCAACAAGGGGAACATGCACGATGAGGAACAGTGGTTGTAAGGAGACAGCGGCGAAGCTCGAGGGGCAAAAAGAAAAATAAGAGCAATGGACAGAAAGCGCGAAAAGAAGGGTGGAATAATCTGGGTACTTATAAAGCTAGAAGAAACCCCTCAGCAGATGGGTCAAGTCGATTGTACTAGATTTAGTGGGGCTACTGATGAGGATATCGATAACAATGATAAAGACATCCAACACACTATCATTCCTGGACCAATCACTCGTTCTCGTGCCCGCAAGCTTAATTATGAGGTGCGTTCGTTTCTTACTTTACATAATGATATGAATATGGATGGGATACTACTTATGGGTGATATTTTGACTCTAAGGAACTTGGGGGAAGCACTTATGGCTCAAACACAAGAGGGAGAGGCGGCGCAACAATCCAATTCGGATTCCACTTCAAATTCCGATTTCGGTTCGGTTTCAGCAGAACACCCTTCATTAAAATGGGCACAACTTTCTCGTACGGAGGCGGATTGAGGCGTTCTTTAAGGCGTTGGAAAGATAACAAAAATATCTTTCCAATGAATCTGGTGCCAAGTCCTCGTTCATTACGAAACGTTCAGTTTCGTCCAAACAAGTCATAAGGTGCTGCATCACCATTTTGGGCCACTTTGGGCCTTGTATCCGTTTGGGGCCTTAAGCCCAACATTAGAGAAGACTTTACACAAACCCTAGGTATTAATACTCTGTAGCCGTCATGAATTAGGGTTGAGTTTTTCTTAGTTTTGAACTGCCTTGCAGATTGAACTCTGACGTTCGTTAGATTGTGGAACCCCGCTCGAGAAATCGATCTTTCATCTGTTTGTGAGATTGTGTTACCGTGTTCTTCCTTGTGTTCTAGATTTGCATGCAGGGATAAGCCTTATTGGTGAGATCAATCGCATTTGTGCGTGGTTTATAACCAATGGAGCCATGGTGTAGCGATTGCAGGGTTCGTATCAGTGCTGATCGGAAGCCGGATCGTCAACGTTGAGTTCTCCACCAATCGAGTTTACCCCCTCTGACGGAAGATCGGGCACCCGTGCGCATCAAGTGGTATCAGAGCCCAAGTTTCCCATCAGGTATCACCGTATCCCTTAGATTGTTCTTCTCCTTCTCCTAGAACTCCAGAAAAAGCCGCAAAAAAGAGTCGTAGACATCTAGGGCAAGTTATCCTTATCGTCCTACTGTTTTGAGCCTTTGCAATTTCATCACGGTGTCGTATTGCTGAGTTTTGATCCATGGTCGATGTCGGGTTGCTGGTTTAGAGTTGTTCTCTTGATCGCGAGTCAAATCCATAACCTTATTTAGTCCCAGGATATCCGAATTCAACCCTAAACCCTATTCGGAGTCGGTTCGGGGTCAGTTTGACCTTGCCTCGGTAAAACAACCATAACATTTGCATACAGACTCCGTTTGAGCTCTACCACCCGTCAAAACGATCGAGACGAAAAAACGCATCCAGCCATGAGATGAAAAGATGCTTCTTATTTGGGTAAGGAGGCTAAATTCTTCCGGGAAGACAGAGTTCTAGAGGGGTTTTTGTTTGCAACCACCATAACTTCTTCCTTGTCAGGTACCTCGTTGAGTACTTATTGTTTGAGCAATATGTAAAAAATAAAAGAAAAAAAGAAAGAGAGGTCAAAATAAAAAAAGTGGCCAAAAAAAGAAAATAAAAAGAAAAGAAAAAAAAATTTGTGAGGCATAAGAGGAGGAAGTTGTTCTAGTTTAAGTGCTGATTTTGGTGTTCTTATTATTAGAGTTGGCTCCTCTTTTTGTTTCTAGGAGCACAAGTTAGACCAGCAACCAAGACAAGTATTGTGGATTATTATTGAGCTTTACTAACTGTTGTCGATTTGTGCTAATCCTTGCTACCAAAGATCAGCCTTCCGAGCTCCACCTTCCTTCTGATCAGTACGGTGACTAGCTGGCAATCGCTATACTCACGACTTCAACGGTATCATCCCCAAGCCAACCGGTTGTGCCACCTGCTACGATTGGTAAGAACCTTGCAAGAACTTGGTGGAACACTTGAGTGTGAGCGACTCCACATCCTAGTAGTTCATAGGAAACTAACACACTTGTGAGCTTGTTTGTGTTTTGTGTTTCCACTAACCATGGTAGGATCACACCAAGGCAATGGAGATTAATGTGTGTCCATGTTTGAACTTGGAAAGTTGCTACAAGAACTCAATGCAAACATCGTTAAGAGTAACCAGGACAATGAGAACAGATTGGAGAGGGTAGAGAGGAGCATTGCCACCCTCGTCACCAGGATGGAGAACATAGAGGCGCATCAAGCGCCACCTAACGATAGAGCTGAGGATCTCGACGCAGATGGCATAAATCAAGAAGAGCATATCCACCCCCTTGCTCAAGACCCTCCTCCCCCTCAACAAAATACACATCGTCAAGGTATGGGAGGTAATAATGAAAACAACCCTCGTGTTGATAATTCGTTTGCTAAGGTTAAGTTCAGCATACCACCTTTTCTGGCTCTTATGATGCTGAGACATATCTGAATTGGGAGATGACAGTAGAACAAAAATTTAACTCTCATCTTGTTCTAGAAATTTATAGAGTTAGACAAGCCACTAGTGAGTTTACCGATTTTGCTATTATTTGGTGGAATGAGCTATCAAATGTAGGCTTAGCACCTGACACATGGGATGGGCTAAAGAGAGCTATGCATGGCAGATTTGTCCCCACTACTTATAAACGTGATTTGCGTCAAAAATTACAGCGTTTAAACCAGGGAAATAAATCTGTACAGGAGTACTACCAAGAACTGCAAATAGGAATGTTGCGTTGTGAGGTAGTTGAGGATGAGGATGGTAAAATGGCTAGATTTTTTGGTGGTTTAAGAGAAATACAGGACATAGTTGATTATAAGGAATATAATTCTCTCAATAGATTGTTTCACCTTTCTATGAAGGCAGAAAGAGAATTGCAGGGACGGCAGCTGAAGTCGAAGAGCAACTTCACCGACACAAGAGCGCCGCCTACAACGGGAAAATCAACACTAACTTCTCCTGCACGGTCTACTGCTCCCTTCATACCTAGGGCGCGTTCAGCAGCACCATCGTTTTCACTACGACCATAGGATAAGAGTAAAACAGCCATACCAGCAAATAGTTCCTCATTTGTTGCTTCTACAGGTCGAACCAGTGGAGTCATTTGCCACAATTTTAAAGGGAAGGACCATTTCATGAGAGATTGCCCAAGCCAGAGACGGACATTCGTTGCTACTGAGGATGGTGGGTATGTTAGTGCTAGTGATATCGATGAAGGTGGTACTAACAATGTAGGTGACGATGAGGAGACTGAAAGTGACAGCGAGGAGATTTTAGGTACTACCGCCACCGAGAAGTATCAGGCGTTGATTGTACAACGTGTTTTAAACACTCAAGTGGAGCAAACAAACACACTTCAGCGACATAACTTATTTCAAATATTCCTCATTGTCAATGATCGTCGTGTTCGTGTCATAATTGACGGAGAGAGCAGCAACAATTTGGTGACCTTAGATCTAGTTAATAAGCTTGGATTGACCACACGTCCACATCCTCATCCATACTACATTCAGTGGTTCAACAATAGTGGCAAGGTCAAGGTAACACACTCTACGAGAGTGCACTTTTTCATTGGTACGTACCATGACTTTGCTGATTTTGATGTTGTACCCATGCAAGCATGTTCACTTTTATTGGGTAGGCCGTGGGAATTTGATACGGATGCTACACATCATGGTAGGAGTAATAAATATACACTTATGCACAAAGGAAAGAAAATTACTTTGCTTCCTATGACTCCCACTGAAATTATGCAATGTGAGAAAGAGAGTATTGAGAATAGCAAGAAGGAGATTGCACCACAATCTAAAAATCAGTAAGTAGCTAACACTATTTTTCCACCTAAGAAAGATAAGAAAGATAATAGCTCTAAGTCAGACGGAATTAAATTAAACGGGGGTGTTATGCTTGCTACTAAATCTGATTTGGTTGATGTTAATGAGTTTGATTCTCCTTGTTATTATGCATTGATATGCAAAGAAGTCTTGTTTTCATTTGAGGATTCTTCCACCTCGTTGCCTCCTACTGTCACTAACCTTTTGCAGGAGTATAAGGATGTGTTTCCAGCAGAGATGCCTCCGGGGCTGCCACCTATTCGAGGTATTGAGCATCAAATTGACTTGATCCTAGGAGCGACATTGCCAAACTATGTTGCATATAGAACAAATCCGGAGGAGACTAAAGAAATTCAGCGACAAGTCCAAGAACTTCTGGACCGTGGGTATGTACGAGAGAGCCTTAGCCAATGTATTGTGCCTGTTCTTTTAGTCTCTAAGAAAGATGGTAGTTGGCGTATGTGTGTTGATTGTAGAACCATCAATAATATTACAATAAGGTATCATCGTCCTATTCCTAGGTTAGATGATATGCTAGATGAATTGAGTGGGTCTATCATTTTCTTAAATATTGACTTGCGTAGTGGATACCACCAAATTAGAATGAAATTAGGAGATGAATGGAAAACAACTTTAAAAACTAAGTTTTTTTATATGAGTGGTTATTCATGCCTTTTGGGTTAACTAATGCACCTAGCACTTTCATGCGTTTAATGAATGAAGTATTGAGAGTATTTATTGGTAAATTTGTGGTGTTTTACTTTGATGATATCTTGATATATAGTAGGTTTATTGATGAACATTTGAATCATTTGCGTGCTGTTTTTAATGTTTTGAGAGATGCACGCTTGTTCGGTAATCTTGAAATGTGTACTTTTTGCTCGAATCGAGTCTCTTTTCTTGGCTATGTTGTTACTCCACAGGGTATTGAGGTAGATGAAGCGAAAATTGAAGCCATCAAGAGCTGGCCAATACCTCAAACTGTCACGCAAGTGAGAAGTTTTCATGGACTTGCTGGTTTTTATCGATGATTTGTGAAGAATTTCAGCACCATTGCTGCTCCACTCAATGAGTTGACAAAGAAGATAGCTTCATTCACATGGGGCCCAGCACAAGAACAAGCTTTTAACATGCTTACGCATGCCCCTCTACTACAACTTCCTGACTTTGGTAAGACATTTGAGCTTGAATGTGATGCTAGTGGGATTGGTATAGGAGGAGTTCTCATACAAGAAGGTAAACCTATTACTTACTTTAGTGAAAAATTGCATGGACCTAATCTGAATTATTCCACTTATGATAAGGAGTTGTATGCTTTAGTTCGGGTGTTAGAGACTTGGCAACATTACCTTTGGCCTAAGGAGTTTGTCATTCATTCTGATCATGAATCCTTGAAACATATTAGAAGCTAGGCAAAATTAAATAAGCGACATGAAAAATGGGTTGAGTTCATAGAGTCATTTCCATACATCATTAAACATAAACGTGGTAAAGACAATATCATTGCAGATGCTTTATCCAGGTGTTTTACTATGTTATCTCAGCTTGATCATAAGATATTTGGTCTAGAAACAATAAAAGAGTTATATGCTACTGATTTAGATTTCAAGGATGCTTTTGAAAATTGTAGAGAGTGCCGAACTTGGAATAAATATGTGCTGAATGATGGTTTATTATATCATGCTAAGAAGCTATGCGTCCCAGCTAGCTCCATTCGCCTTTTGTTTTTATAGGAAGCTCACGGGGGAGGATTGATGGGACATTTTGGAGTGAAGAAAACTGAGGACGTGTTGTCCACACACTTCTTTTTGCCAAGGATGCAGCGGGATGTCGTGCGCTACGTCTCACGCTGCACTACATGTAACAAAGCTAAGTCACACTTGAATCCCTTTGGACTTTATATGCCCCTGCCTGTTCCTAGTGTCCCTTGGGAGCATATATCAATGGACTTTGTATTAGATTTACCTAGAACAAAGAGGGGGAGGGATAGTATATTTGTAGTGGTCGATCGATTCTCAAAAATGACACATTTTATACCTTGTCATAAGAGCGATGATGCTACAAACATTGTTGATTTGTTTTTCAGGGATATCATTCGCCTACATGGACTACCCACCACTATTGTCTCTGATCGCGATGCGAAGTTCTTGAGCCACTTTTGGAGAAGTTTATGGTACAAGTTGGGAACCAAGCTGCTATTCTCCACCACATGCCACCCTCAAACTGATGGGCTAACAGAGGTAGTTAATCGTACATTATCCACCATGTTGCGGGCTGTTTTGAAGATGAATTTGAAGATGTGGGAAGAATATTTACCTCATGTAGAGTTTGCATATAATCGAGCGATACATTCTACCACTAAGGTGAGTCCTTTCCAAGTTGTGTATGGCTCCAATCCCCATGCTCCCATTGATCTTTTGCCATTGCCTACTTCTGAACATGTGCATTTAGATGCTAAGACACGTGCTGATTTTATTCTGAAATTACATACCACAACTAAAGAACAGATTGAGAAGATGACCAAAAAGTATAAAATTGCTGGTAGTAAGGGTAGGATACATTTAACCTTTGAAATAGGTGATCTTGTTTGGTTACACTTGCGTAAAGATAGATTTCTAGATTTGAGAAAGTCTAAATTGATGCCTCGAGCTGATGGTCCTTTCAAGATAGTTAAGAAAATTAATAACAATGCATACCAGCTTGAGTTGCCTACAGATTTTGGGGTTAGCCCCACATTTAACATTTCAGATTTGAAGCGATATTTGGGAGAAGAAGACGAGTTTAAGTTGAGGATGACTCCAATTCAAGAATGGGAGGATGATGAGGACATCGATAACAATGATAAAGACATCCAACACGCTATCATTCTTGGACCAATCACTCGCTCTCGTGCCCGCAAGCTTAATTATGAGGTGCGTTCATTTCTTACTTTACATAATTATATGAATATGGATAAGATACTACTTATGGGTGATATTTTGACTGTAAGGAACTTGGGACAAGCACTTCTAGATCAAACACAAGAGGGAGAGGCGGCGCAACAATCCAATTCGGATTCCACTTTAAACTCCGATTTCGGTTCGGTTTCAGCAGAATACCCTTCATTAAAATGGGCATAACTTTCTCGTACGGAGGCGGATTGAGGCGTTCTTTAAGGCGTTGGAAAGATAACGAAAATATATTTCCAATGAATCTAGTGCCAAGTCCTGGTTCTTTATGAAATGTTCTGTGTCGTCCGAACAAGTCATAAGGTGCTGCATCACCATTTTGGGCCACTTTGGGCCTTGTATCCGTTTGGGGTCTTAAGCCCAACATTAGGGAAGACTTTACACAAACCTTAGGTATTAATACTCTGTAGCCATCATGAATTAGGGTTGGGTTTTGCTTAGTTTCGAACTGCCTTGTAGATTGAACTCTGACGTTCGTCAGATTGTGGAACCCCGCTCAAGAAATCGATCTTTCATCTGTTTGTGAGATTGTGTTTCCGTGTTATTGCTTGTGTTCTTGATTCGCATGCAGGGATAAGCCTTCTTGGCGAGGTCAATCGCATTCGTGCATGGTTGATAACCAATGGAGCAGTCAACGTCGAGTCCTCCACCAATCGAGTTTACCCCCTCTGACGGAAGATCGGGCACCCGTGCGCATCAGCTACCTGCAACGTTCGGCGAAAAGTACTCGCAATTACAATTTTTTGAAAAGGACAAGATATTTGCAGACCCAAGATTATAGGAACCAGATTTTTGGCTTAAGGAACACTAGTACCAAACTGTGTGGGATGAAGCCTGGTCCGGTGTCGCCACGAATATACATAGATACATCAGACCAGACAACATCCAATATAGTTTTGAATGGCCAAAGATGAGGAAGTGGTAAGAATAAAGGAAAATTATGAAGCCGAGATACCAAGAGAAGTTATAAAGACAGTGTGGAAAGACATTTGAGAAGATGTGGCAGCAGAAATAATGACTGTTGATAATTTTGAAGCATCAGCAGCCACTTAATGCTCCGAAACATGGGCACATGTGTTGATGCCAAGATTTGGTAAAGTCCAGGCCCACTAAAGATGTCGCACTGTCAACAGAGGTAAAAGAGGTCAGGTCAAAGAAAAGTCAAGGAAGCCCATCTATGCTGTTACGAGATGATCGGACGCAAAATAAGCCCATGGAGATAAGACATAGAAAAGAAAATGAAGTTTATCAGGAATCGGTTAAGATTGAATACTTGGATGACAAGTATCTGGACTATAAATATGTACCCCTAGTTAGCTTAGAAAAATACATATCTGTCAATCAACTACTCGGCGCATCACCACCCTTGGATTCCAAGGTTTATCGGGTGGGGTTTGGCACTCGGAGCTGGGTTGCATCGTTTTGATCTCCGGCGAAGAGGTGAGTCCCACCACCCCCAACGTCAGTACAGATTAGATTAGTATCCTCACGACTGCATGAGTTTGATCTCTTGAGGTGAACATTGAAATAGTATGGTCGCCGATTGTTCTCGGTGTATTAGGTAGGTCTAAGGCTACATCAGTTTAGTTTAATCTCTTAGATTGATGTGATTTAGGTGTGATAGTTTGAGGCTTCATCGGTTAAGTCTGACATCTCTTGCTATTGTATCTTTTTCATGTTGTATATTGTTCATCTAAATAAAGTATGCCTGATTCTTTGATATATTATTAAGATCATCGTGACTAGCTACTGTTTTGGTTAGGTCCAATCTAGTTATTGTGATGATTTTGATGATATAGACATGTTATCTGGCACATTTTATTTATTTCTATTGGAGTACAAGCCGATGGGTTATCTTCGATTCCACGCTACATCTTATAAGTCATTAGAAAAGCACCCATCGTCCTATGCGGTTAATTGTTCATCTTATCGGCCGATGACATGCTCGCCCGATTGCTTCATCCTAGGTCATCGGCCTTATGGCCGATCAACATGATATCCACAAATATCCCATCCTTGTCACAGTCATCGGCTCTATAGCCGATAGGCAATGCTACTAATGCCATATTTTATGTTCTCTTATCAGTTGTAGGGTCAAACTGATTGGCATGCCTTCAACCCTTTTTCTAAGAACATAGGACTTGCACTGGAGGGTAGCATATATGTTGTAGCAATTGTGTTAGCTACATCACAGGTTTTGTGTGTATATATGGTGTGTAAAATGAACCTCGAAGGGTTCTCTCAGAAGGAGAAAAGATTTATACTGGTTCGGACCTCCCCAAAGGGATAATAGCCCTACGTCTAGTTTGTGGTGGATTTGGCATAGTTTGCCTCGGTTCAAGCTAATGGATCTAGAGGATCTCATGGCCCTGGAGGAGCTAAACTATTACAAGGGCTTGGCCCTGCTTTTATAGGCACACAAGCCTAAGGAAAAGACCTAAATGCCCTCTATTAGTCATAGGCTTTATAGGGGCAAGAAGGGAAAAAGGCTAGTCTACTATACAAAGTGCTTTATAGCCTTACAAACGTGTCAGATAAACGTCACTTCTAAATAGCTAAACGACATACTAGGGGCAGAGGGGCCCCCGGTATGGCTTCTACACTGTACTGGAGTACAAATATTTTCCTGGTTCGAAATAGCGGCTTGAGCTCTTCGGGCAGAGTCTATGGGGAAGGCTTTGAAGGACATTCCGAAGTGGGCTTCGAAGCGTGCTCCGAACTGAACTCCGAACTGGGCTGTCGGAGACTTAGCATCGAATTGGATGAAGAGGGTCCAGAGACCGGCTCTGGGGAGCTCCGAAAGGATATCGGAGGCTAACTCCGAAGAAAGCCCGGAGGCTAATTCTGAAGAGAACTTCGAAGAGCTTGAAGACTTGGCTTCTGGCAGACTTCAGAGGGAGCTTGGAGGCTTTGCTCCGGAGGGCTCCGAAAGGGGTCCAGAGGGCTCTGAAAGGAGCCTGGAGGCTTAGAAATAACTTCAGTAGATAGGGACCTGCTTCAACAGTGTTAGGCTCTGGGCCAGGGCCCTATGGAAGCTGACGTCATTTGGCCCCTGGTTAAAGGAACTTATTCCCCCAACAGTAGCCCCTCACCTGCAGCCCTTCGGGATGAAGGGGTGCGTGCGCCTTTGGACAAATGACAGTAAAAAATGCAACTTCAGAGAAGATAGGTCTTTGGAGCTTGGACCGAAGGGGGCTTCGACTTGCGCAGATAATAATTGCCTGCCTCGACTGTCAGAACGACTAGGGGAGATCGAACGACTCCGCAATGGCTATAAAACTGACCGTTACAATGCGCCGGTTCGCTTCAACTTCGCTTGAGGCCCACCTGTCAGTGACTTCGGCACGGTAACCGTCGGGATTTTTACCGCCTATAAAAAGTGGTTTACCGCACACAGCTTTGGCACACTTCTCATTTTCTTTTTTCTCAACGCCTTGCAACCTTCGCTCTCTTCTCTTCATCTTTAGCTTCGCGCGGAGCCAGCTTCACATGCTTTTAGCGCCCTTCGCGCCGAAGGCCCACAAAATGCCAAAGAATGTTGCTTCAAAGAAGGCTTTGTCCTTGGGCTCGAGCTTGAGCTCTGCCCAGACGCAGGCAGCGGCAGCAGCGGCGGCGAAGCCTGCAGCGAGGCGGTTGGGGCCGAGGGACCTTCGGTCGCCATCGGATAAATTTGAGCAAACTTTGGAGATGAGGGCTTCGGCTTCAATGGAGGAGTCCGTCTGGAAGGCCTGCACGGGGAAGATATTGTCGGAGATCCAACTTCGGGTTCCAGAGAAGTCAGAGGCCATACCGAGGCCTCGGGCTGATGAAGTAGTACTCTTTGAGGCTTTCTTCGAGGCCGGCCTCAGACTACCAACGGTGGAGATGCTGAGTGAAGTCTTGAAGGACTACAACCTCGAGCTTCCTCATCTATCGCCGAACGCCATGGTGAGGCTAGCAGTCTTTGAGTGGGCTATGAGGGCCGAAGACTGCGAGGGGCACACCGATGTCTTCGTAGCCCTCCACGACGCTAACTGCCAGCTGAAGCAAAGGGATGGCTCCAACCGCATCAAGAGGGCCTTGGCCTTTGGGAGCGCCAATTTTCAGCTTCGGAGGGAGTACCGGGACGCCTTCCCAGCGAGGGCCGCCAACAGCAAGTGGTACTCGAAGTGGCACCAAGAGTGGTTCTCCGCCACAGTTGGCGCGAACTCTCCCCTTGGGAGTACCAACACGCTCATCTCCTACCGACGCGAAGGCGTGGTGAAGACGAGCCCCGACATCCTTCGTTCGAGGATTTCGCTCCTATGGAGGGTAGCTTCGAAGATGAGCATGAGGGACCTCACGGAAGAGTTCATCACCCTTCGGCTCAGCCCCCTCACGCTCTCTTGGCCGGAGGGCCTCTTTTAGCCTTCGGGCTCCGAGGGCCTAAGCGAGGTGTCGGCTGAACGCCTTGGTAAGACTTCAAAGTCTCTTCACTTTCATACTTCACAAAATAACTTGTTCTGACTTGGAATCTTGATGAAGCTGCTCGTGAAGTAAGGACTCCGGAGGAGGCCATCGTTGCGGCGGAGCGCATTGTCAGAGCCCCAACACCTGAGGAGCAGGCTCAACGGCTCGCTCTGGTGGGGACTTGGGAACACTGGAACAGAGTGTGGACCTGGCTCGGTGTTGAGGGGGTCCAAGCTTTGCTAGACTTCTCTAGCTCTGCACCCTCAGCAAGCAGCTCCAAGAGGAAGAGGGTGGACGACGACGAACCCAAAGCTTCAAGGGCTCGCTCGGAGGTCCCAACAACTGAAGCCCCTACTGCGAAGGAAACAGCCGCGAGCCCTGGAACTGGAGCAGAGCCAACAAGGGCTCCAGCGGCAGCTACCAAAGTGGTGATGAGGACCGCGACGGTGACACCTTTGGGCATGGGGGCTGAGGCTCCGACCGCACAATGAAGGGACTGGGGAGCACACATCACTCCCTCCATCTTCGAAGAAATCTCCACCGAAGGTAAACACTTTAAACATACTTCTCTTTTCCTGCGTGGATATTGACTTGTACTTTTTGTAGATGTCGATGCCGGTGCAAGGTCCACCGTAACGAAGCCGACGGAGGCCTCCGACAGTAGCAGCAGCAGCAGTTCGGAGTCTAACAGCTCTTCATCTGAAGAAGATGGAGGCGACAACCGTGACAAAGGGAACCTTCGAGAGAGATCCGACGAGCACGTCGAGGTGGTGGACCGGAGACCGGCTCCACTGGAGCCTGCACCGGAGGTTGAAGTGGAGGAGATAGTCCGGCCTCTGTAGCCGAAGGGGGCCGTGACTGAGGTGGCTATTCATGATTTTCATGAAGGCTGCGTTGCTACAGGGTCAGGGGGCTTGGTGGCTCAACTCAGCCGCTCGAGCCCCTTCGACCTCTTCACAAATGCAAACAAAGCCCTCATCCAGGTGAGCGAAGTCCTATACAGTCTTTGAGTCATACTTGCTCTTCAATCAACACTTATCCTTTTCTTGAAATCTTTTAGGCCTTCACGCTGAATGCTGTAGCAGCCATCTCTGCGGACGAGCGGATGGCTCGCTTGGTGGAGGAGAGGGATGCCCTCCGACACGAAATCTCAGTGGAAGCCGAGAAGCGAAGGCGGGCCGAAGCCTCAGCAGAGACGGCGAGGGCCGAGGCCGACAAGGCGAGGAAGGTCTTGGTCTCGGAGACCGACAAGCTTCGGGCGGAGCTTCGAGCTTTGGAGGAGGCCATAGCGGAGCTGGCAATGGAGAACTCAGAGCTTCGCAAAGCCATCCACTGCCTGCAGGACTTCGTTGTTCACAACGTTGACGAAGCCACCTCGAGCTTGACCTTAGTCCTTGAGCAAATAGGGACCGAGTGCTGGGTTCCAGACTTCAGCCTTTGGGACCCAATCGGTGATCGTGTCGAGTTCTTGAAGACTATGGCTGTGATGGCGGCGGTGTCCCTGACGGGCTTTGCTCTGATGGACGGCCGAGTGGCGGGTCAAGGGGTGCTGCAGATGCTTCATGACTCAGGGTGCAATCACCTCGAGGCTACGACCTCGGTGACTCCGGTGGCCTTCGGAGGCCAGCACTTGGTGACACCTTCATCGAGCGTCTGCGGAGCATGGCACCGCCTGCAAGAGCCTTGGAAAGCCCAAGGCTGCGAAGCAGTCCCCGGCCTCCAAAAGGCCCTCCTCCTTCGCCGAGCCAGGGCATAGGCCTCGCCAGCTGAGCCTTCGACAAAGATGCCTCCACCTCCGAAGGTGTAGATCTCCTTAGGCTCCTTGTAAATCTTAGTTGTAGGCTTCTAAAAACTTATCAGTTTATTAATATAAATGCAGGGGTACTTTATACCTGCCCAGGCTCAGCCTTCGAATGTTGATCTCGAAGTACTTGAGGATTCTGAGGAGCTTCGCCAGCTCTGGGTGGTGCTCGAGGTAGCTAGGTCTGAAGGCCCCCCTCGGTTCAAGCTTCCGAGGGGTCCTAAGGGTGAAGCCATTTCCGAAGTAGCCCAGGAGCTGCTGGCTACCGTGAAGACGGAGCCTCTTCAGAGTTCTTCCTCGCTAGACTTAAGCTGTTTCGAAGTAGACTTAAGTGGCGAGGGAGTACAGCCTTCGGGTATGGCCTTAACAAGCGGCGAAGCCTGAGACTTCTTTGCCTTCGACATGGCACCACCTGCCTCGCAAACTTTGACAAACCTACAAGGTGAAAGACAAGGTCTGCGGGCTTCGGGGCGTGGACGAAATGGATGTGGGAGAGCAGGCTCCGACAAGGCTTCGTCCAACCTAGGGGACCCTGGCCGGAAGAAGAGTAAGCGAGGATCGGGGCCTCGAGCTCGCTTTTTCTTAGGCTTAAATACATACTACTCGTAATTTTGTTTTTCGAAGTGTATATGTAGCATACTTCTCAATTATCATTCCATGAATGAGATTTGTTGTATTTGCATACTTCGTCTGCATGCTTCGCATGATTTGATTGTTTCGAACCTTTTAGCTTGTCACGCTCGTACTATGCATTACATTCGCACACTTCGCATACATACTTTGGTCCCCCCTTGCGTGTGGTAGCTAGGGACTTAGTCGTTGCTGGTACGGGCAATTAAAGAATGTGAAGGGGTGCACCTTTTTTGGTGGCTTCGGACGCTTATATCGCGTCGAGCGAAGGACTCTTTTGGGATTCAAACGCATTAATTTGGAGTGAAGCAAGGCTTCAGCGTAGCCAAATTAAGCAAAGCATGCATCGACATGCTTGGATTTGGATATTGTGCATGAGCGAGGCTCCGAAATGCACTTAGATTTTAAGCGAAGCATGACTTCGAGATGCTTAAATTTTAGATTAGATCACGTCACGCGAAGGGAGGCCTCGGTGCGTGTTCAGATAGCGAATCAAGGCTTCTTGAGCTTTATCCTGTAGTGAATGAAAAGGATATTTGGTGTGGATTCACCGAACCTGTGATGAGTTGAGCCATCTTCGACTCTGGGTCACCTATGATCCTAGGCCACCTTTGACCCGGGGATGCATCAGGCCAGAGCCTGGAATCCCAGACTTGCCAAGCCATCGCTCGGAAGTCTCAAAGCCCCCTGCTATGGGCCCGGAGGTGTTGTGTAGCCTTTGGAGGGGTGCTCCGAATTTAAATAGTCTTTGAAGTCATGCTTTGTTCCTTAACAATACAAAGCTGGAAACCTTAGTTCTTAAAAGAACGAGGTTGTTGGCTTCGGGTCTTGAGAAGGACACAACAGAGCTTCAGTTTTAAATGAAAAGGAAGCAAGGCTTTGATTTTAAAATGCGAAGCAAGGCTTCGGCTTCAAACGCGAAGGGAGGCTTTGAATTTTAACAAGATGGAGCAAAAGTTTGCTTTAAAGGCGAAGCAAGGCTTCGATTTAAGGTGAAGCAGGGCTTTGATGTAATATTAAGGTAATTGCAAATTTGTACATCGAAGGGATGCTTCGTGCAATGTACATACCTCGTAAAGCGGGTGAAAAACTTGCCTCGTAGCCCATGGGGCTTTGATGGCCTTTGACACGCGAAATGGAGCCCCTTGCTGGAGGGTGAGCTCCGAAGCGTGAAGGATGGAGGAAGGCGAAGAAGGCCTTCGAACTGCACCTCAAGCCCCTTGCCGGAGGGTGCGCGAATCGAGAAAACTTCGAAGCTCCCCCCTCAAGTGCACTTCGAAATGCAGAAAGTGGCAGAGAACTTAGCTTTTAGGACTAGGATCCCCACGGACGGTGCCAACTGTTGTAGCAAATGTGTTAGCTACAACACATGTTTTGTGTGTATATATGGTGTGTAAAATGAACCTCAAAGGGTTCTCTCAGAAGGAGAAAAGATTTATACTGGTTCGGACCTCCCTAAAGGGATAATAGCCCTATGTCCAGTTTGTGGTGGATTTGGCATAGTTTTCCTCGGTTCAAGCTAATGGATCCGGAGGATCTCATGGCCCTGGAGGAGCTAAACTATTACAAGGGCTTGGCCCTGCTTTTATAGGCACGCAAGCCTAAGGAAAAGACCTAAATGCCCTCTATAAGTCATAGGCTTTATAGGGGCAAGAAGGGAAAAAAGACTAGTCTACAATACAAAGTGCTTTATAGCCTTACAGGTGTGTCAGATAAACGTCACTTCTGAAAAGCTAAACGACATACTAGGGGCAGAGGGGCCCCCGGTATGGCTTCTACACTATACTGGAGTATAGATATTTTCCTGGTTCGAAGTAGCGGCCTGACCTTTTTGGGCAGAGGCTGTGAGGAAGGCTTCGAAGGACACTCTGAAGTGGGCTTTGAAGCGTGCTCCGAACTGAACTCCGAACTGGGCTCTAAGAGACTTAGCTTCGAATTAGCTGGAGAGGGTCTGGAGACCGGCTATGGGGAGCTCCGAAAGGAGCTCGGAGGCTAAATCCGAAGAAATCCCGGAGGCTAACTCTGAAGAGAACTTCGAAGAGCTTGAAGACTTGGCTTCTGGCAGACTTCAGAGGGAGCTTGGAGGCTTAGCTCCGGAGGGCTCCGAAAGGGGTCTGGAGGGCTCTGAAAGGAGCCTGGAGGCTTAGAAATAACTTTAGTAGATAGGGACCTGCTTCGATAGTGTTAGGCTTTGGGCCAAGGGCCTACTGAGGCTGACGTCATTTGGCCCCTGGTTAAAGGAACTTATTCCCCCAACAATATTTATGAAGGATATTCCCAAGAAAATTCCGTCGATCGGAAGTTTCGATAGGCAGTATTGGAAGTTCCGATTATTATCTAGTCTCGAGTCAGAGAGCAAATGTTGCTTCAGAAGTTCTGATATGGTATTGGAATTTCCGACAAGCTAGAAGTTCTGATTTGGAATTGGTGAGAATTGCACGGATCGGAAGTTCTGAGGTGGGCGAAAACAGATTGTATCTGTTGCGTGTCATGCTGAATTGGGAGACCTAAAATACCCTGTTGGAAGTTCTGATCCAGGATCTAAAGTTCCAACGTGTGTAAACAAATTGGATCTATTACAAATATGAATTAGTTATAACTAATTTGTGGGTTCCGAGATGTGCATGACCAGGGGGCTTTCAGTCCTATATAAAGAGAGGAGGAGGTCTTGGAACACGTAATAAGCATAGATTGTACCTAGCCACCATAGACTCCTCTCCTCCCTTTCTTGATCTCAAAAATTGAGGTCGAGGATCTTCCGTCTCTCACGTGCGGCGCTAGCACGCTGCCATGGATGGAACTACATCCTTGTACGTGTGGATACCGTGGAGGCATTGCTCGAATAGCGACGCTCGTGGACTTCTTCACGTGAACAACTACTGTTGATAGCAAAAAATGGCATTAATGGCTAGATTGTCAAAATATCAAGTTTTGGTGATTTGGGCCGAAAGTACACATGTCCAGGGTCTGTCTGAAGCCCTACAGGGCCGAAGCCCATTGAGCTATGGGCTCTGAAAGCCTCTAGCCAGCCCATGGGTTTCGGCCAGGAAGCCTTCGGAGACCCACGCTGCCGAAGCTTCGGAAGCTTTCGGAGGCCCACGCTGTCGAAGCTTCGGCCCGAGGAGCAAGCCTCAATGGGCCTAGCCGAAGCCCACACTGCCGAGGCTTCGGCCCGAAGAGCAGGCCTCGATGGGCCTGTCCAAAGCCCACCTCGGCAGAGATAGTGTTGTTTGCGTCACCGACTCAATCTCTATCTCTATCTCGCCGGAATGGGTTGCTAACATTGTACCTGTAGAGAAGAAAGGGAGCGGAAAGATACGGGTATGCATCGATTTCAGGGATCTGAACAGAGCCACTCCGAAAGACGAGTATCCAATGCCGATAGCCGACATGCTGATCAATGATGCTTCAGGACACAAGGTACTAAGTTTTCTTGATGGCAATGCTGGTTATAATCAAATATTTATGGCCGAAGAGGACGTCTACAAGACTACCTTTCGATGCCCTAGTTTTGACGGTTTGTTCGAGTGGGTCGTCATGACTTTTGGTTTGAAAAATGCCGGCGCCACATATCAGCGCGCTATGAACTTAATCTTTCATGACTTGTTAGGAGTCATGCTAGAAGTCTACATTGATGATGTTGTAGTCAAATCAGACGCTATTGGAAACCATTTAGCCGATTTGAAGGTTGCTTTCGATAGGATGCGTCAGTACGGGTTGAAGATGAACCCACTCAAGTGTGCTTTTGGTGTGTCAGCGGGTAAGTTCTTAGGTTTCATGATTCACGAGAGAGGCATAAAAATTGATCCTAAGAGACTTGAAAAGATTAGAAACATTGCAGCACTAACATGCAAAATGGATGTACAAAAGTTGCTAGGCAAGCTGAACTATTTGCGTCGCTTTATATCCAACTTGTCCGGCAAGATTGATGCCTTTGTCCCCATACTCCAACTAAAAAACGAAGCCGAGTTCACTTGGGGGGCGAGCCAACAAAGTGCTTTCAAAAAGATCAAGGAGTGCTTGTCATCACCACCTGTGGTGAGAGCACCTAAAGCCAGGATTCTGTTTCGGTTATATGTCGCTGCTGAAGATAGCGTAATTGGAGCTGTGCTAACCCAAGAGGTGGAGGAGAAGGAGTACATCATCACATTCTTTAGCCGCCGCCTGCTAGACGCCGAAACTAGGTACGCGTTTGTGGAGCGATTATGTTTATCACTTTATTATGCGTGCACCAAGTTACGCTATTATCTTCTCCCCACCACATGTGTTGTTGTTTGCCAAACCGATGTTATAAAGCACATGTTACAAAAGCCGATTCTAAGTGGAAGAATAGGAAAATGGGCTTACGCGTTGATTGAATACGATTTGGCCTATGAGCCCCTAAGAGCAATGAAAGGCCAAGTCATAGCCAACTTTATAGTTGATCGTCACGTAGATGTTAGCTGGAGTGATGCTATTGCTCTAGCTGAGGTAGTACCATGGAAAATCTATTTTGATGGTTCGGCTTGCAAGAGTGGCCAAGGTATTGGAGTGGTTCTCATATCACCTAATGGTATGCGCTTTGAAACCTCGGCCCGACTAGAGTTTCCTTCCACTAATAACCAAGCCGAATACGAGGCTTTGTTGCTAGGTCTTGAACTACTAGAGTCTGTAGGCGCTAAACATGTTCACGCGTATGGTGATTCGTTATTAGTAGTACAACAAGTAGCTAGGAATGCTCAAAGTTTTAATGGCTTGCTGAATAGCTACTTGGACAAATGCCTAGACATAGTTGCTACTTTTGATGATTTCAAAATATCTCACGTGTCAAGAGAAGACAATTCAGTCGCCAATGATTTGGCTCAGCAAGCATCTGGCTACCAAGTCAGGAGAGGGAAATTTTCTGTATTGGAGAAGCCGTTGTTTAGTCAAACTGCCGAAGCCAGTAAAGGTGGGCAGGCACACGCCTCGGGTCAAACCCATCGGGGCCCTCTGAAACCTATAAGGGCGATTGGAGAGTCCCAATCGTCCAGTATTTGAGAGACCCTAGCCGAAGGGTTGATCGGAAGGTTCGGTGACAAGCGTTCAAATTCGTGTTGATAGACGATGCATTGTATCGCCGAACAATCGACAGAGTGCTATTGAAGTGTTTAGACCATGAGAAGTCCCAGGTGGCTACAGGAGAAGTCCATGAGGGGCTTTGCGGCACTCATCAGTCGACCCAAAAGATGAGTTGGATGCTCAAAAGAGCGGGTTTTTATTGGCCGACTATGACTGAAGATTGTTTCAAGTACTACAGAGGGTGTGAGGCATGTCAGAGGTTTGGCAACATCCAGTTAGTTCCTGCCTCGTGGCTCAATCCTACTGTCAAGCCATGGCCGTTTCGAGGTTGGGGTTTAGACTTCATCGGCCAGATTCACCCTCCTTCCTCAAAAGGGCATCGGTTCATGTTGATGGCGACGAATTACTTCACTAAGTGGACCGAGGCCATACCTCTCAAGAACATGACTCACAACGAGGTACGTGATTTTATTTTAAAGCACATCATACATAGATTCGGCATTCCCCAAACTCTTACTACGGATCAAGGTAGTTCATTTGTTTCTGGAGAAGTAAGGGACTTCGCCGAATACTATGGTATTAAGTTGATAAACTCTTCACCTTACTATGCTCAGGCCAATGGTCAGGCCGAGTCTAGTAACAAAACCGTGATTAAGCTTATTAAGAACAAAATTGAAGAGTTTCCTAAAAGGTGGCATGAAGTGCTTTCCGAGGCGTTATGGGCTTGTAGGATTGCAAAGCACGGTGCCACCAAGGTCAGTCCATATGAGTTGGTATATGGACAAGAAGCCGTTCTGCCGGTAGAAGTAGATCTTGGCTCCTTAAGAGTGTTAAAGCAAGATGGCTTATCGGTCAATGAGTATGAGGCTCTTCAGAAAGATAGTCTGGAGGAAGTGACCGATAAGAGACTAAGGGATTTAGAAGCCATAGAAGTAGACAAGAAGAGAGTAGCTAAAGCCTACAATAAGAAGGTTAAACCAAAATCGTTTCAAATAGGAGACTTGGTATGGAAAATGATTTTTCCTTTAGGCACAAAGAGTCCCAAATTAGGCAAATGGTCACCTAGTTGGGAAGGTCCTTTTAAGATATCCGAAATCGCTCCCGGCAACGCATACGTGTTGGAATCCCTACAAGGAGATCAGTTTCGAAGAGCTTTGAATGATAGATACTTGAAAAGGTATTTCACAAGTGTGTGGCAAACATCATAAAAGTGTCAGAAAGCCGATATGGATGGTATCGTCTTCAGCTCATTGTGCTTTTAGTTCACTAGTTCACTAAAAGGCAGGGGGCATGTGTTGATAGCAAAAAATGGCATTAATGGCTAGATTGTCAAAATATCAAGTTTTGGTGATTTGGGCCGAAAGTACACATGTCCAGGGTCTGTCTGAAGCCCTACAGGGCCGAAGCCCATTGAGCTATGGGCTCCGAAAGCCTCTAGACAGCCCATGGGCTTCGACCAGGAAGCCTTCGGAGGCCCACGCTGCCGAAGCTTCGGCCCGAGGAGCAAGCCTCGATGGGCCTGGCCGAAGCCCATGCTGCCGAGGCTTCGGCCCGAGGAGCAGGCCTCGACGGGCCTGGCCGAAGCCCACCTTGGTAGAGATAGAGTTGTTTGCGTCACCGGCTCAATCTATATCTCTATCTGGCTGGATTAATAGTAGATTAGATTAGGAGTTAAGCCCCTATAAATAGAGAGGCATGGCCGGCGTGGAGAAGCCCCCCAACTCAAACCAAACCAAAGCCCATGCTTTGATCGTATTTACTTTACCTTTATTTTCCCGTACCTCTTCATGGGTTTGCCTGGAAGCCCTCCGCTGGCCAATACGGAACAGTGGTAATCCTTGTTACATCGCCTGTGAAGTATCCGTTAATGTACGTAATAGATTGCTATCGCCTTGTTACTTCTCGTGTGAAGTATCCGCTAATTTGCGTAATAGATTGCTACCTTCGCTACTAGTGCAACACTTAGAAAAATTCGGTCCTCAAGCTGAATTGGTACTTCGCACTCTTCTGTTGCAGGTTCGCACGTTCGGAGCCACTTCGTCGGAGGTGTCCGGAGCTGAGAGTTCAGTTTCGGAGGTCCCTAGGACACCCTTCGGCGGGGCTGTAGGCTTCGGCAACAGGCTTCACCAGCATACTTCGTCGCAACGGGCTTCAACACAACCATACTCCGCATTGGACAAAGTTGCACTCACGCGTGGCCCTCGTGTCAATATTTCTTAGTTCGCTATATCGGAGATCATACGCCGAACCCCGTTGTTCGGAGGTGATCACTGCGTCCAGATCCGATCGGAGCCCATCTTCGACCGGATCAGTCCGAACGCCTAAGCACCCTTCGGCGGAGTACTTCGCACCAGACGCCGAAGGTACCCTTCGGTGACCCCTTCGCACCAGACTTCGAAGCAGACGGGCTACAACTGGTTGTGTTGATTTTATTCTATTTAATCTATCTTTTTCGGCTAATTGGATTATTTTGTGTAATCTGGTTGCCTGGCGACTCCATCCCCCTTATCACTATTAAGGGAAGTCGGAACACGACGTCGGTGCCACGTCACGCTTAGGCTCGTCCCTAAGTATCCGTGCACTTTTGGATCATCGAACTAACCCAAGTGCGGGGGTACGTTTCCGTGTCAACAACTACGTCATCTTCACTAATCGGATTAGCGAGGGACGACAAGGATGAAGCGAGGATAGGCTTGACGTGCTACTCCGACATCTTCTTTTGCTGCACCTAGCACGTCTCATGCTAGAAGGTAATGATCTATGATCTCACACACACATGGATCTTGGGCTTAGGGCGGAAATTTTGAATTTGCCAGCTAGCGTAGCTTCCCTATTCCCCAACAATCTCCCAAACCATGTGTGTGTCAAACTGACCAAAAAATGCACCAACAACAGCCTTTACTGGAAAAAAAAGTCAATGGACTTCATTGAAGAGGAGGTGGATGATGAATGGTATGGCTTGCTAACTTTCTGAAAAACGGATTTTCCAAAATAAGGATGAAGAAATCCTACTCCGAATGGAGAAATGCATAATCTAGTATTTGCCCATAAACTTATTCCAAATAGGAGTGCTACATAAGCATATGATAAAGGGGGAGGAATCCATTTATTATTTATTTCTTAGCCTTAGCCTAGGCCCAACTATGTACAAAAATGTATCTATTATTGCATGCATCGACAACAAAGTAAACTCTCGCTGATGATAGAAGAACAACTCTTAGGGCAGTTGCAAGGAAACTATGAGCTATTTATTGTTCCTTTCTTAGACAGGCTACCAGATAAAGGATGGCTTATGGTCTATTTTCTTACTTGACTATCCTGCCCGACTTGACAAATAAAAGAGAACCCCATTTCGCCCGGAATTTGACTTGTTTGCTACCTTGGGAAATCTTTCTGCTTACCTACTTGCTGACCTTAGGATAGGAAATGCATATTACCTGAAAGCTAGTCGCTCGGCTGGCATGCTATCAAAGCACTTAGGATTGGCTGGAACAGATCCCCCGAGCAACTTTTGAACATTTTGGAGAATACAGAGAGGAGGGATAAAAATGTATATTTTGTATCGTTTCTTCAAAACCTCGCTTACGTTTAACTTCTCTTCACCAACCTCTAAGGGTACTACATGCTTAGACTCTTTAAGATATCCATCACTAAACTAAAGAAAGTAATGGACCCGATGGGTACGGGGGAGCCCGATCTTTCGATGAGAGATGTAGGATGTGGTGAATTTGGTGGAGGTCGACGTTGGCTTCCCGACTACCACAACCAAGATGGTGTGGCGCCTTGAGCGACAGGTACACAATCTCTTAATAACTATGATTTGGGGGTGGAGATTGACGTTGTGCTACCCGACTACAACAACCTCAAGGATGCTGTTGACACGGAAACGTGCCACCACACTTGGGTCAGTTAGACGATTGAAAAGTGCATGGATACTTAGGTACAAGCCTAAGTGTGACGTAGCACCGAGGCCGCGTTCTGACTACCCTTAGTCGTGATAAGGGGGGTGGAGTCGCTAGGCAATCAGATCATACAAAATAATCCAATTAGCCAAAAGAAATATATTAAACTGAATAAAATCAGCAAACCGGTCGGAGCCTATCTGCTTCGAAGTCTGATGCGAAGGGGTCGCCGAAGTGTACCTTCGGTGTCTGGTGCGAAGTGTCGCGCCGAAGGGTGCTTCGGCGCTCGGACTGATCCGACCGAAGATGGACTCCGAACGGATCTGGACGCGATGATCACCTCCGAACAGCGGGGTTTGGCGTGAGATCTCTGATACAACAAACTACAAAATAATGACGCGAGGGCCGCGCGCAAGCGTAACTTTGTCTAATGCGGAGTATGGTCGTGGCAAAGCCTGCTGTGATGAAGTGTGCTAGCAAAGCCTGTTGCTGGAGCCTGCAGTCCCGCCTAAGGGTGTCCTGGTGACCTCCGAAACCGATCTCTCAGCACCGGATACCTCCAACGAAATAGCTCTGAACGTGCGAACCTGCAACAAAGACAATTCGAAGTACCAATTCGGCCCGAGGACCGAATTTTGCTAAGTGTTGCACTAGTAGCGAAGGTAGCAATCTATTACGCAGATTAGTGGATACTTAATAGGCGAAGTAACATGGCGATAGCAATCTATTACGTAGATTAACGGATACTTCACAAGCGAAGTAACAAGGGTTACCACTGTTCTGTAGTGGCCGGCGGAGGGATTCCAGGCAAACCCATGAAGAGGTACAGGAAGAAAAAGGTAAGGTAAATACGATCAAAGCATAGGGCTTTGGTTTGATTTGAGTTGGGGGGCCTCTATGCTCGCCTCGCCTCTCTATTTATAGGGGCTTAATCTCTGATCTAATCTACTATTAACCTGACCGGATAGAGATAAAACTGAGCCGGAAACGCATACAACTCTACCTCTGCCGAAGTGGGCTTCGGCCAGGCCCATTGAGGCCTGCACCTCGGGATGAAGCTTCGGTGGCATGGGCCTCTGAAGGCTTCCTAGCCGAAGCCCATGGGCTGGCTAGAGGCTTTTGGAGCCCATGGCTCAATGGACTTCAGCCCTATAGGGCTTCGGACAGACCCTGGACATGTGTATCTTCAGCCCAAATCACCAAAATTGATATTTTGACAATCTAGCCATTAATTCCCTTTTTTGCTATCAACACATGCCCCCTGTGTTTTAGTGAACTCAGTGAACTAAAAGCACAATGAGCTTAATATGATACCATCCATATCGGCTTTCGACACTTTTATGATGTTTTCCACACACATGGGAAATATCTTTTCAAGTACATACCATTCAAAGCTCTTCGAAACCGCTCTCCCTACAGGGATTCCAACACGTCTGTGTTGCCGGGAGCGATTTTGGCTATCTTAAAAGGACCTTCCCAACTAGGTGAATATTTTCCAAACTTGGGACTCTTCGTGCCTAAGGGTAAAATCGTTTTCCACACCAAGTCTCCTATTTGAAACGATTTTGGCTTAACCTTTTTATTGTAGGCTTTAGCTACTCTCTTCTTGTCTACTTTTATGGCTTCTAAAGCCCTTAGTCTCTTATCGGTCACTTCTTCTAGATTATCCTTTAGAAGAGTTTCATACTCGTCGACCGATAAGCCATCTTGCTTTAACACTCTTAAGGAGCTAAGATCTACCTCTACGGGTAGAACGACTTCTTGTCCATATACCAATTCATATGGACTGACTTTGGTAGCATCGTGCTTTGCAATTCTACAAGCCCATAGCACCTCAGAAAGCACTTCATTCCATCTTTTAGGAAACTCTTCAATTTTCTTCTTAATAAGATTAATCATGGTTTTATTACTAGACTCAGCCTGACCATTGGCCTGAGCATAGTAAGGTGAAGAGTTTATCAACTTAATACCATAGTATTCAGTGAAGTCCCTTACTTCTCTAGAGACAAATGAACTACCTTTATCCGTAGTAAGAGTTTGAGGAATGTCGAATCTATGTATGATGTTCTTTAAAATAAAATCACGTACCTCATTGTGAGTCATGTTCTTGAG
This sequence comes from Zizania palustris, assembly GCA_019279435.1. Lineage (NCBI taxonomy): Eukaryota > Viridiplantae > Streptophyta > Magnoliopsida > Poales > Poaceae > Zizania > Zizania palustris. The sequence goes on along the minus strand of JAAALK010000287.1, from coordinate 102,983,389 downwards.
AGGTACGGCCTCAGTCCATTTAGTGAAGTAATCCATCACCATCAACACAAACCGATGCCCTTTTGAGGAAGGAGGGTGAATCTGGCCGATGAAGTCTAAACCCCAACCTCGAAACGACCATGGCTTGATAATAGGATTGAGCAATGAAGCAGGAGCTAACTGGATATTGCCAAACTTCTGACATGCCTCACACCCTCTATAGTACTTGAAACAATCTTCAGTCATAGTCGGCCAATAAAACCCCGCTCTTTTGAGCATCCAATTCATTTTTTGGGCCGACTGATGAGTGCCACAAAGCCCTTCATGGACTTCTCCTGTAGCCACCTGGGATTGCTCATGGTCTAAACACTTCAATAGTACTCCATCGATGGTTTGGCGATATAATGTGTCGTCTATCAACACAAATTTGAACGCTTGTCGCCGAACCTTCCGATAAACCCTTTGGATAGGATCTCTCAAATACTGGACGATTGGGACTCTCCAATCGCTCTTATAGGTTTCAGAGGGTCTGCTGGTACACCTTCTAAAAAACTTCTAATTTACTAACTTCGAGGTGCTCCCCGAGCCATTCCAGCTCCTGTTGAAGCCTAGCTAGGGTGGCCGTTCGGAGTGTGCTGGGATAAGCCCTTCGGATGGTTCGGACTCCGGGGAGCCTTCTCCGTGCAGGAGGCTTCGGCCTACAGGCTTCGGCGTGTCAGCTCCTTCTGTTGGCAGGGCACTCTGATTCAGGATCCTTGGTGAGCAGTGACCTTCGGCGACCAGAGGGGTTCGATCCGGAGGGTGAGCCTGCCCACCGTCACTAGCTTCGGTAGCGAGACCGAGCATCGGCTTCTCCAATACTGAAAATTTTCCTCTCCTGACTTGGTAACTAGATGCTTGCTGAGCCAAATCATTTGCGACTGAATTGGCTCCTCTAGATATGTGAGAGATTTTGAAATCATCGAAAGTAGTTACTATGTCTAGACACCTATCCAAGTAACTATTCAGCAAGCCGTTTAAACATTGAGCACTCTTAGCTACTTGTTGCACAATCAACAAAGAATCACCGTATGCGTGGACATGCCTAGCACCTACAGACTCTAGTAATTCCAGACCTAGCAATAAAGCTTCATATTCGACTTGGTTATTAGTGGAAGCAAATTCTAGATGGGCCAAGGTTTCAAAGTGCACTCCATTAGGTGATATGAGAACCACTCCAATGCCTTGGCCACTCTTGCAAGCCGAACCATCAAAGTAAAGCTTCCATGTCACTACCTCAACTAGAGCAATATTATCACTCCAGTCGACATCTATGTGATGATCAACTATAAAGTTGGCTACGACTTGGCCTTTCATCGCTCTCAGGGGTTCGTAGGCCAAATCATACTCAATCAATGTGTAAGCCCATTTTCCAATTCTTCCACTGAAAATCGGCTCCTGTAACATGTGTTTTATAACATCGGTTTGGCAAACGACAACACATGTAGTAGGGAGAATATAATGGCGTAATTTGGTGCACGTGTAATAAAGTGATAAACACAATCGTTCCACAAACGCGTACCTAGTTTCGGTGTCTAGCAGGCGGCGGCTCAAGAATGTGATGATGTACTCATTCCCTTCTACCTCCTAAGTTAGCATGGCCCTAATCACGCTATCTTCAGCAGCGACGTATAGCCGAAACGGAATCCCGACTTTGGGTGATCTCACCACAGGCGGTGATGACAAGCACTCCTTGATCTTCTCAAAAGCACTTTGTTGGCTTGCCCCCCATGTAAACTCGGCTTCGTTTTTTAGCCGGAGTATGGGGATAAAGGCATCAATGTCGTCGGACAAGTTGGATATAAAGCGACACAAATTGTTTATCTTGCCTAGCAATTTTTGCACATCCCTTTTGCACGTCGGTGCTGCAATGTTTCTAATCTTCTCAAGTCTCTTAGGATCAATTTCTATGTCTCTCTCGTGAATCATGAAACCTAAGAACTTACCCGCCGACACACCAAAAGCACACTTGAGTGGGTTCATTTTCAACCCATACTGCCGCATTCTATCAAAAGCTACCCTCAAATCGGCTAAATGGTTTCCCATGGCGTCCGATTTGACCACGACATCATCAATGTAAACTTCTAGCATAACCCCTAGCAAGTCATGAAAGATTAAGTTCATAGCGCGCTGATATGTGGCGCCAACATTTTTCAAACCAAAAGTCATGACGACCCACTCAAATAAACTGACAAAACCAGGGCATCGAAAGGCAGTCTTGTAGTCGTCCTCTTCGGCCATAAAGATTTTATTATAACCAACATTGTCATCAAGAAAACTTAGTACCTTGTGTGCTGAAGCAGCGTTGATCAGCATGTCGGCTATCGGCATTGGATACTCGTCCTTTGGAGTGGCTCTGTTCAGATCCCTGAAATCGATGCATACTCGTATCTTGCCGCTCCCTTTCTTCTCTACAAGCATAATGTTAGCAACCCATTCCGCGTACCTGCACGACCTAATAAATTCAGCCTTGAGTAGTCGCTCCACTTCTTCTTTAACTCGGTCATAGATAGCCGAGTTAAAGCGGCGGGGAGGCTGCTTATGAGGCCTAAATCCGGACTTGATAGGCAGCCGATGCTCCACGAGCTTGCGGCTTAGCCCTGGCATCTCGCTATACTGCCATGCGAAACAATCGACATACGACCGAAATAACTTTATTACTTCAGCCTTTTCATCGGGCTGTAAATGTTGGTTTACAAAAGTCGGCCTTGGGATGCTACCATTACCTATGTCAACTTCCTCCAAGGGGTCAGCCGACGCAAAACCTTGTCCTAATTTCTCTACTTCGCTAAATTCCTCGATGGCGTCGACAATACCGTCTCTATTAGACCGATATTGCTCCACACGAAACTTTAGCCAATCTAGATTGCTCTTGCTAGACATGACTATTAATACAAAAACAGCCGTGCTACTCCAGCCGGCTTTATAGACACTGGTACAAACTATCCTCCGGATACACTAACAAAATCGTAATCCGAAAGATCTCTACTTGATAGACACTCTACTTTGTTATGGACGACGTCAACCGATACATCAGCCAATGCTACTTGGGCCGAAGTATCCGCGGGAATGACCTCCAACTCATCGCCGTCCCACTATATCAGGTACTGGTGTAGGGTAGAATGAATGCAATAGTTCGTGCGAATCCAGTCACGCCCGAGTAGTACGCTATAATTACCTTGTACGTCGACGACGAAAAATGTTGTTGGCAACATCTTGTTGCCCACCGTCAACTCCATAGAAAGTACTCCCTTGACTTCGGAGCTCACGCCATTGAAGCCGTTAAGCATCAAGTTGGTCTTCTTCATGTCATCCTCATCCCTGCCAAGTTTCTTCAACAACGAGTAAGGCATTAAGTTAATAGTGGTGCCGCCGTCGACGAGCATTCAGGAGATCGGCTTCCCATCGATGTGACCTCTGGCGTAGAGAGGCTTCAGATGGCGAGCCTAGTCCTCGGGCTTCTCGAAGATGGCGTTGCACGGGCCGAGGTTCAATTGGGCGACCTCGGCCTCGTCCCATGTCAGTGCAAATTCGGCAGGCAGCATGATGATGTTTATGTCCATCACCTGGGGTGTGGGCCCTTCAGAGATGGGCGAGTAATCGTCGTCAAGCATGTCGTCGTCGTCGTCGCTCGGACTAGGAGCCGGGTTGGTTATCTCAACCGTCTTCTCCCTCCATACCTATTTTGTAGCTGGCCGAAGGCAAATTTCTTTGAAGATAGCGTCGCGCTCGGCCTCAGCTTTCTTCTCGCGCATCTCCTATGCCCGTAGTCTTTGTAGGCGTCTCTTCCGTGATTTTGACATGCCTGGAGGGGCCCAAGATGGTTGCGGCTTGGTGCCGGGTGCTACTGTTTGACTTCCATTAATTCTGGCCAAAGTGGTACTATGCCCTTCGGCCTTGTGCACCTTGTGCTTGGAGGGGGCTTCGCTGCGAACCCCGACAGACAGACGGGCCTCGTTCGGCCGACTGAACCAGACTTCGGCGTAGAGCTCGGCCGAAGCATGAGACTTACCTCTGTCGGACCTTGGTGACATAGTCTTCAGGATTGGGACTTCCTGAGACCCAACTCTGATGGTTATGGCTTCAGACTCCCTTACCTCGACCTCCGCGTGCTCGCACTCTTCGGCCTCACTCTGCATGGTCCGATTCGGAGGCACCACGGACAATCTGTGGACGATGCCCTCTCCGCTTCGTTTGTTTGCCCTTACCATCCATAATACTCCGAAGGAAAACAAGGCATAGTGTTAGGCTGCGGAGGGTACCACGACCCAGATACGTACGGAGCCCACGGGGTTCCCACCCAGTCATACGGCGGAGGCATCGGCGGCTCTAGTGGCCTCGCCCACTATGAGCCGAACCCATTACCCGGAGGGGGGTTCGACAAAGTCGATGGTATCTCGGACCACACCAGCGAAGGGTCCTGCCAGGCAGGAGGTATGTTCGGCTAGTGCGGGCCGAAGCCTCCCATCGGAGAAGTCCAACACGGTGCGGGGTTCGGCCATTGGGGGCCGAAGTTGCTGTATAGGTGGCCCGACCACTGGGGCTCGAAGCCGCTGCATGGGGTACTTGGCCATCGTGGCTCGGAACCACCGTGCGGAGTTTCAGGCCACTATGGCCCAAAGCTTCCGTGCAGAGGGCTCATCTGCTTCGGCCCGAAGCCACCCTTCGAGAGTCTTGGATCCTTCGGCTGTTTTAGCTTAGCGTGTGGACCTGCTTCCTGGGCCCATCTCTGATGCTTGTTCAACAGCATGTTATATGTTACCTTCGGCCTCTTGTGAGCCTTAGCCGAAGGGATGCTAATGTTCTGTTTCCACACTCCTACCTCGGGGTTCTTTGGTATGAGCATGCGAGTGCGTGGCTCTCCAACGATTACATCCTCTCCCTTAGCCGACTCAGCCTGTTCTGGCCGAATCAACACCTTTTTCTCGCCGAGGTTGACGGGAAAAGGATCTTTATCCGGCTTCATCTTCGGATTATGATCTATCTTCAATCGTCCTTCTTCTATGGACGATTGTATCTATTGTCGAAAAACATTGCAGTCATTAGTATTATGTGAATGCGAATAATGCCACTTACAGTATGGATGCTTCTTTAACTCATCGGCAGGTGGAATGACTTGACCCTAAGGTAACCTAAGAAGCTAGTATTTTAAGAGAAAATCAAATATTTTATCACATTTAGTTATATCAAACGAGTACTTGACATCACTAAGTCGATTCTTTGTGGGGGATGGTCGTAACTCGGAGCAGGTGACAGGTTTATTCTTAGTGTTCCACACCCATTTGGACGCGTACATATCGGCCGAATCCTCCTCTTCTGACTCTTGCTCGTCAGAACGTTCCATGACGTGGATTTCAGCCCTAGGCTTGCTAAATGTTTTAATAAACTTTTTATCTTTGGTTCGGCCTTCCTGGACCAGAGCCTGCTGTAGAACTTGGATAACTTCTAAAAAGTTTTGATTATCCAACCTTTCTTTAATTTTGGAACGCAACCCGTTAAAAGCTAGTTCCGCCAAGTCTCTTTCCGAAGTATTAAGGCTAAAACATCGGTTTCTAGTATCCCTAAAATGCTTGATGTACTCAGAGGCGCTCTCGCTAGATTTCTGCTTAACCGACGTCAAGTGTGAAAGCCTAAGCTCTGTCACACCCGTGTAGAAATAATCATGGAATTTCCGCTCTAAATCATCCCACGTCTGGATGGAGTTCGGCGGGAGCGCCGAAAACCAAGTTAAGGCTGTGCCGGACAGCGAGAGAGAAAATAGTCTAACCTTTAGGGCATCTATCCTGCTAACTTCTCCACACTGTGCCAAAAATTGACTAACGTGCTCTAGTGTAGTTTTGCTACCCTCGCCATCGAACTTAGTGAATTCAGGGATTCTATAGCCGCGTGGGTAGGGTACTGTGTCAAGATGGTCGAGGTATGGCTTACAGTAGACCCTAACCCGTCCCTTGGGCATGAAGCCGGCACACTCCCTAAATAGTGCGCAGACCACTCCTCTATGTCATCTTGGCACGTTGCTTGTGCGCCTCTCTCATGCGGGTGCGCGACACGCGGTGGGATGTTGGCGTGTCGGCCATGGGCCTCTTCCCTAAGGGTAGCCTCTACTTGGGAGATGACTGCCGAATCTAAACGGTTGACTAGCGAAGCGCTAACGGCTTGATCTACTGATGCGACTATTTTTTGCTCAATCTCTAGAGAAGATAAACGAGGCGATACAGGTGTTACCTAGACCTGAGCGAGGTCGGGGGTGATGATGCCGCGCTTGATGAAGCCCACGCGTGTCTTGACGTAGCCCCCAAGCATCATGTCTTGGAGTGCTTTTAACTTTGCCTCGATCTCTGGTCGGTCTTCTGCGGGGATATCTTCAAGTGTAGGTGTCAAGATGTTGCGGTTGTCGATATCTGCGCCTCCTATTGTGTCCATCGGCGGTGTAGACGTAGTAGTTGATGTAGATGTACCGATGGCCGATGTAGATATAATTGTCATGTTGGCGTAGCCTTCCCCAGCGGAGTCGCCAAAAAGTTTGTTGACACGGAAACGTGCCCCCGCACTTGGGTCAGTTCGACAATCCAAAAGTGCACGGATACTTAGGGACAAGCCTAAGCATGACGTAGCACCGACGTCGCGTTCCGACTACCCTTAGTCATGATAAGGGGGGTGGAGTCGCCAGCCAATCAGATCACACAAAATAATCCAATTAGCCGAAAGAAATATATTAAACAGAATAAAATCAGCAAACCGGTCGGAGCCTGTCTCCTTCAAAGTCTGATGCGAAGGGGTCGCCGAAGTGTACCTTCGGCGTCTGGTGCGAAGTGTCCCACCGAAGGGTGCTTCGGCGCTTGGACTGATCTGGCCGAAGATGGACTCCGAATGGATCTGGATGCGATGATCACCTCCGAACAGTGGGGTTCGGCGTGAGATCTCTGATACAGCAAACTACAAAATAATGACACGAGGGCCGCGCGCAAGCGTAACTTCGTCTAATGCAGAGTATGGTCATGGCGAAGACTGCTGCGATGAAGTGTGCTGGTGAAGCCTGTTGCCGGAGCCTGCAGTCCCGCCGAAGGGTGTCCTGGTGACCTCCGAAACTGATCTCTCGGCTTCGGATACCTACGACGAAGTAGCTCCGAACGTGCGAACCTGCAACAAAGGCAATTCGAAGTACCAATTCGGCCCGAGGACCTAATTTTGCTAAGTGTTGCACTAGTAGCGAAGGTAGCAATCTATTACACAGATTAGCGGATACTTCACAGGCAAAGTAACAAGGCAATAACAATCTATTACGTAGATTAACGGATACTTCACAAGCGAAGTAACAAGGGTTACCACTGTTCCGTAGTGGCCGGCGGAGGGCTTCCAAGCAAACCCATGAAGAGGTACAGGAAAATAAAGGTAAAGTAAATACGATCAAAGCATAGGGCTTTGGTTTAATTTGAGTTGGGGGGCCTCTATGCTGGCCTCACCTCTCTATTTATAGGGGCTTAATCTCTGATCTAATCTGCTATTAACCCGGCCGGATAGAGATAAAACTGAGTCAGAAACACATACAACTCTACCTCTGCCGAAGTGGGCTTCGGCCAGGTCCGTCGAGGCCTGCTCCTTGGGCCGAAGCTTCGGTGGTGTGGGCCTCTGAAGGCTTCCTGGCCGAAGCCCATGGGGTGGCTAGAGGCTTTCGGAGCCCATGGATCAATGGACTTCGGCCCTGTAGGGCTTCGGACAGACCCTGGACATGTGTATCTTCGGCCCAAATCACCAAAATTGATATTTTGACAATCTAGCCATTAATGCCATTTTTTGCTATCAATAGATGTTGCGTCTTAGCGATAGTTACACCGACTCTGGTTGTTGCTGCTCTTGCCATGCCAAGAACAGCCTTGAACCTACAAGCAATCGAAGAACAAGCAAGAACAAGATTACAAGCAAACACTCACGGATATGATAGAAGTTGGAGTTTTGATTCAAGTAATCGGGCGGTCTAGCCGAAACGCGCGTTTACAAGGAAGTAGCAGCAGCTAACTTACATCAAACAAAACCCGAGTTCTTTTTGTGACTACTACTTGCTTAAAAGGAAAACTAGAAACTCTAGATGGAGTCACGAGTGTTCTTTGGTAGTTTCTGGACGTTTCGTCTGTTCTCTGCCATTGATTCTTGATCCATTGGAAAGTAGACGAAGATACCTTTCCAACAAGTACTTATTTGCTTTAAACAACCTTGGGAGTTGAAAGATATGCTCCATTTAATCTTGGATTTTTGCAGTTACAAGAGTCCCTTCGGGAGTAGCAATATTTATTGCATTGTTGCCTTCTCCACTCCTAGCTGGTTCAATTCCTAAGCACTTAAGGATAATAAAGTCATCACAAGGCTTTAATAGTACCCCATTGGAAAAATAATTAACTTGAACTGCTAGGAATGAGTTCACCTGATAATTAAGTTCACATGCATGGGCGCGTGTCATTTGTCCTTGCTTAGGTGTAAGCGGTGAAGGGGCTGCCGTTGTGGTTGTATCAATGGCAGCGATGTCCTCATCATCCTCCCTTTCTTGCAATAGAGTCGTCATCGACTCGAACGTGTCCTCCTCGCGCAAGTATGGTTTCAAATCTGCAATGTTAAAAGAGGGCCTAACCCCAAAATCTATAGGCAACTCAATTTTATATGCATTATCATTTATTTTTTGAAGCACTTTGAAGGGTCCAACAGCTCTTGGTAGCAATTTAGACTTTCTCAAATCCGTAAATCTATCCTTTCTCAAATGAACCCAAACTAAATCACCAGGTTCAAAAGTAACATGCTTTCTACCCTTGCTACCAGCTTGTTGATACTTAGCATTCATGGCCTCAATGTTTGCCTTAGTTTGCTCATGCATCTTAAGAATCTGTTCAGCATGGCGAGAAGCCTCAAAATTCAATTTTTCTGAAGGTGGAATGGCCATAAGATCAATGGGAGCACGAGGGACAAAACCATACACAATCTCAAAAGGGCATAATTTAGGAGTCGAATGCAGCGAATGATTGTAAGCAAATTCAATATGAAGCAAACATTCTTCCCACAATTTGATATTATGTTTCAGAACAACCCTAAGCATGGTAGATAAACTATGGTTTACAACTTCTGTTTGTCCATCAATTTGAGGGTGACAAGTAGTAGAAAAGAGTAATTTAGTTCCCAACTTATCCCATAAGGTTTTCCAAAAATGACTAAGAAATTTGGCATCCCGATCTGAAACAATAGTGTTTGGTACCCCATACAAATGAACAACTTCACGAAAGAACAAATCAGCAATATAGGTAGCATCATCAGTTTTGTGACATGGTATGAAGTGTGCAATTTTAGAAAACCTGTCCACAACAACAAAAATACTATCCCCCCTTCTTTGTTCTAGGCAGTCCTAAAACAAAGTCAATAGAAATATCCTCCCATGGAGTACTAGGAATAGGGAGAGGCATGTACAAACCATGTGGATTAAGACAGGACTTAGCTTTTTGACAGGTGGTGCAGGTGGCAACAAACTGCTCCACGTCCCTTCTCATCTTTGGCCAATAGAAATGGCTTGCTAGGATGTCTTCTGTCTTCTTCACACCAAAGTGCCCCATCAACCCACCGCCATGCGCTTCCTGCAATAGTAACAGACACACAAAACTAGCTGGAATGCATAATTTGTTAGCCCGAAACACGAAGCCATCAATGAGAACAAACTTGTTCCATGTTCTCCCTTCTTTACATTGCAGCAACACATCTTTGAAATCAGCATCAAAAGCATATTGTTCTTTAATTGTTTCCAAGCAAAATATCTTAAAATCAAGTTGGGATAGCATAGTATAACGGCGAGACAAGGAATCCGCAATGACATTATCTTTTCCTTTCTTATGTTTGATGACATAAGGAAAGGACTCAATAAATTCTACCCACTTGGCATGCCTATGGTTCAGATTGGTTTGGCTCCTAATGTGCTTTAAAGATTCATGATCAGAATGTATAAAAAATTCTTTAGGCCATAAATAATGTTGCCACGTTTCCAAAGTTTGAACTAGAGCATATAATTCTTTATCATAAGTGGAATAGTTAAAACTAGGCCCATTTAGTTTCTCACTAAAATAAGCAATATGCTTTCCTTCTTGCAACAAGACACCTCCCAACCCAATACCACTAGCATCACATTCCAATTCAAAAGTCTTATTGAAATCTGGTAATTGGAGAAGGGGTGTATGAGTTAACCTATCCTTCAAAGTGTTAAATGCAACCTCTTGCGCCTTCCCCCAGGTGAATGGAGCACCCTTCTTCGTAAGCTCGTGCAGTGGGCCTGCTATGGTGTTGAAGTCCTTCACAAATCAGCGATAGAATCCAGCAAGCCCGAGGAAGCTTCGAACTTGCGTGATCATGGTAGGAACCGACCAACTGTGTATTGCCTCCACCTTGGCTTGATCAACTTCAATTCCCTATGGTGTCACAACATAGCCAAGAAAAGAGACTCTATCTGTGCAAAAGGTACACTTGTCAATGTTACCAAATAACCGTGCATCGCGTAAAGTATTAAAAACAACATGTAGATGTTCAAGATGTTCTTCTAGAGATGTGCTATAGATCAAGATGTCATCAAAGTAAACTACCACAAATATTCCAATGAAAGCACGTAAAACTTCACTCATTAATCTCATGAAAGTGCTAGGTGCATTAGTGAGGCAAAAGGCATGACCAACCACTCATACAAACCGAACTTGGTTTTAAACGCTGTTTTCCATTCATCTCCTAGCTTCATGCGAATTTGGTGGTATCCACTACGCAAATCAATTTTAGAGAAAATCATCGAGCCACTAAGTTCATCAAGCATATCATCTAACCTAGGGATAGGATGATGATATCTGATGGTAATGTTATTAATTGCTCGACAATCTACACACATGCGCCATGATCCATCTTTCTTTGGAACCAACAGAACAAGAACAGAGCAAGGACTAAGGGACTCACGCACATAACCTTTGTCAAGTAATTCCTGTACTTGTCAATGAATCTCCTTGGTCTCCTCCGGGTTGGTCCTGTATGGCGCTCGATTTGGCAAGGAAGCCCTAGGGATGAGTTCAATCTGATGCTCAATACCTCTGATTGGTGGTATCCCGGGTGACACTTCTTGTGGGAACACATCAGCATATTCCTACAAAAGATTAATGATAGTAGGAGGCAAAGTAGATGGTATGTCGTGAAGCGAGAACAAAGCTTCTTTGCAAACAAACACATAGAAGATTGTGTCATCATCATTTAATTCAAGCAAATCAGATTTTGAAGCACGGAAACACACACTTTTAAATTTTATGTCATTTTTCCCAACATAAGTAGATTTAGATTTGTCATTCTTAGGTTGAATCGATCCGTTCACAACACCACTGTCATTTTGAGCAGATTTCTTGTTTTTCTCCTTACAAGCTCTAGCAACTTCATCCCTCAAAATAGCATCGGGGGACATAGGGTGCAAAACAAGCTTATTCTCATTATGCATGAAAGAATATTGATTTGATTTACCATGATGCAAGGTATCCTTATCAAATTTCCAAGGTCTACCAAATAACATAGAGCAAGCTTGCATAGGTACCACATCATAATCAATGTAATCATGGTATGAACCAATTGTAAATTCCACTCGGACCATACATGTTACCTTAAGCTTACCACTATCATTGAGCCATTGGATGTAGTAGGGATGTCGGTGTGGAAGTGTTTTCATCCCAAGTTTTGCTACCATGGTGGCACTCGCCAAGTTGTTGCAGCTTCCTCCATCAATAATAATGCGACACGATCGTTCCAAAACTACGCACTTTGTTTGGAACAGATTGTGTCGCTGGTTCTGTTCAGCTTGAATCATTTGGGCACTTAAGATACGCCTCACAACAAGACTCTCGTAGTGTTTAGCATGTTTAGCCCCAATGTGTTCTTCATCATCATTCTTCTTGCCTGCATCTTGGGCAGCAAGCATGGCATATGTTTCATCATCTAAATCACTAGTTGATGAATACTCACCATTTTCTCATACGATCAGCACACGCTTGCTTGGACAGTCCCTTTGTATGTGCCCAAATCCTTTGCATCGGAGGCACTGGATGTCCTTCATTCTCTCGGTGGAAGCGACGGAAGAAGAAGTGTTGGCTACAGCTTGGGTGGATACTTTTGCTGTCTCGGTAGTACGGAAATGTGCTGATTTTGATGTAGTTGTGGACAGCCGATTGGAAGCATCTCTCTAAAAATCATGTTTAGGACCAGCGGCACTTGTGTGGGGCTGCCATGATGTAGTCCGACCTGTAGGAGTGTTAGTTATTGTGCGGCGTCCCTGCACTTCTCTTTCAGCCTTACAAGCAAGATGAAATAATTGAGTGACATTAGTGTACTCCTTGTAAGCCAATATATCTTGAATTTCTCTAGTTAAACCACCCATGAACCGAGCCATCGCAACCTCTTCATTTTCAACTAGAACACATCTCATCATGCCTATTTGTAGTTCTTGATAGTACTCCTCAACCGATTTGTTGTCTTGCCTAAGCTGTTGTAATTTATGCAACAAGTCACGAGCATGATAGGAAGGAACAAAACGACTACGCATGATTCTTTTTAAAGCATTCCAAGTTTGTGGTACAATAGCTAGATTTTTAGTTTGATAGTCATGCCACCAAACAGAAGCAAAGTCAGTGAATTCACTAGTGGTAGCTCTAACCTTTTTATCATCAGGAAATTCATGGCATTCAAATTTTTGATCCACCGACAGCTCCTAAGTCAGATATGCATCAGGATCAAATTTCCCATCAAAAGATGGTATGGAGAATTTAATCCTGCGTAGGGAATCATCATTGTCACGTACCTCACATCGTGGAGCTCAACCAACCATACCGTGATAGTTGCGACGTGGTTGCCATCGATACATGAAAGATCCACCGTCAAGCTCGGTATCCGCTGAATACTCTAGCTCGTCATATCTTGCGGCGCTGCCCATGGAGGTATGGCCGTCATCATCACGTTGTTCCCTCTCTCCGAGCCCAGCTTGTTCCATCCTCTCTAATCGCACATTGATTGCTGCAAGAGAGGTGTTAATAGCCCTAGTTGTTCTCTCCAATGTGGTCAGCTGGATGTTGGCAAGAATCCGCGCCACCTGTAATTGACCAATGCGCTCATTGGTGACTTGAACATCCTCATTGAGGGCTTCCGTGTGCAACCTTAGTTGGCGTTTGAAATGCTAAATGATGCCCCTCGTACGTGGTGAATGTGGAAGCGTCTCACTCGCATCAGATGACATGGTTAGTACAAAAGAAGTACAAAAGCAAGTAGATTAAACCTAGCAGTTGCTAGGATATGGTAGGACACACACTTTCTCACTAGTAAGAAATCAAGCTCTTGCAAGTTAGAACCACATAATGCAGGAGGCGCCGGCAAACAGCAAGAACAACAACAAATGGTGACTGCCAGCACAACCCGGTGGTGTTGTAGATAATTTTGTGGAGTTGTAGGTGGCTGCTAAAACAATTGCACAAAGGAACAACTAGTACCACGTTAGTCACATCAAGTTGAATAAATGTTCCGTGATGGTACTGTGCTGGTCCTAGTCCAAACCGTGATAGAGACGTGAGCCGTCACCCAAACGTAATCACCAAAATGCTCAAAATAGCAAGCTGAATTTCGAAACTTTGAAGCAAAGGTCACACAAAATGTCTTTCTTTTTTTGTACTTGGAATCTTTATATAGAAAACTAAGTTAGTGCGCCTTTTTTCTTTTGGCCTGTGCCTTGTTTCTTGCTAATCTGTGCAGCTTTTGTTTTGCACTTGCCTTTTTCTCTCTTTGCAACTTCAGCTAGAGAATGAAAATGGAGATAGAATAAGGTGCACGAACTCAAAACTCTAGCGGTAAAAACTTAGGACCAACAACTTGACACAAAGAAGTAACCGTGAATTCAACAAGCCAAGAGCTAAGTAGCAAAGCAAAGGCACAAAATGTTTTTGGTATTTTCAGATCGAAACTTATCTTTGGGCAAAAGTGGACTGTAAGAAAACAAAGAACAAAGGAGAAGGAGATCTCTCACTGATCAACCTGAAATCTGATACCACTTGAGGAGCCATGCTGAATAGCGTGGGCCTCATGGCTCTAGAAGTGATGAGTCATTGTCAACGATAGTCAAAGAGGACTGAAGAAGAGAAGAGATCTGCTGTTTCATGGGCCGCTTGTGACTCAGGTACACGGGCAGCGAGCGACTGTCGGGCAGAGGAGGCTGCGAAGTCGGGCTGGCCCAATCCGGGTGCATGGGCCAGAAGCAGTAGAAGACCCACTGGGCTGTTGACCAGGACTGACTCAGGTACACGGGCGGTGAGTGATTGCCGGGCTGAGAGAGCTGCGGAATCGGGCCGGCCCAATCCGGGTACCTGGTGCAAAGCTGGTGGAGGCTTTGTCAGTTTCAGCGTAAAACTGACAACCGTTGATTCTGTATCCGACTGTCCAGAAGAATAGCTTCAGGATATGTCATCTGTTACTCTAGGCCCACAGTCAGTCAGTTGTGTCTGTAAAAATACCTAAGGGCAGTAGAGTCTTTTTCTGTATTTTTGAGTCTGTAAAAACCCTAAGGGGCTGGTAGAATATTCCTAGTGTTGGGCTGCCTATAAATAGCACCCCAATCCCTAGGGTTTGGACTACCCTTTTGTGCTGAAATCAAATCCACCCTTTGGGTCACTTTGCTCCCTTCCTCTCTCTCTCCTGTGTGCGCCGCCAGGACCAGGTGCTCTCTGTTCTTGCATTATTTTGGCTTGTATCCCTTGGATGCTTTAATGCGTTGGTCCCTGGTGTATTTATTGGCTGCATTGTGTTCGTTTTGGGGAGTTATTGCGTTGGATTCGGGCTGTGGTATTTATTCCTTGGGGAGAAGCTTCTTCGGTTGGATGTGTTCATCACGGTGGTAGTACTAGTTCTTGCTGTTGCAAGTAGTACTGCTTTACTGTAGCTACAGTGTTCGGCTGCAGCTTTTCACCTTCTATTCCCCAGCTTTTTGATCGAACCCGACAGTGTTTTTTACCTTTTTCTGGGTGTGTCCGGCAAAGCTCGGTTCAGTGCGAAGCCCCTCAACTCCGTGAGGCAGGGTCCAATCGAACCCCTCTAAAAGCTTCGCTCAGACTTCTAACTTCGTTTATGTGTCTGAGTTGCTAGCTTCGGAGTTCTCCGTGTATGGACAGCATCGCACACTTCGAACTAGCATACTCCGAATCTATCTGTTCGAAGTACACACTTCGTTAGGTTTCGAAGTTGGATTCGAAGTTTGTCTGTTCTGATAGACTTCGCTTAGATTTTCTTGTGGTGTGTCAGCCTTCGATTTTCCTTCCGAAGCTTTCTCTGTTCGAAGATAGAGTGTATGCTTCGAACTTGATTTTCTGTCACGTGACAGACTTCGCTTCTTTGTTCGAAGGTTGTCTGTTTGTGTGCGTTGTGTTCAAAGTTTTTCAGTTCGAAGGTTGTGCTTCGAAGCTCTCGGTTCGAAGTTGTGTTCGAAGTTGTGTCTTCGAAGTGCATACTTCGAAGCAGGCTCCGGCACTGTTTGACTTCGCTCCGAAGCTCTTGATTCGAATCTGTGTTCGAAGTCCTGTCCTCGAAGTTCACTTCGAACCAGGCTTCGACACTATTTTACTTCGCTCCGAAGTACACTTCGCTTCTCAACACTTCGAACTAGACTAGTCACCGATACCCTCGGCACTTCGGACAGACTCCGACACCTACCTCCGAAGCAGACTTCGACGTGCGAAGGGGGCTTCGCCAAGTCCCGAACAGGAGACAACTTTGGACAGTAACTTCTCTTTTCACTTTATACATACTTAGATCTTTTCATTGAGAAGTATAGGCCTGATACAACTTGTTTATCTGCCTAGTTGCACCATTTTAGCTTTACACTGTTTATCTTCAGATGCTCCTAGGTTAGAAACCTTTAGACTTAGGCCTTCTGTTTATTTTCTGCTGCGTAGTATTTTTGAGGTGCGTTGGGTATTGGGAACAGGCCATTGATTCGAAAGAATTTTTAAGGCGCCCATTCACCCCCCCTCTGGTCGCTACTTTCGGTCCTACAAGTGGTATCAGAGCCAGGTTAGGGTTTTTCCATACCTTAACCGGTTCTAAACCCCAGTAGTGACTATGACGTCTCCTGGCAAGGTCCCGTCCTTGGAAGCCTATGGCTATAATTATTGGAAGACTCGCATGCGAGCCTATCTCATGAGCCAGGGTTCGGACATATGGGACATTTGCGTTCACACCACGTTTGTCATTCTGCCAGTTACTGAGCAAGGTACTGCTGGTATCATTGCTCAGCATCTGAGCAACAGTAAGGCTGTGAACATTTTATTTTCTGGTTTAGGTCCCACTGAATTTGAGCGAGTGAGTCATCTCTCCACTGCGAGAGAGATCTGGGCTACCCTCAAGGCACACCATGAGGGAACAGCACAGGTCAAGGCTCGGCTCTATCAGACCTACCGGCGTGAATATGAGAATTTCACACAGAAGCCGGGTGAATCTGTTGAGGCTTTGTTTGGTCGCTTTCAGTCGATCATTAACAAGCTTCGGGACAACAAGGCTGAGGGAGCTCAGTTAGTCTCAGATCATGAGCAGGCGCTCAAGGTTCTTCATACCTTGGACCCAAAGATCTGGGAGATCAAGGTATCATCTATCGTTGAGAGCACTTCTTACGATACCTTGACCATTTCTGAGTTGTTTAGCAAGCTGAAGGCCACTGAGGTAGATATCCAGTTGAGATCAAATCTCACTGGCTCTGGATCAAAATCCCTGGCCCTTGCTACACCTTCTGTTGATCCCTCTGCTGTGAGTTGTGCTGGGTTCTCCTTGATGTCTATCACTGAGGACCAGCTTGAGTTGTTGGGAGATGATGATTTGTGTCTCTTTAACAACCGGGTGCGTCGTGTCTATGATAAAAGAATGTTCAAAAGACACGGCACAAAATCCGGATGCTTTGAATGTGGTGATCCAGGACACTTCATCGTCGACTGCCCCAAGCGCAGTGGATACAAGAAGGGCGCCGGCAGCAACTTCCACGACTCCGGCAAGCATGAGAGCCCCTCCTTCATCAAGGGCAAGCCGAAGACCCGGTTCTTCAAGAAGGCCCTGAAGGACTACCGGCGAGAGAACAAGAAGCGCGACAAGGCCTTCTTCGCCGAGATGGAGAAGAGCTACTCCAAGAGATCCACGTCTTCTTCCTCTTCATCGAGCTCAAGCGATGAGGAGATCGCCATCAAGAAGGGGAAGGACAAGGATGATCCGGCGGGCCTCTGCTTCATGGCCTTCGGAGACAAGCCGAAGAGCCGCTCACACCAGCGCCGAAGATCCCGCAAGAGCTTCTGCTCCATGGCTCTTGGGGATAGAGAAGAAAAGAGCTCCTCCGACGACTCCGACGACGACGATAGCAAGGTATCATCTTATGAGCGTGAAATTGTAGATTTACTTGAGAGCAATCGTCAGGAGTTAAAATATCGGGAGAAACTGCTTAGGGGGGCTAAGAAAAGGATAGACGAGTTAGAGAGTGAGCTTGCCGTGGCCAACGGTAGAATAGAAAGTCTATCTTCTTCCCCTTGCTTGGGCGATAGCAGTGAGTGCCCGAAGTGTGAGGTGCTTCTGTGTGACCTGTCAACTTTGAAGTCCAGGTACACAGAAAGGGTTGAAGAGAGGGACGCTTTGGCCACTGAGCTTGAAAGCGCTCAGCAGGAGCTGAAAGATGCTCATGCCACTGTCGTCGCACCCTGTGTTGATTGCCCATCTCATCTAGCTGCCTTAGCTGAGCTGAAATCCAAGGGTAATGAACATTTGGGTGATTTAGAGAGGTTGAGAGCTGAGCTTGCCCAGACTAGGCTAGAGCTTGAGACACTGTCAGTTCCACCCACTGTCTGTGAGAACTGCCTGTCTCTTAGAATGGAGCTAATTAAGCTAAAAGCCGGGAAGTCTGTCCAAGTAGAGAATGAATGTGAGACCTGCTTGTCTCAGGTGGAGGTTCTAGCTTCCTTGAGAGAGGAGCTAGCAGATTCTCAGAATGAGAACTTTTACCTCCGTTCCATCCTGAGTTGGATCAGTGCCAGAGAGCCACAGCTTGGCATGATGATCCAGCAGTTCAAGAGAAAGGATGGGTTTGGAGTAGGTTACACCTACACCAAGGCTGACTTTGAGAGTGCCCTCAGCCGGGCAGTGGAGTGGAGTAAAATGACTCCAGAGCAGAGGTATCCCGAGACTCACTCCACTGAGACCACCCAGGCTTGTCAGCCCAAGGATGGAGTGATCCATGAACCATCTAAAGCTCCACCCAAGAAACCTATCTGGGTCCCAAAGCCCAAAAATCTCCACACTTCTCTTGATTCTCTTCCTGGACCCTCTCAGCCCAAGAAGACCACACCAAACACTACCAAGCCCAAGAACCCCAAGCCTCAACCACATCCCAAGAAGCCTACCTATCATTGTGAGTATTGTCAGAGAGACGGGCATCTTGCGGAGTTTTGCTTCAGGAGGAAGCGGGTTGAGAGAGCAGAGAGGGCTCGTAGTGATCAGGTGCAGTTCTACCAGCAGGGTGGTAGACTGCGTGTTCCTCGGCGCGGGGAGAGGCTGGAGGCCAGGCCGCGTCGTGTAGGTGGTGGTAGAGGAGACGGCTTTCTTGCCCGTGCTCCAGTTGGTGGTGTTCCTTCCGGCAGAGTTCCAGACCGTGTTGGCTATGGTTCTGGACCTCGTGGCCGCAGGGTTAGGAAGAACCGTGGACCGCGCCTTGAGCCGCGTTTTGGTCCAAACTCTTTTGATGGTTTTCGCTTTCCATCTTTTGAGCAGATGGCTCGACACTGGTTTAGCTCGTTTGCTAAACCTGGTGCCGGACCATTTGCTCCCACTTACAGACATTGATTGTGCAGGACCGGGGACTGGAGGATGTTTGGATCATGGACTCAGGATGCTCTCGCCACATGACGGGACATCGCAGATGGTTCTCCAGTCTCATTCCCCCGAGCTCCAAAGAGTACATTACCTTCGGGAACAGCGGTCAAGGGAAAGTAAGTGGCATAGGCTCAATCAGCATCTCAAACCATTTCTCTTTAAAGAATGTTGCTTTGGTTAAGAATCTGAACTTTAATTTAATATCTGTTTCGCAACTTCTTGAGGATGGTTTGGAAGTGCGTTTTAAGAAGGGCAATTCTTCTGTGGTTGATTCTAGAGGGTCTTTGGTTTGTCAGATTTTACCCTTCGGTAAAGTTTTTCGAATTGACTTCTCTAGTTCTTTTGGCCCTTCTCGCTGTTTGATTGCTGGATCCTCTTCTGAGCTCTGGAAGTGGCATAGGAGGTTAGGTCATTTGAGTTTTGATCTGCTAGTCAGGTTAAGCTCTATGGATCTCATCCGAGGATTGCCCAAGCTTAAAATGGAGAAGGATCTAGTTTGTCATCCCTGTCGTCATGGGAAAATGGTTGCCGCTTCTCACTCACCTGTGACTCAGGTGATGACTACGTATCCAGGCGAGCTTTTACATTTGGACACTGTAGGTCCAGCTCGGGTACGCTCGGTCGGTGGGAAGTGGTATGCACTTGTGATTGTTGACGACTTTTCTCGTTTCTCGTGGGTTTTCTTTTTGGAGTCTAAGGATGAAACTTTTCAATTTGTCCATGATCTGATTTTGAAGCTGAAGAATGAGAACAATGGCCGGATGCGAGCAATTCGCTCCGACAATGGCTTTGAGTTCAAGAACTCTCAGTTCGTCAGCTTCTGTGGTGATCAGGGTCTGGACCATCAGTTTTCTTCTCCTTACACTCCCCCACAGAACGGCGTTGTGGAACGAAAGAACCGCACGCTAGTTGAGATGGCCAGGACGATGCTCGATGAGCACAGGACTCCTAGGCGTTTCTGGGCTGAAGCCATGAACACGGCTTGCTATCTGGCCAACCGCATTTTTCTTAGAGCTTACATTGGTAAGACATCATATGAGTTGCGGTTTGGCAGACAGCCCAAGGTGACCCACTTGCGAGCGTTTGGCTGCAAGTGCTTTGTGCTCAAGAAGGGAGGGCATTTGGACAAGTTTGAGTCTCGTTGCTGGGATGGTATTTTTCTTGGTTATGCATTGCATTCTCGAGGCTTCCGTGTTTGGAACCTCGAATCCCAGCTGCTTGTCGAGACGTGTGAGGTTTCTTTTGATGAGTCCTTGCCTTCTTTGACTCCTTCTTTTGAGCTTTCTGGTGATGATGAGCTCGGAGAGTCCATCTTCGAGGAAGATGAGGATACTCCAGCTGCTGTTGAGGGCGGGCCTTCTGCATCCCCCGCAGAGCCCACACCCTCTGTGACTTCGACTGATGATGAAGGCGGACCTCTGATCACTTCTTCCACTTCGATCGAGCCCATTCAGTCGAGTCCAGAGGTGCCAGCTGCTGACTCCGGTGAGGTGACTTCAGATCACCAGGGAACCCGAGCAGTGCAGCGTGACCACCCCTCAGAGCTCATCATTGGTGATTTGACTGAGAGGACTTTGCGCTCTTCTGCCTCTCTCGCTGTGTTTGCAGAATCTGCGTTTGTTGCATCTTTTGAGCCCAGAGACATTTCTCATGCTCTTTCTGATTCTAATTGGATTAATGCTATGCAAGAAGAGCTTGAGAATTTTGTCCGCAATCGGGTTTGGACATTAGTTGAGCCGCCACCAGGATGCAACCCCATAGGCACCAAGTGGGTGTTCAAGAACAAACAAGGTGAAGATGGGGTTGTGGTGCGCAACAAGGCTCGACTAGTTGCCCAGGGTTATTGCCAGAAGGAAGGTATTGACTTCGAAGAAACCTTCGCTCCTGTTGCCCGTCTTGAGTCCATTCGTATTCTTCTAGCTTTTGCCGTTTCAAAGGGTTTTAAGCTTTTTCAAATGGACGTTAAGAGTGCTTTTCTGAACGGGTTCATTGAGGAGGAGGTTTATGTTAGGCAACCCCCCGGTTTTGAGAACCCTAAGTTTCCTCGACATGTTTTTAAATTGCACAAAGCTTTATACGGGTTGAAGCAAGCTCCCAGGGCTTGGTATGACCGGTTGAAGCAATTTTTGTTGGGGAAGGGCTTTGTGATGGGGTCTGTGGACAAAACTCTTTTCTTGCTCAGAGATGCTTCAGATTTTTTAGTTGCTCAGATTTACGTGGACGATATTATCTTTGGCGGTACTACTGATTCTCTTGTGTCCAAGTTTTCTGAGCAGATGCACAGTGAGTTTGAGATGAGCCTCATGGGTGAGCTTAAGTACTTTTTAGGGCTCCAGATCAAGCAGACCAAGGACGGCACCTTCATCCACCAAGGTAAGTATACTCGTGACATGCTTAAGAAATTTGACTTTGGTGGTGAATTGAAGCCGCAGATGACCCCGATGGGTACCTCTGGAGGTTTGGACAAGGACGAGAGCGGTGTCAAGGTCAATGAGAGAGAGTTTCGAGGGATGATCGGTTCGCTGTTGTACTTAACGGCAACAAGACCGGACATACAGTTCGCCGTGGGACTTTGCGCGCGTTTTCAGTCTTCACCACGCGCGTCTCACCGGCAGGCTGTCAAGCGCATTTTCAGGTATCTCACCTATGCGCCTGATCTTGGTCTTTATTATTCAGCATCATCATCACTTGATTTATCTGGCTTTTTCGGACGCCGACTTTGGTGGGTGCCGGTTGGATCGCAAGTCGACTTCCGGTACTTGCCAGTTTCTTGGTTCCTCCCTTGTATCTTGGTCTTCTCGAAAGCAATCTGGAGTTGCTCTTTCGACCACAGAGGCTGAGTATGTAGCTGCTGCTAGCTGCTGCTCACAGATGGTTTGGATGATCTCCACTCTTCGAGACTTTGGGTTGCTCTTTCCTACCAGGGTTCCATTGTTTTGCGACAGCACTAGTGCTATTAGTGTAGGGAAAAACCCGTGTCTTCATTCAAAAACCAAACACATTGATGTGCGCTTTCACTTTTTGCGGGATCAATATGAGAAAGGTGTCATTGACCTTGTTCATGTTGATACCCATCATCAGTTGGCTGACATTTTCACCAAACCCCTAGATCAGTCTACTTTTGAGCGTTTACGAGGGGATTTGGGTGTTGTGTATCCTTTCTAGGATATTTTGCGTCAGTTTTCTTTCTTTTTTACTCTTTTCTTGAGTCCTTTTGTGTGTGTTCATATCATACATATTCACATATCACACTTTAGAGATGCTTCTGTTATATGATTGAACTGCTTTACTTATTCTAGCGGGTACATGCTTTTGATTACTTGTCGATGATCATGCTTTTGCTTCAGTTCAAATGATATGTCTGATATCTGTCATATGCATGGCTTTTACGCTTTCAACTTGAAAAAATGATCACCATTGCTTCTGGTAACTAGCTTGTGTAGGCTGAGTGCCTTTGCTATCTGTTACATGCCTTGTGGCTAGTTCATCACATAGATGCAGATATGCAACTTGGACATCTTTATGCTTTAACATGGAAAATGAGCTATAAAATATTAAAAATCAAAAATGAATGAAAATTCCATGCCCTTTTTATGCTTGAGTTGAAAAGATCCAAGTGGGTTTGCTTTGTCGCATTATATTGTTCTGGACTGCTTACCATAGCACTTTGGTATGAACTAGGACAGTATAGTGTATGTCGAGACCAATGTCTTAAGCTTCTGATGGCTCAGTTCTGGCCTAGGCTTGACTTGGTCGGTTAGCATAAGGTTTGACATGCAAATAACCCTTGGCACAAATGACAAAGGAAAATGAAAAAGCCTGAACTTTAAAAGGATAACAAGTTTGCTGAAGCACTTTGTTTTGAATAATGCTTATCTTGGTAGATATCAGTTAGCTTCTGCATCTCATGCTTTACCTTGCTTATTTACTAGAGAATGTGGTGATGCTTTTATTTGCAAACTTGACAAATGCGTGCTAAATGACTTTCTTTAGATATCATCTCTTGCACTGATCATGCCATGTGTCTTAGACAGTATCTCTTTTGCTATACCTGTTAGATACTGTATTTGCAGTCAATCATATCAGAGAAGCATGCTTTCTACACTCCACCTGCACCCCAGCTGCATTCACTGCATATTTTGAGGGGGAGTTGCATTTCCGGGGGAGTCTGTGTCTCTTTTGAGTGCTTGATGAGTTCACTTGTCAACAAGGGGGAGAGAAAATTGGGATCAGAGTTTAAGGGGGAATTCTTACTCTGTTGATATCCTTGTTGTTCTGAAATCACACTCATTTTGAGCTTTTGTGTTTTGGTTAACCATAATGACCGTTTCTTGCTTCTGTTTGGCTTTTGGTCATTAAGGTTAAACTTTTACCTTATTTTTCTTTTACCTTATTTTTCTTCTTCTTTGTTCTCTTGTGTTTTGTTTTCGTGTTTCCACATTTGTTCGCAGGTGCTGAAGAGCTGTGAAAAGAAGAATGTTGACAATGCACTCATCAAGGGGGAGATTGAGGAGCCATGCTGAATAGCGTGGGCCTCATGGCTCTAGAAGTGATGAGTCATTGTCAACGATAGTCAAAGAGGACTGAAGAAGAGAAGAGATCTGCTGTTTCATGGGCCGCTTGTGACTCAGGTACACGGGCAGCGAGCGACTGTCGGGCAGAGGAGGCTGCGAAGTCGGGCTGGCCCAATCCGGGTGCATGGGCCAGAAGCAGTAGAAGACCCACTGGGCTGTTGACCAGGACTGACTCAGGTACACGGGCGGTGAGTGATTGCCGGGCTGAGAGAGCTGCGGAATCGGGCCGGCCCAATCCGGGTACCTGGTGCAAAGCTGGTGGAGGCTTTGTCAGTTTCAGCGTAAAACTGACAACCGTTGATTCTGTATCCGACTGTCCAGAAGAATAGCTTCAGGATATGTCATCTGTTACTCTAGGCCCACAGTCAGTCAGTTGTGTCTGTAAAAATACCTAAGGGCAGTAGAGTCTTTTTCTGTATTTGAGTCTGTAAAAACCCTAAGGGGCTGGTAGAATATTCCTAGTGTTGGGCTGCCTATAAATAGCACCCCAATCCCTAGGGTTTGGACTACCCTTTTGTGCTGAAATCAAATCCACCCTTTGGGTCACTTTGCTCCCTTCCTCTCTCTCTCCTGTGTGCGCCGCCAGGACCAGGTGCTCTCTGTTCTTGCATTATTTTGGCTTGTATCCCTTGGATGCTTTAATGCGTTGGTCCCTGGTGTATTTATTGGCTGCATTGTGTTCGTTTTGGGGAGTTATTGCGTTGGATTCGGGCTGTGGTATTTATTCCTTGGGGAGAAGCTTCTTCGGTTGGATGTGTTCATCACGGTGGTAGTACTAGTTCTTGCTGTTGCAAGTAGTACTGCTTTACTGTAGCTACAGTGTTCGGCTACAGCTTTTCACCTTCTATTCCCCAGCTTTTTGATCGAACCCGACAGTGTTTTTTACCTTTTTCTGGGTGTGTCCGGCAAAGCTCGGTTCAGTGCGAAGCCCCTCAACTCCGTGAGGCAGGGTCCAATCGAACCCCTCTAAAAGCTTCGCTCAGACTTCTAACTTCGTTTATGTGTCTGAGTTGCTAGCTTCGGAGTTCTCCCTGTATGGACAGCATCGCACACTTCGAACTAGCATACTCCGAATCTATCTGTTCGAAGTACACACTTCGTTAGGTTTCGAAGTTGGATTCGAAGTTTGTCTGTTCTGATAGACTTCGCTTAGATTTTCTTGTGGTGTGTCAGCCTTCGATTTTCCTTCCGAAGCTTTCTCTGTTCGAAGATAGAGTGTATGCTTCGAACTTGATTTTCTGTCACGTGACAGACTTCGCTTCTTTGTTCGAAGGTTGTCTGTTTGTGTGCGTTGTGTTCAAAGTTTTTCAGTTCGAAGGTTGTGCTTCGAAGCTCTCGGTTCGAAGTTGTGTTCGAAGTTGTGTCTTCGAAGTGCATACTTCGAAGCAGGCTCCGGCACTGTTTGACTTCGCTCCGAAGCTCTTGATTCGAATCTGTGTTCGAAGTCCTGTCCTCGAAGTTCACTTCGAACCAGGCTTCGACACTATTTTACTTCGCTCCGAAGTACACTTCGCTTCTCAACACTTCGAACTAGACTAGTCACCGATACCCTCGGCACTTCGGACAGACTCCGACACCTACCTCCGAAGCAGACTTCGACGTGCGAAGGGGGCTTCGCCAAGTCCCGAACAGGAGACAACTTTGGACAGTAACTTCTCTTTTCACTTTATACATACTTAGATCTTTTCATTGAGAAGTATAGGCCTGATACAACTTGTTTATCTGCCTAGTTGCACCATTTTAGCTTTACACTGTTTATCTTCAGATGCTCCTAGGTTAGAAACCTTTAGACTTAGGCCTTCTGTTTATTTTCTGCTGCGTAGTATTTTTGAGGTGCGTTGGGTATTGGGAACAGGCCATTGATTCGAAAGAATTTTTAAGGCGCCCATTCACCCCCCCTCTGGTCGCTACTTTCGGTCCTACACCACTTAATGGATCCGACGGGTATGGGGGAGCCCGGTCTTTCGATGAGAGACGGAGAATGTGGTGAATTTGGTGGAGGTCGACGTTGGCTGCCCGACTACCACAACCAAGATGGTGTGGCGCCTTGAGCGACAGGTACACCATCTCCTGATAACTATGATTTGGGGGTGGAGATCGACGTTGTGCTACCCGACTACAACAACCACAAGGATGCTGCGTCTTAGCGATAGTTACACTGACTCCGGTTGTTGCTGCTCTTGCCGTGCCAAGAACAGCCTTGAACCTACAAGCAATCGAAGAACAAGCAAGAACAAGATGACAAGCAAATACTCACGGATATGATATAAGTTGGAGTTTTGATTCAAGTAATCGGGCGGTCCAGCTGACACGCACGTTTACAAGGAAGTAGTAGCAGCTAACATATATCAAACAAAACCCGAGTTCTTTTTGTGGCTACTACTTGCTTAAAAGGAAAACTAGAAACTCAGGATGGAGTCACAAGTGTTCTTCAACAGTTTCTGGACGTTTCGTCTGTTCTCTACCATTGATTCTTGATCCATTGGAAAGTAGACGAAGATACCTTTCCAACAAGTACTTATTTGCTTTAAACAACCTTGGGAGTTGAAAGATATGCTCCACTTAATCTTGGATTTTTGCAGTTACAAGAGTCCCTTCGGGAGTAGCAATATTTATTGCATTGTTGCCTTCTCCACTCCTAGCTGGTTCAATTCCTAAGCACTTAAGGATAATAAAGTCATCACAAGGCTTTAATAGTACCCCATCGAAAAAATAATTAACTTGAACAGCTAGGAACAAGTTCACCTGATAATTAAGTTCACGTGCACGGGCGCGTGTCATTGGTCCTTACTTAGGTATAAGTGGTGAACGGGCTGCTGTTGTGGTTGTATCAATGGCAGTGATGTCCTCATCAGAAAGTCTCAAAAATCATAAGTGAAGCTTTGTGTTCAGATGGTTGGGAAGTAGTACACCCGGTTTGTCTTGATTTTCTTCATCCATGATTCCCCTTGTGGAGTGAAGTGGAATGCTAAAGATACAAAAGTGAATCGTAGGATCTTTTCTTACTCCATTGACAAAACTTGTCCTAGAAACCCTATATGTATTGACTATGTAAATAAAGCCCTAATGTTTCAATTCCACATACACCCAACCGAATTTGAAATTCCGAGCCTGTTGAGCCAGGTTTTTTAGATCTAGAATCCAGTCACTTGTAGATTGCTCGCCGAACTTTGTTTTGCAGAGAATATTGTGACTGGCATGGCCTTGGATAATTGTGATGTATGAGATGCATGCGATGAATGTAAATTAAATATGGCATGTGTGTCATGGTTATTTATAGCCCAAGGTTGATGTAAAATTTATTACGGCTTGCATGTTGTTTCCGCGGTGCTTCATCCCATGTAATTAGTATAGGCTATGCGAGATAGACTAGTGCTCTTCATGGACGCCGGGAGCACACACTCAATGACGAGAGCCATGGAGATGGAGATTGCCATGTGAAGAGGGTCATGCTATGTCACAGTTAATATGATTGCATGTGATGCTTTTTTATGTTCCTGTTATACTATTCTTGCATGTTTCGTGTGCGCTAGGGACGTTACGGTGCTAGAATAGTTTTCCCTCAGAAAATTAAGTATTGATGCTCTTTCCAATAGCTGCACCCACCAAGGTTCTTGCTCATCGATAGTGGGTCTACCAAAGCAGGGTGACATCTTTTATCTTGACCAGTTAGGGCGAAAGTCGGACTTCTACACGCACAGTATTGGTTTGCTTAATGGGGCTATCAAAATAGTTTTAGGCCTTAGAGCATAGAGTTGGCATAGAGCATAGGATGCTTCTCCAACAACAAGAGTCACATACGATGTGATTTGCAAGGAGTTGCTTATCTATGTCAACTAGCTTCTAGCAGTGATACCAATGCTCACTAGGAGACAGCGTGACCATGGATCTTACGCCACTATTAGTCATGAGAGGGAAAGTGATTGGTTTAGATAGTGGAACATATTTTATTGGATAGAAGATAAACATTGCATAGTGCTGAACCTTGCATTTAATATTTTGTAGATCATGGAACCTACTACTTCTTCTGTTAAGAGCACTCTAGTTTTTAATTTGTGATCTATACTTGAATGTGAGAAATTATCTGGAACAAACTTTATAGATTGGTATCAAAATTTGAGAATTGTTCTTAAACAAGAGAAAAAGGATTATGTTCTAGAGGAACCTCACCCCGATGAATCAGGAGAGGATGCTTCTGCAGCAGACAAGCGTGCTTATGAGAAGCATGCTAGTAATTATGTGTATGTCAGCTGTCTAATGCTTGCCTAGTTGTCCTCCGAGTTTTAGAAACAATATGAGGAACACGATGCTTACGATATGATCTAAGGTCTCAAGGGCATGTTTTAGAACCAAGCAAGGGCTGAGAGATACAATGTATCTAAAGCCTTGTTTGGGAGTAGGCTGGCTGAAGGGAGCCTAGTGAGCCCTCGTGTGATCAGGATGATTGGTTACATAGCGACTCTAGAGAGACTGGGCACTCCACTAGATCCATACCTAGCTATCGATGTCATTCTTCAGTCGCTCCCACTGAGCTTTGAGTTGTTCATCATGAATTATAACATGGTTACAATGGAGAAGACACTAGCTGAGTTGCATGGGATGCTAAAAACTACTACGGAGTGTATC
This sequence comes from Zizania palustris, assembly GCA_019279435.1. Lineage (NCBI taxonomy): Eukaryota > Viridiplantae > Streptophyta > Magnoliopsida > Poales > Poaceae > Zizania > Zizania palustris. The sequence goes on along the minus strand of JAAALK010000287.1, from coordinate 102,955,256 downwards.
AGGAAATCTCCAAGTCAAGTGATGATGGTTCAGAAGGAGGGCAAAAAGAGAAAGAGGAAGGGCAAGGCCAAGACTATAGATTCGATCTCTAGTGTGAAGTCTAAACTGGCTAGAAAGTCCAAGTCGAGTCCTACTGGCTCTGATGTGTGCCACCACTGCCACAAACCAGATCAATGATTCATACTTGAAAATCGTTACAGCGACTGAGTAGAGTAAGAAAGTGTGCAAGTGGCGAGCTGTATGTCCGCGTCGGGAATGGTGCAAATGTTGCAGCATTGTCCGTCAGCGTTTATTCACTATTACTACCATTAGGACTAGTTTTGGATTTGAATAATTGTTATTTCATTCCTGCCTTAGGCAGAAACATTATCTCTTCTTCATGTTTAGAGGAAGATGGTTTTGAATTCGTAATAAAGAACAAGAGTTGTTCAATATTTTCGAATGGCATGCTCTATGGTGTCTGTTTATTAGTGAATGGATTATATATTCTGAGTCTTGAAGATGCACATGTCTATAACATTAGTACTAAGAAACAACGACTCAATGATTTGAATCCTACCTACGTCTAGTATTGTCGTTTAGGTCATATAAATGAGCAGCGCGTGCAGAAGCTCCATAGTGATGGACTTTTGGAGTCATTTGATTTTGAATCATATGACACATGCGAGTCTTGCTTACTTGGCAAAATGACAAAGACACCTTTCACTGGATAGAGTGATCTATTGGCCATAGTACATACTGATGTATGTGGTCCAATGAGTCACACGGCTAGGAAAGGTTTTCAATACTTTATCACTTTTACCGACAACTTTAGTAGATATGGCTATGTCTACTTGATGATGCATAAGTGGGAATCCTTCGAAAAGTTCAAGGTGTTCCAGAATGAAGTACAAAATCATACGGGCAAGACAATTAAATTTCTACGATCTGATCATGGAGGAGAATATTTGAGCCATGAGCTTAGTGATCATCTGAAGCAGTGTAGAACTGTTCCATAGCTGACTCCACCTGGCATGCCCCAATGGAATGGGGTGTTCAAATGGAGAAACCAAACTTTATTGGATATGGTGAAGTCAAAGACGCCATATGAGATGTGGTATGGGAGGCGTCCCAGTTTGTCTTTTCTAAAGATTTGGGGATGTGAGGCATATGTGTAGGACCGAAAGTAGCGACCAGAGGGGGGTGAATAGGCGCCTAAAAAATTCATGCGAATCAATGGCCTTCTCTGAACACCCAACGCTCCTCAACAGACAATCAAAGGAAGCAAAAACAAATCATATATAGGTACTAACAATAATCTAGCCTAAAAACGACTGGTGTCCTAATCGAAAAGACACCAACCCAATGCTTAAAGGTAGATTAAAGTCATTCACATAACAAATAGCATCTCCACAAATATTTCACCAAATCACAGATAATCCATCACGCAGATAAAGAGATCCATCATTCACAAGCTATTGATGAACATGATCAAGCATAATATTTATCGCTTTTAAAATAACAAAATAAATGCGGACAATCACAGTGCTCTAAAATATATCAGTGAGTATTCATGATCCAATCTAACAATAAACTACTGATCAAGTGAATAAATCAATGACCATTTAGAAATAAAATGATGTATTGCACATAGATCAAGAAAAGAGATTAGCACTAACCTTCGGTCGGTTCCTGTTCGTGACGAAAGCTTCTAGGATCTACAGTGCGGACGACCTGCTGCAGTTCCTCGGGATCTGTGCCCTTGCATTAACTGATGGGGGATTGGTCCCAATCTTCCGTTAGGTAGGGATAACTTGGGTTGGTGGAGAATCTCGACGTTGGCGATCGAAGGCTCCGGTCCGACGGATCAAAACCTTGCAATCGTTACACCACTGTCTCCGTTGGTTATCAACCACGCAGAACGCGATTGACCTCGCCACGAAGGCTAATTCCTGCAAGCGAACCCAAGAACACAAGCAAGAACAGGAAGGATACAAGTCGAATGCCAAATCACAGACAAACGATGATAAGGTGAGGTTTCACAAACGCCAATGCAGCAGCCAATCGGTCCGGTGCAAGAGGCGGGATCTAAACACATAAGTGTAGATGCAAACAAAGCAAAACCTAACCCTAAAGGCGGCTGGAGTGAATATATAGGGCGTGGGCAGCCTGTGGAAGGTGAACAGACTTGGGCTGTGGGCTAGAAGACGTACAGACTTGGACTATGGGCCAACACGGCCCAGTTCTGTCACGCAGGACTGTTTTACACGCACAGGTCGACTCGAGACTCCAAAAGAGACGAAACCAACGGCAAACGATCCGTCTTCTCCTCAGCTTTCCAAAAAGTCCAAGAACGCGCCAATCGGACTTCGTATGAGGAAGTTATGCCCATTTTGGTGAATGGTGGTCGATGTAATCCGAACCAGCGAATTCTTGACTTCAAATCATCCGTGCGGCTCCGTCTTCAACTCCAACTCTCCCATTCCATCTCCCATGTTCCTAAGCAACAAGATATCACTAGTATTCAGTAGCATCCCATCCAAACAAATATTAACATAGTTGCTAAGGAAAGAATTAACCTCATGGTTCAAGCGACGAGCACGAGCGCGTGTGATTGATCCTTGTAATTGAATTGTAGGTGGAGGCTCCATGTGTGTATCATGTGAAGTGATGTCCTCATCATCCTCCCCTTCTTGAATTGGAGTCATCCTCGACTCAAGCTCATCGTCATCTCCCAAATAGAGCTTTAAATCTGAAATGTTAAATGTGGGACTAACCCCAAAAACTGCAGGCAACTCAAGTTTATATGCATTATCATTTATCTTCTCAAGCACACGGAAAGGACCATCAGCACGGGGCATCAATTTAGACTTTCTCAAATCAGGAAAACGATCCTTGCGTAAGTGCAACCAAACAAGATCACCTGGTTCAAATGTTATCTCTTTTCTACCCTTACTACCATAAGCACGATATTTCTCATTCATTTTCTCTATGTTTGCTTTAGTAGTTTCATGCATCTTAAGTAATAATTCAGCACGTGTAGTAGCATCAAAATTCAAGTTTTCAGGTGGTGGTAATGGTAGCAAATCAATAGGAGCACGCGGATTAAAGCCATATACCACTTGAAACGGACTTACCTTAGTAGTGGAGTGTACTGACCTATTATATGCAAACTCAATATGAGGTAGACACTCTTCCCAAAGCTTCAAGTCGGTCTTTAAAACAGCCCTCAACATTGTGGACAATGTGCGGTTGACGACCTCCGTTTGCCCATCCGTTTGGGGGTGACAAGTAGTAGAAAACAGCAGCTTCGTCCCCAACTTATGCCACAACGTCCTCCAAAAATGACTTAAGAATTTAGCATCACGATCTGAAACGATGGTATTGGGAACTCCATGCAAGCGTACGACCTCTCTGAAAAACAAATCAGCAACATTGGTAGCATCGTCACTCTTGTGACAAGGTATAAAATGCGCCATTTTAGAGAACCGATCTACCACAACAAAAATACTATCTCTCCCCCTCCTAGTTCTAGGTAATCCTAACACAAAATCCATAGAAATATCCTCCTAAGGCACACTAGGAATGGGCAGAGGCATATAAAGACCATGTGGGTTTAGACGGGACTTAGCTTTATTGCAAGTAGTGCATCGTGCCACATAGCGCTCAACATCTCGTCTCATCCTAGGCCAATAGAAGTGTGTGGATAGCACATCTTCGGTTTTCTTTGATCCAAAATAACCCATCAAACCACCACCATGTGCTTCCTGCAATAACCAAAAGCGAAGAGAGCTAGCCGGCACACATAACTTGTTAGCACGAAAAAGATATCCATTATTCAGCACACATTTGTTCCAAGCACGGTCATTTGTACAATTTGCAAAAGAATCCTTGAAGTCCAAATCAGTAGCATACATGTCCTTCAATGTTTCTAAACCAAAGATTTTATAATCAAGTTGAGAAAGCAATGTATAACGTTTAGATAAAGCATCGGCAATCACATTATCTTTCCCTTTCTTATGCTTAATGATATATGGAAAAGTCTCAATAAATTCTACCCATTTAGCATGTCGTTTATTCAGATTTGCTTGACTACGTATATGCTTCAATGCTTCATGATCCGAATGAATAATGAACTCCTTAGGCAAAAGGTCATGTTGCCAAGTTTCAAGCACACGCACTAAGGCATATAATTCCTTATCATAGGTAGAATAATTCAACTGTGGACCATGTAATTTCTCACTAAAATAGGCCACGAGTTTACCTCCTTGTAGCAGCACACCTCCTAACCCAAAACCACTAGCATCACATTCTAACTCAAAAGGCTTACTGAAATCGGGTAGCTGAAGTAGAGGTGCATGTGTAAGGCGATCCTTGAGTGTGGCAAAAGCTTGTTCTTGTGCTGGTTCCCAAGTAAAAATAACTCCCTTCTTGGTCAACTCATGTAAAGGACCGGCTATGGTGCTGAAATCTTTCACAAAACGCCGGTAGAAACCTGCAAGACCAAGAAAACTATGTACCTGTGTGATAGTTTGGGGTTGCGGCTAGCTGTTGATTACTTCTACCTTCACCGCGTCAACCTCAATACCCTGTGAAGTGACAACATATCCGAGAAACACAACTCGATCCGTGCAAAACGTGCACTTCTCAAGGTTACCAAACATTCTAGCCTCACGGAGGACAGAAAAAACAGCACGTAGGTGTTCAACATGTTCAGTGAGAGATTTGCTATAAACCAAGATATCATCAAAGTATACAACCACAAAGCGTCCTATAAAGTGCCGTAAGACTTCATTCATCAAGCGCATGAAGGTACTAGGTGCATTAGTAAGTCCAAAAGGCATGACAAGCCACTCATATAATCCAAACTTTGTTTTAAAAGCAGTTTTCCATTCATCACCTAGTTTCATGCGAATTTGGTGGTAGCCACTACGGAGATCGATCTTAGTAAAGATAATGGCACCACTAAGCTCATCAAGCATGTCATCCAATCTAGGAATAGGGTGTCGATATCGAATGGTGATATTATTAATGGCACGACAATCAACACACATGCGCCAACTACCATCTTTCTTAGGTACCAAAAGAACGGGTACTGCACAAGGACTAAGGCTTTCATGGACGTACCCACGATCAAGAAGGTCCTGTACTTGGCGCTCAATTTCTTTTGTCTCCTCTGGATTGGTACAGTACGCTGCACGATTAGGAAGAGACGCTCCCGGGATCAAATCAATTTGGTGCTCGATGCCGCGTATCGGTGGCAGCCCGGGTGGTATTTCAGCAGGAAAAACATCGTTAAACTCCTGCAAAAGGTCAGTGACTGCAACAGGAACAGAGCTAGGAATGTTCGCAAGTGAAAACAACACGTTTGTGCAAATCAAGCCGTATAGCAAGGGAGTATCATCACAAATTTCAGCAATGTCAGTTTTAGTTGCAAGCATGACATATCCTTTTAGATTAATAACTTGTGATGAAGAAGGAGAAGCAATTTTATCTTTCTGTTGCCTCAAAAGCGTCTTAGCTACTTGCTGATTTTCAGAAGGTTGTTTGCTCTTTTGTGCATCCCTAGCATGTTTTTCTTGTTCAAATTTTACAATTTCAGCAGGAGTCATAGGAAGCAATGTAACTTTCTTTCCTTTATTCATAAATGTATACTTATTGCTCCTACCATGGTGTGTAGCATCAGTATCATACTCCCAAGGTCTACCAAGTAACAGAGAACATGCTTGCATTGGTACTACATCAAAATCAGCAACTCCTAAGTATGTACCAATGGCAAATTTGATGTGAGCAGTTTGTGTTACCTTGACCATACCGCTATTGTTGAACCATTGCACATGGTAAGGGTGTGGATGCGCACGTGAGGGAAGTTGAAGCTTCGTTACCATGTCGTGGCTCACCAAATTGTTGCAACTACCGCTGTCGATGATGACACGTACACGGCGGTCATTGACGAGGAAGAAGGTCTGAAACAGATTGTTCCGTTGTGCCCGGTCGTCCTGCTCCATGTGAGTGCTTAAAACACGTTGTACAATAAGTGCTTCATGGTTGGCATAGGTATCCGATGCAAAAACAGCGTCATCGTCGGATGTATCGTCATTTCCTGCAATATTAGCAGCAAGTGCATATTCATCTTCAACATCACTAGCACTTACGTAGCCACCGTCTTCCGTAGCAATATAAGCCCGCTGACTAGGGCAGTCCTTCATAACGTGTCCAAATCCTTTGCATCTGTGACACTGGATCGCTGCAGAACGTGCAGTAGAGGCCGCCGAGGAGGTGGGCTTGGCTGGCGCCTTGGATGCTGCAGCCTTGGAGCTCTCAGCCTGGGCTGTAGATGTAGAAGGTGCTGATGTAGCCATCGGTCGAGAAGGTGGTGGAGGTGGTCATTGCTGCTGCCCACTTGAGCGTGAAGTGGCACCACCAATGTTGGTCCTCATGCTGCGTTGGGATTGTTGGCGACCCTATAATTCTTTTTCTGCAAGCATAGCAAGGTGGAAAAGACGAGTGATAGTATTGTATTCTTTATAATCAATGATATCCTGAATTTCACGTCTTAAACCACCATAAAAACGGGCCATTTTATCCTCATTGTCCTCCTCAATTTCAGCACGCATGCAACCTATTTGCAACTCCTGATAATACTCCTCTACCGATTTATTTCCTTGGTTTAGGCGCTGCAATTTTTTTCTCAAATCACGCTTATATGAGGGAGGAACCCATCTACCACGCATTTGCCGTTTTAACATACCCCAATTTTGTGGTTCATTGCCAACCTGAACTATTTCAGTCCACCAAAGAAGAGCATATCCAGTGAAGTCACTAGTAGCTAAGCGCACGCGGTGGATAGCAGGAACCATGTGGGCATTAAATTTTGTTCGACTGACATCTCCCAATCTAAATATGCATCTGGATCATAGGTGCCAGCAAATTGAGGTACTGAAAATTTTACCTTGGAATAGGGATCATTGTTTCCGTGGTTGCCAATGTTACCTCGTGGATGGCGGTTGCGGTGGCCGCCCATACCTTGCTGATTGAACTGAAAGGGATGATGTGCAGCCTCGTCAGGGTCAATGCCATTGTTCCCGGCATAGGATAGGTCATCTTCCTCTTCAATATGGTCGTCTTCCTCTTCAACATGGTCGTCGTTGGCTCGTGCAGCAGGCAGGCGTGTTTCCAAGGCAGTCATCCGGTCTACTAGGTCAGCCACAGTACGTGCGAGACGTTCGATGGAATGTTGGGTCTGCCGCTGAGACTCTAGTAGAGCACATCATGAGACACAATCATTAAAATCAGATGGAGGGGTACCGCTGTTATCTGCCATGTTAGTGAAAGACAAAACAACAAAGAATAATCCTTATGGAAAACAGCTAGGTGGGTGGTGGGTGTGTGGTGGAAGCAATCCATCAAGCGCCTTACCCACGCTTGCAAGTGTTCTTACCACGCCGCAGTGAGGTCACCGGCCTGCAGGTGATGAACCAAGTGGAGGGTGGTGTGCAATTGCAAGAAATGAACCTGTCCTGACCAAGAGAAAGGTGTAGCTTGGAAGGCAAAGTGAGTAGCAAGGATTAGCGATAGTAATAACAGTTAAACCAAGTTCAATAAGTATTCCCTAGTACTCGTCAAAGTTGCTGGCCTTAGTGCTCCCAATGTGAAAATTCAAGCAATAGAGGGAAACTATGTGCCCAAAACAATAACAGGCCAAAATCAGCTCTCTGCAGATCAGACAAGGGATCGGACAAGAGATCGGACAAGGGATCGGACAAGCAGAAACTGTTACTACCGCTGAGAATCTGTTACTGCCGCTGATCGGACAAGAGTTTGGACAAGAGATCGGACAAGCAGAATATGTTACTGCCGCTGATAATTCTGTTACTACCGCTGACCGGACAAGAGTTCAGACAAGAGATCGGACAAGCAGAATCTGTTACTGCCGCCGATAATTCTGTTACTACCGCTTCTTCTCTTTTTTTGATTTTTTTCTCTCTTCTTTTTTTTTGAACAGGATGACCAGAGATGAAACCACAAAAATTGGCACCTACAACTGAGGTGGGATGTGGCTCACAAAATTTCAACAAGTTCGCTGACCGGCGAGCAAAAACTTTGACCAATTTTTTTCTTTATCTTCCTGATTTTTTTGGCGATTTTGGTGAGGGCTAATAAGCGAAATTACCCAAATTGGGTCAGGAACACGCTCAAAAAATTTCAGATTTTTCTGCCAAACGAGCGAAAAGTTATGCCTGTTTTACCGAAGGGGGGTCACAAAGAGTCGATGTGGAAAACAAAATAGGGTTGTGGGGGGGTTTCGGGGGGGGAATTTTTGGGACACAAGAACAACTACTACTCAAACGACACAAAGGGATTACTAAACCAGCAACAAGACTCGACCAAGAACACAAACTCAACAAAGTTAAAAACTGAAATTAAAATCGCAAGGCACAAAGGGGTTCTCGGTGGGGATTTTTTTTGGTGCGGTTTTTCTGGACTCTAGGTAAAATAAAAGAAGATCGAGATTACCTAACGGGAAACCTTCGCTCTGATACCAACTGATGGGGGATTGGTCCTGATCTTTCGTTAGGTAGGATAACTTGGGTTGGTGGAGAATCTCGACGTTGGCGATCCAAGGCTCCGGTCCGGCGGATCAAAACCTTGCAATCGTTACACCACTGTCTCCGTTGGTTATCAACCACGCTGAACACGATTGACCTCGCCACGAAGGCTAATTCCTGCAAGCGAACCCAAGAACACAAGCAAGAACAGGAAGGATACAAGTCGAATGCCAAATCACAGACAAACGATGATAAGGTGAGGTTTCACAAACGCCAATGCAGCAGCCAATCGGTCCGGTGCAAGAGGCGGGATCTAAACACATAAGTGTAGATGCAAACAAAGCAAAACCTAACCCTAAAGGCAGCTGGAGTGAATATATAGGGCGTGGGCAGCCTGTGGAAGGTGAATAGACTTGGGCTGTGGGCTAGAAGACGTACAGACTTGGACTATGGGCCAACACGGCCCAGTTCTGTCATGCAGGACTGTTTTAAACACACAGGTCGACTCGAGACTCCAAAACAGACGAAACCAACAGTAAATGATCCGTCTTCTCCTCAGCTTTCCAAAAAGTCCAAGAACGCGCCAATCGGACTTCGTATGAGGAAGTTATGCCCATTTTGGTGAATGGTGGTCGATGTAATCCGAACCAGTGAATTCTTGACTTCAAATCATCCGTGCGGCTCCGTCTTCAACTCCAACTCTCCCATTCCATCTCCCATGTTCCTAAGCAATAAGATATCACTATTATTCAGCAGCATCCCATCCAAACAAATATTAACATAGTTGCTAAGGAAAGAATTAACCTCATGGTTCAAGCGACGAGCACGGGCGCGTGTGATTGGTCCTTGTAATTGAATTGTAGGTGGAGGCTCCATGTGTGTATCATGTGAAGTGATGTCCTCATCATTAACCACCCGGCGCCTTCTCTAGTTTCTTCGCCTAATCAACAGAGCCACGCCTTGCCGCTTGCGTGCGTCGCCATGCCTAACGTCTAGCAGCCGAGCTGCAGGTTGCTGCAGACTCCCTGCCACGCCTTGGCAACCACGCGTAGCCACTGCTGCCGCTAGGAGCTAGCTGCGTTAGGCTGGTGGCTAGCGGCTAGGCTGTAGCAGCCGCACTAGGTGCTAGTAGCTGCTGCTGCTCTTGTGTAATTTCGCCGGAGAGAAGAAAGGAGCGCACGGGGAGGTAAAAAACAGCCGACGGTGGTGAAAGCTCTAGAAAGAACACAAAAAGAAGACCCAAACTTTTGTGATTTGGTAAAGTGATTATAGAATGGTTAACCCTAACCCTAGGTATTGGGGCCTTTTTATAGGCCGCCCAATAAATGGGAAAAATCAAAAATACACCTAGGGTTTTTACAGACGCTGAAATAAAAATGGAAAAGACCAAAATGCCCTTAGGGTTTTTTCAGACTCGAATGACAGATTGTGGGCCTAAAGGCAAAATAGTAAAAAACCTAAATAAAGATAACTTATCTTGATGCGGAGCTTTCGTAGCAGCTTCGGCTTTTCCTCAGAACAGTCAGACCCGAGATCAGCGGTCATCAGTTTTGCACCGAAACTGACAAAGCGTCCACCATCTTCGCACTGGGTACCCGGATTGGGCCGGCCCGATTCCGCGGCTCCCTCAGCCCGGCAATCGCTCGTCGTCCGTGTACCTAAGTCAATCCCAGTCAACATACCAGTGGATCCTCTGCTGCTCCTAGCCCATGTACCCGGATTGGGCTAGCCCGACTTTGCGGCCCCTCTGCCCGATAGTCGCTCGCTGCCTGTGTACCTGAGTCACATGCGGCCCAGACACAACAGATCTTCTCTTCTCTTCAAGTCCTCTTGACTACCATTGACAATCACTCATCACATCTGGAGCCATGAGGCCCATGCTCTTCAACATGGCTCCTCAATCTCCCCCTTGATGAGTGCATTGTCAACACTCTCTTCATCAGCTCTTCAGAACCTGCAAACACATGTTGAAACACGAAAACAAAATACAAAAAGGCAGAAAGAAGAAAATAAAATAAAAGTTTAACCCTAATGACCAAAAGCCGAATAGAAGCAAGAAAACAATCATTATGGTTAAACAAAAATAAAGACTCAAAAACGAGTGCAATCTCAGAATTATCAACAAGGATATCCAAAGAGTAAGGGCAAAAAAGACTAAAACTCCCCCTGAAACAAATCCCAGAGAAAGCCAAAAACTCCCCCTAAACTCTTCTAAAAGATCGAGTAACCCAAAATTTTTCCTCCTTGTTGACAATTGGACTCATCAAGCGAGACTAAATGCACTCTAAAGAGACACAAACTTGAACTCCCCCTAAAATGCAGCTCCCCCTCAAAATATGCAATGAATGCAACTGGGGTGTAGGTGGAGTGTAAAAAGCATGCTTCTCACATATGATTGACTACAATTACAACATCTAGCAGGTATAGCAAAAGACATATTGTCTAAGACACATGGCATGATCAGTGCAGCAGATGATATCTAAAGAAAGTCATTAGCATGCATTTTCAATTTTTGCAAATAAAAGCATCACCACATTTTCTAGTCGACAAGAAAGGTAAAACATTAGATGCAAAAGCTAACTGATATCGACCAAGATAAGCATTGTCTAGAACAAAGTGCTTCAGCAAACTTGTTATCTTTTTAAATTTTAGCCTTTTTCTTTTCCTTTTTCATTTTTGCCAGGGGTTATTTGCATGTCAACCTTATGCTAACCGACCAAGTCAAGACTAGGCCAGAACTGAACCATCAAAAGCTTAAGACATTGGTCTTGGCATACATTACACTATTCTAGTTCATACCAAAGTGCTATGGTAAGCAGTCCAGAACAATGCAATGCGACAAAGCAAACCCACCTGGATCTTTTCAAATTAAGCATAAAAAGGCATGGATTTTCATTTTTCTGTTTTTTATCATTTTTATAGCACATTTTCCATGTGAAAGCATATAAATGTCCAAGTTGCATATCTGCATCTAAGTGAGGAACTAGCTACCAGTCATGTAAAAGATAGCAAGAGCACTCAACCTACACATGCTAGTTACCAGAAGCAATGGTGATCATTTCTCAATTTTAAAGCATAAAATCCATGCATATGACAGATATCAGACATATCAAGTGAACTGAAGCAAAGCATGATCCTCGACAAGTATTCAAAAGCATATACTAGCTAGAGCAAGTAAAGCAGATCAATCATATAACAAAAGCAAGCTCAAAGTGTGATATGTGAATATGCATGATATGAACACACACCAAAAGACTCAAGAAAAGAGTACATAAGAAAGAAAACTGACTCAAAATATCCTAAAATGGATACACAACTCCCAAATCCCCTCGCAAACGCTCAAAATTAGACTGATCTAGGGGTTTGGTGAAAATGTCAGCCAACTGATGATGGGTATCAACATGAATAAGGTCAATGACAACTTTCTCATATTGATCCCTTAGAAAGTGAAAGCGCACATCAATATGTTTGGTTTTTGAATGGAGACATGGGTTTTTCTGTACACTAATCACGCTAGTGCTATCATAGAACAAAGGAACTCTAGCAGGGAAGAACAACCCAAAATCTCGCAACGTGGAAATCATCCAAACCAACTGTGAGCAGTAGCTAGCAGCAGCTACATACTCAGCTTCTGTGGTAGAAAGTGCAACTCCAGACTGCTTTTGAGAAGACCAAGAGACAAGCGAAGAACCAAGAAACTGGCAAGTACCGGAAGTCGACTTGCGATCCAACCAGCACCCACCAAAATCAGCGTCGGAAAAGCTAGATAAATCAAGAGATGATGATGCTGAATAGAAAAGACCTAGATCAGGCGCATAGGTAAGGTACCTGAAAATGCGCTTGACAGCCTGCCGATGAGACGCGCGTGGTGAAGACTAGAAGCGCGCACACAGTCCCACGACAAACTAAATGTCCGGCCTCGTCACCATTAGGTATAGAAGTGATCTGATCATCCCTCGATACTCTCTCTCGCTGACCTTGATGCCGCTCTCGTCCTTGTCTAGGCCCCCAGATGTACCAATTGGGGTAATCTGAGGCTTCAACTCTCCACCAAAGTCAAACTTCTTCAGCATGTCCCACGTGTACTTGCTCTGGTGGATGAAAATGCCATCCTTGGTCAGCTCGATCTGGACCACTAGGAAATACTTGAGCTCACCCATGAGGCTCATCTCAAACTCACTGTGCATCTGCTCAGAAAACATGGACACAAGTGCATTAGTAGAACCACCAAAAATGATGTCGTCCACATAAATCTGAGCAATCAAGAAGTCTGATCCATCTCTGAGCAAGAAAAGAGTTTTGTCCACATAACCAATCACAAAGCCATTCCGCAACAAAAACTGCTTCAACCGGTCATACCAAGCCCTGGGGCTTTCTTCAGACCATATAAATCTTTCTATAGCTTAAAGACATGTCGAGGAAACTTAGGGTTCTCAAAACCGGGTGGCTGCCTAACATAGACCTCCTTCTCTATGTACCCCTTCAGAAAAGCACTCTTGACATCCATTTGAAAAAGCTTAAAAACCTTAGAAGCAGCGAATGCTAAAAGAATTTGAATGGACTCAAGACGGGCAACAGGGGCGAAAGTCTCCTTAAAATCAATACTCTCTTTCTAGCAAAAACCCTGGGCAACTAGTCGAGCTTTGTTGTGCACCACAACCCCATCTTCACCTTGCTTGTTCTTGAACACCCACTTGGTGCCTATGGGGCTACATCCAGGTGGCAGCTCAACCAGTGTCCAAACTCGATCGCGGACAAAATTCTCAAGCTCTTCTTGCATGGCATTTATCCAATTTGAATCAGAAAGAGCATGAGAAACATCTCTGGGCTCAAAAGAGGCAACAAAAGTAGATTCAGTAAACACAACAAGCGAGTCAATAAAGGAACGCAACATTCTCTGAGTGAGATCACCAATGATGAGCTCTAAGGGGTGATCACGCTGAACTGCTCGGGATCCTAGGTGATCTGAAGTCACCTCACTGAAGTCAGCAGCTAGCACCTCTAGACTCGACTGAGGGGGCTCGATCGAAGTGGAATAAGTGATAAGAGGTCCGCCCTCATCCTCAGTCGAAGTCTCAGAAGGTGTGGGGTCTGCAGGCTGTGCAGAAGGCGCACCCTCATCAACAGCAGGAGCGTCATCATCTTCCTCGAAGATGGACTCTCCTAGCTCATCATCTCTAGAAAGCTCAAAAGAAGGAGTCAGTGAAGGCATGGACTCATCAAAAGAAACCTCGCAAGTCTCGACAAGCTATTGAGAGTCGAGGTTCCAAACACAGAAGCCTCGAGAATGCAAAGCATAACCAAGAAAGACTCTATCCCAGCAACGAGACTCAAACTTATCCAAATGCCCTCCCTTCTTGAGCACAAAGCACTTGCAGCCAAACGCTCGCAAGTGACTCACCTTGGGTTGTCTGCCAAACCACAACTCATATGATGTCTTACCTAAGTAAGCTCTAAGAAAAATGCGGTTAGCCAAATAGCAAGCCGTGTTCATGGCTTCAGCCCAAAAGCACCTAGGAGTCCTATGCTCATCGAGCATCGTCCTGGCCATCTCGAGCAGCGTGCGGTTCTTTTGTTCCACAATGTCATTCTAGGGGGAGTGTAAGGGGCAGAAAACTGATGATCAAGACCCTGATCACTACAGAAGCTGACGAACTGAGAGTTCTTGAACCCAGAGCCGTTGTTAGAGCGAATTGCTCACATCCGACCATTGTTCTCATTCTTCAGCTTCAAAATCAGGTCATGAACAAACTGAAAAGTCTCATCCTTAGACTCCAAGAAGAAAACCCTCGAGAATCGAGAAAAATGGTCAAGTATCATAAGCGCGTACCACTTCCCACCGACTGAGCGTACCCGAGCTAGACCAATAGTGTCCATGTGTAATATCTCTCCTAGGTACGAAGTCATCACCTGAGTCACAGGTGCGTGAGAAGCGACAACCATTTTCCCGTGATGACAGGGATGACACACTAGATCCTTCTCCATCTTAAGCTTGGGAAACCTCGGATAAGGTCCATAGAGCTTGTTGGGGGAAAATATCTCATCTTCGTGGTTATTGCCGAAGCAGCATAAAGGCAGTCAACCAGTTCGAAGATTCTCCGAAGATCATCTTCGAAGATGCCCGGAACCCCGTTCGAAGCACGAAGATAGGCATAGGTTCGGAGTACATCTTCGAACTAATGTCCTCCGAGATCTTTCCTGCCAGCTAAGATGGAAAGCTTATCTTCTTTCTTATTAGATTAGTCTTTTACCATTTTAGCCCTATTAAGGAAACCGAATAGTTTCCTTAATGTCGGTTGTAATAGAGGGGTAAATAGGTCTTTTCCTTAATGTTTGGGCCTATAAATACCCCCCATTTCACCCTGTAATAGGGACCGAATACAAGTTATTCAATACACACTTTCGAACTATTCTAAGCTATTATCCTTTCGGAGGCTTGGAACAGTTTGCTTCACAAACACTTCGTTTGTTAGTTTCTTTTCTACAGAAACCTGTTAGCGTAATCTTTTACGCCAACAGTTGGCGCCGTCCGTGGGGAACCTAGTCCGAAAAACTTCGTTCTCTACCAACTTCTTACATCATGCCTCCTAAGCGGAGCGCACCTCGCAATCCCACTCGGAGGTCCTCTCGGATCTCCGGAGAGATACCCTTCGACACAGTTGAAGTCGGAGGGTCTTCGACTCTCCCTCCACCTCAAACTCCGGAAGGGGCTTCTATCCCTCGAGGATACGAAACCTCTCTGCCAACCCCTTCCATACTCCGACCGCCCGGAGTCCCTTCTCCACCCTCCATTCCGATTCGAACTGATCATACTAGTTCTGAAGACCCGGAAGGTCCTTCCGGAGGAGATGAAGATAGCCTTGGAGATGTGGCCACTCAAATGGCCAACCTTCAAGCTGAGGTAGCAAGATGGCGACAAGAAGCTGCGGACAGGCTTCGCTCTCAAGCCATCCCAACTATCCCAGAAGTGCCCGAAGACGACGATCTTGATTATCCCAAAGCCCCAGAGAACGCCTCTTACGACAATGAATCTCCGTTGCATCCTGAGCTGCAGAAGGTTCGCTTTGATCCAAAGTTTAAAACTTCGAAGCTCTGCAAGTATGCCGGAGATGAAGATCCCGGAGAGTTCGCGCGTTCTTATGCCCTAGCGATTGAGGCTAGCGGCGGAGTAAGAGACACTATGGCGAAGTGCTTCCCGTTAGCTCTTCAAGGAGTGGCGTTGAGATGGTTCTGGTCTTTAAAGCCAGGATCAATCAATTCATGGTCACAGTTGAAGAGGAAGTTTATAAGTAACTTTCAGGGCACCTTCGTGCCTCCTATGTCAACAGGAAGCCTATTCCAGGTGAAACAGCTCCCCGGAGAAACATTGAGGCAGTACTTCAAGCGCTTCGCTCATACGAAGTCGCAAATTCGGGGGCTGTCCACATCCTCAGTGGTTGACGCGGCTCGGGAAGGCGTAAGTCATCAAGGCCTTCTGGATAAACTGCATCGGAAGAGCATCTCCTCAGTGTCACAGTTGATGTAATATTTCGAGGAGTATGTGAGGTCAGAAGAGGGTTGGCTTCGGAGGACTGCTGCTACTTCGACAGTATTGCAAGAAGTTAAAGCAGAAGTGAAGACTTCGGCACAGCCGCAGGAACCAGTCTTCGAAGTGCAACATGATCGGAGAAGAGGGCAAAAGCACCCTCGCTCCGAAGTCTTGAATATTGCACCCCTACAGAAGTTTGCACCAAGAGCTCCACAGTCTACGGGGAACAAGACCAGCGGCTGGAGGCCGCCAGGGAAAACGGTTGGCAAGGGCCAGACCCTTTTTTGCTGTATTCATGGAGAAAATCGAAGCCATGCAACTGACACTTGCAAGGCTATCCTTACCCTAAGGGGAGAGTACTTGGAGAGAACTTCGGGTCAAGGCAGTACCGACCAAAGTCCAGCAGCAACGCGCCCAGACCCGGTCCAGGCTGTGGCGCGGATAGAAAATTTTGATGCTGCAAGGCACCCTCCGGTGGCCAATGTTATGCCACCTCCGAAGCAAGAAGAGGGGCAAGATAGAGGAAAAAGAGTAGTTCTCCCTATCTCCGGAGGAGGTACCCTCGGAAGCATGTCCAAGAGACAGCGAAGAGAGTACGTTCGGGAAGTAGGTCACATTGGGACTTCGTCATCTGCAGCTGCAATGCCGGAGTGGTCTCATGTTCCGATATCTTTCTCTGCGGAGGATGCAACTGGTATTAAGTTCCCGCATGCAGATCCATTGGTTATCACTGCTGATATTGCAGGGACTGAAGTCCGAAGGGTGCTAATTGACGGAGGTAGTTCGGCGGATATCATTTTTGTGCAAGCCTTCGATCAGTTATGCATTTCCAGGAAGCATCTCCTCCCAGCGGCTCGTCCTCTGCAAGGCTTCGCAGGACCTCCGCTTGATGCACTCGGCCAGATAGGCTTGGAAGTAACCTTCGGAGAAGGTTTATTAGCCCGAACTGAAGAAGTTATCTTTGATGTGGTAGATGCCCCGTATGCTTATAATGTCATCTTCGGACGGGGCATGTTGAATCAGTTCGGAGCTGTGGCGCATCACAACTACTTGTGCATGAAGATGCCCACACAAGCAGGAGTCCTAACAATCTTCGGAGATCAAGCCATGGCTCGGAGGGCAGAATATGGTCACGGTCCTCCTCTTGATCCGAGGCAAGTAAATAGTGTGCAGGATAATGAAGAAATTTTTTCAGCCTCCTCCGAAGCTTCGAAGAAGTCTTTTCCGAGACCAAGTCCCGAAGGAGAGATTGCAACGAAGATCATTGTTAAAGATGGTAAAGAATACACTTTTCAATTTGGTAAAGATTTACCTCCTGAAGTTGCAACCTCCTTGGAAAAGGTCGTGGAAGAAAATTTGGATGTCTTCGCTTGGTCTGACGAAGATATCACCGGAGTCGATCGGGATATCATTGAGCACAGTTTACTTGTAAACCCGAAGGCCCGGCCTGTTCGACAAGGACTCCGGAAGATGTCCGCAGAGAGAGCTGCTCTAGCTAAGGACGAAGTTGAAAAACTGTTGAAGGCTGGGATTATCAGAGAAGTGGCTCACATAGAATGGTTAGCCAACCCAGTCTTCGTCAGGAAGAAGTCTTCCGGGAAGTGGCGCATGTGCATTGATTTCACATCCCTGAATAAAGCATGCCCACGTGACCCCTACCCCATGCCCCGAATTGATCAACTAGTTGACTCCACTGCATGTTCGGAGTTACTAAGCTTCCTTGACGCGTATTCTGGTTATCATCAAATATGGTTGAAGCGCGAAGATGAAATCAAGACAAGCTTTGTAACTCCTTCGGGAGTCTTCTGCTATGTAAGAATGCCCTTCGGCCTAAGAAATGCCGGGGCTACTTTTTCAAGATTAGTTGCTAAGGCTCTAGGTCATCAATTAGGTCGCAATGTGGAGGCCTATATGGATGATATTGTAATAAAGAGTGCTTTAAAGCACCAGCATAGCCTAGACTTAGCAGAAACATTCAATAGCCTTCGGGCATGTGGGATCCGTCTTAACCCCGAAAAATGTATATTCGAAGCTAAGGCTGGAAAGTTGTTAGGGTATTTAGTTTCAAGCAGGGGAATTGAAGCTAGCCCTACTCAAATAACTGCGCTGCAGAAGATGGCCCCTCCGGAGAATTTAAAGCAAGTGCAAAAGCTGACTGGACGTCTGGCCGCACTTAGCAGGTTTTTATCAAGGTCTGCGGAGAGGAGCTTGCCAATATTCAAAGCTTTGAAAGGGTCCGAAGATTTTGCATGGACACCGGAGTGTCAGAAAAGCTTCGAAGATATTAAAGATTATCTCAGCAATCTTGCTACACTCACGGTGCCTATTGCGGACGAAACCCTACTCCTGTATCTTGCAGCTACAGGTTCAGCTGTCAGCGCAGTCCTTGTCAGACAAGTGGATTTCAATGGGAAGCATTGTCAGGAGCGAAGACAAGATACTCCGAACTTGAGAAGTTCGTTTATGCTCTGATAATGGCTTCGAGGAAGCTAAGACATTATTTTTTGGCTCACAATGTAATTGTACCAACTTCGTATCCCTTAGGAGATATGCTCCGAAGCAAAGATTCCACTGGAAGGATTGGAAAGTGGGCAGTCGAGCTAGCACCATTTGGCATATCTTTCTTGGCAAGGACAGCTATCAAATCCCAAGTCCTAGCAGACTTCGTAGCAGAGTGGACTCCACCTGCGAATTTGACTCCGGAGAAATCAAGTGACGGAGTTTGGACTGTTTACTCCGATGGGGCTTTCCAAGCATCCGGAGCAGGCATTGGGGCAGTATTGATTTCACCGTCAGGGCAAAGAGCAATGTACTCCGCAAGACTCAACTTTAAGTCTACCAATAATATAGCGGAGTACGAAGGAATTTTATTGGGACTCCGGAAAGCACGTGCTCTAGGGGCTACAAGAATAATTATAAAAACAGATTCTCAGATAGTAGCAGGGCACGTAGACAAAAGTTTTCAAGTTCGGCATCCACAGCTTGCAAAGTACTTAGAAGAAATCCGCAAAATCGAAGCACATTTCAAGGGTATTTCCATTCGGAGTATACCAAGAGCTGAAAACGTGCAAGCGGACATTTTAGCGAAGGTTGCAGCCGGAGCTGTGGATGTGCCTGAAGAAGCTTTCTATGAGGAGCTCAATATACCTTCGGTGCCACAAATTGCCTCTGCAGAGATTCTTTGCATTCCTAGTGCAGATTGGAAAGATTCGATCATAGAACTCTTGCAAGAAGGAACAAATTTGCCCGAAGAGCCCCAGTTATCAAGATTAAAGCCTCAGAGCAAGAAACTATCAGTTAATCAACGGTATATTATACAAGGCCGGAGTATGTTCCCCTCTACTCCGATGTATATCTCAAGCCGAAGGCCAAGAAATTCTTCGAGAAATTCACGAAGGCCTTTGTGGAAGCCATTTAGCCCCTAGAGCTCTGGCGGGAAAAACACTTCGCCAGGGGCTTTATTGGCCCACAATAACAGCTAATGCGGAGAGCTTGGTCCGCACTTGTCAAGGATGCCAGTGGATGGGTCGACGGAGTCATCGCCCACCAACAGCTCTTCAAGTCATTGCTCCGGTATGGCCCATGGCCAGATGGGGTATGGATCTAATTGGTCCCTTTCCGTTAGCAAAGGGAAATCTGAAGTTCGCAGTGGTAGCTATTGAATATTTTTCTAAGTGGGTAGAAGCAGAGCCCTTAACAGCTATCACTTCGAACAATGTATAGAAATTCTTCTGGAAGAACATTATTTGCCGGTTCGGAGTGCCTAGATATCTCACAGTTGATAATGGAACACAGTTCGACGCAGAACCCTTCAGGAAGTTTTGCGAAGACCTAGGCATTCAACTATGTTTTGCTGCAGTGAGACATCCTCAGTCGAATGGAGCCGTAGAGCGAGCCAATGGAAATATTTTATCAGGGCTAAATCGAAGAATAGTAGGATTATCAAAGGGACTGTGGACCGAAGAGCTTCCGAAGATTCTGTGGTCCATTCGGACTACGCAAACAAGGTCCACAGGTTTTACTCTGTTCAGACTACTATTCGGAGATGAAGCTATGACTCCAACGGAGCTCAAAGGGGGATCATTTCGCAGCACCGAACCGGACATTGAAGAAGAAAGACAAGCTTCGTTAGATTTGTCAGAAGAAACAAGACTTCGGGCTGTAGCTAATTTATCAAAGTATCATCAGCAGACGAAGACTTGGTATGACCCGAAGGTTAAGCTCAGTGAGTTAAGGCCGGGTCATCTTGTTCTACGAAGTATTATAGCACCAGGGAAGTTAGGCAATAAATGGGAAGGTCCATATCTAATTGTCCACTCAGGGCGCCCTGGTTCATTTAAATTAGCTAATTTAGAAGGTGAAGAGTTAGCACATACTTGGCATGCGGAGCACCTAAAGCGATACTTCGCATAAGGGCTCCTTGTAATTCGCTTGTAATCACCTCTAAATTAATAAAGCATATGACCCTGATAGTTGCCTTCCCCTCATAGACTTCCAGCTTCCGAGTGGACGCACTGGAACCGCGGGGTCGACCGAGAGGGAAGTGTCATTAAGCTGGGTTGTATTTTCGGACTTCGAACCCATAAAGTTCGAAGCCTCCGACGTGGTGGCTGACATAATCCGGAGCCCAGGCCAACGGCTTGTAGGCATCCGTAAAAGAGCCCAAAACCACATTCTACGGAGTCCAAGCCATTGGCTGGTAGACTTCCGTAAAAAGAGCCGAAGGTGGCCAAAATCTACGGAGTCCAAGCTGCAGCTTGCAGACTTCCGTAAAAAAGAGCCGAAGGTGGCCAAATTCTGCGAAGTCCAAGCCATTGGCTGGTAGACTTCTGCAAAAACAGCCGAAGGTGGCTAAATTATACGGAGTCCAAGCCATTGGCTGGTAGACATCCGTAAAAAGAGTCCAAAGAGACCATTGCAAACTCCGAACCATTGGTTCGTCAGAGATCGCAAAGACAAGCCGAAGGTGGCTAAAGCAAAACAACATTTGAGCCATGAGCTTCGAATGTCTGTTAACATAAGTCCAAAGTGACAAATTTTTTAAGACACTAAAGTGTCCTGAAAGTTATCTCAATTGATTTCTTTCGTAAAACAAAGGTACTAAGTTACCATTCTTCTGACTGCAAAAAGTCGAAGACATTTCATAAGATTTCAAAAGATCTTTAAATGACAGAGGGGCTCCGAACCCCCAAAAAAAAATTGTACTCCGAAGTTTTTTCTTTGCGCATAACCATCTTTGAATACATTTCGAAGTTGCTTATACCCAAAGAGGGGCTAGTAAATATGGAGACAATTTTAAATCGGCATTCATTATTGAAATAAATGTGTTTACAGATTACACTATGAAAAATTGGTATCTATACCAAGAAGGAATCGGAGACCTCTTCGGTCCCGAGAGCTAGGGGTGGAACGACTAGTTCCAACATCGGAAGTTCTAAGAACTTTGCGTTTAACTCTCTTCCTTCCCCTCGAAGCTCTAAAATCCTTCTGCTCTTGTTGAAGCTCGGCCCAAGTTAGAAGCCGCTCGGGGCTTCTTTCCCAGCTTCTAAGATCTTCAGATCTTTTATTTTGGGTTTCACCTTCGTCTTCAGACCAATTAGTGTCTTCAGAAGACGAGGTGTTTGCGTCAACCTCTTTATCTTCCTCTTTAATATAAGACAATACGTCTTTGATTACTTCGGGCGCAATTACGCCGGAGTCATCTCAAGGAATAAGAAATCGAGGACGCTTATAACTCTTTAGAAGTTCGAAGGTGTTCCACAATGAGCGAAGTTCGCTGTTAAGCTCTAACACTTCGATATCTTCCATAAGAGGCAAAGCCTAAAAATATGACAAACAAGACTTTCATTGATAAATGTTTACAAGCATGAGCTTTACATAATCAAAAAATCCTAAATAATTCCTAAACCTGCGGGTTCGGAGGAGGCTGACTGCTTGAAGCTTGGCTCCGAACTTGCTTCTGGCGTTGGCCTTCATCAATCCAAGCCTTGATCGCAGAACGACCTTCGGCTCTCCATGAAGTTTGAAAGGCTCGCCAGGCGGCAGTCACGCCTTCGGAAGGATTCAAAAGTCTCTCGTCGTCGAAGGTAATGGAGCCCTCTGCGCTCGGAGTAATTATTCGGCCCAAATCCTCATAGTAACGAAGTAATCCGAGGGCAGACACTTGTCCGGAGAGTTCTCCATAACGTATGCCTGTAGTCTTCATTTGCTTCGCTGCTCCTTGGATCCTCTTTAACCGGCGCAGCAGAGTCACATTGTCATCCGAAGGTAGTGATCCGGTAGTACCGAAGTACTCCAAGACACCTAGCATCTGCTCGATGACCTCCGAAGCCACCTTCTCAGACTTAAGCTTTTCCTCAATAAGTGCATCCTTGGCCGAAGTCGTTTCTGCTAGAACTCCAGAAATTCTAGCATTCTCTGTAGTCAAAGTATTCTTTTGAGTCAGGAGTTGGCTAGCCTCTTCTTGGAGCCTCACAAGTTCGGACCCCTTAGCAGCATCCTCCTTTCGCAGTTTTTCAACCTCTGCTCGAAGCACAATTCTTTCTGCTTCGAGCTCTTTCTTCGCAGCCTCCAAGCTTTGCCTAGCCCTTCGCTCTGCTAATATTACATTATCCATCTGAGCTACTCGACCTTCGGAGAAGTTAAAATTTCTTTGAAGAGCTTCGTTTTCCTCCCGAAGTTGAGCAATTTCATTTTCGCCCGATAAAGCTGCAGCGCGGGCCAAGACTGCTTGCTAAGAAAAAAGAAAAACTGAAATAAGAAATTATTCATATATAATTTGCTATTTGGTTCGAAGATGCTTTGTACCTGGTAGGCTGCTCTTTCTATAGCAATGTTAAGCTCCGAACTTTTCGCCCTGCTTAAGAGGGCTACCAGTTCTGTTTCCCCGACTTTGCGACTGGCTTGACCCAAAGGTTTAACCAGAGTTCGAAGTCCGGTTCTCTCCTCCAAAAAAGGAGTTAAGAGAGGAAGCATTACTGAAGCCTTTTGATCAGCTCTGCTTAGCGAAGGTCCGGAGAGTTCTTCTGAGGCCCTTGGAACTTCAGTAGATGGCCCCCCTCAGTTGATTCACTTTCATCTGACTCAGACGAAGTTGATCCTTGAGTAGGGAGAGGCTCTATGTGTCTTTTACCCCTTCCAGGCCCTTGTTGAGTGACCTCTGGGTGCGGTTCTGAAGTCGTCGAAGGCCTTTGAGTTGTGTCTTCGTGATGTACTTCTTCCGAAGGAGGCTCTGCGAAAACAAAAATATTATACATTGTAAAATTTTGCAGAAAATGATAAAGAATTATGCGAAATTTACCTTCGACATTCTCCGGGAGATCGAGCACTGGACTGCTCGGAGGATCGAAAGTGAAGTCATCATCTGAATCCACAGTTAAATTTTCTGCTGTCGGAGCATCTTCGTGAGCAGTCCTTTCCTCCACAACTGAAGTTGTAGGAACTTCGACTTCATCTTCACCCATAGGGGCTTCGATTTGCTCCTCTTGAGTATCCGGAGCTCTTACTTCTTCAATGTTAGCTTGGGGCTCCGGTATACCTGCAGTATCTTCAATGTAAATATTTCGTTGAGCTGCATATTCATCAATCAATCTCTCTAATAATATACCTTCATCTTCTTTAGAACCAGAGATTGAGGTTCTTGAGCTCGAAGCAGCAGGATTCGAAGGTGCGAGATTTTTTGGCTTCCGAGCCACCTTCTTCACCGGAGTCCTTGCGGAGCTAGAAGCTCCGGCTTCAGCCATTCTTTTCTTGGGTCCTTTCTCCAGAGGCACCCAGTCCATCAGAGGGGGCGGAGTTAACTCCAACATTCCCCATACTCTGTTAAACCGTTCCCAACTCCCGACCAATTTAATTCGCCATTCTTTTTCCGTCGGAGTTGGGGCACCCAGAATCTTCTCCGAAGCCCTTACAATTTGCTCTGAAGTAATAGGGGCTGAAGAAGCTAAAAATAATTCAAGTTAGTCTTTCTTCGAAGTAAATATGTACAATGCATGTTGGTTTCGAAGTTACCTGCAGGGCTCGAAGTAAAATTGATCTTGCGAAGACCACCTTCCGAGTCATCCTCGAAGATGATAGGCCAGTTGGCCATTAGCGTAGGAATTTGCAGTCCAAGGAATTCTTCGGCTAAGTCCCACATGCTTAACCTTCGGCTAATTTTCTGAAGCAGGTTAAGGCGAGCTTCGAGCTGGCCTTCGTCAGGCTGAACTAAGGCTTCCTTCCGGAATTGAATTTCTTTGAGGGGCCCAGCCAGAGGACTGCTCGCTCCAACTTCGGCATAGAACCACCTCAGGACCCAATCAGTATACCATCTAGCATTGATGGCCTTGGCAGGAAACTGAAGAGCATATTCGTCCCGAAGCCTAAAGTTGATAGAGCCGAAGGATACTACCACTTTTTCACCTCCGGAGCCTACGAAGGTCTTCGGCTGGCAAGTTGCTCTATGAAGTGCAGCGAAGATTTCTGCCCTCCCCTCACAACCTTCGGCTCTCAGCGCCCATTCAAAGATAGCTAATCTAGCTACAGCATTCGGAGATAGCTGAGGGAGGGTTACATGGAACAGATTAAGTACTTCGGCCAGGAAGTCTACAGCAGGGAGGCCCAAGCCTGCTTCGAAAAAGGCTTCGAATACTACAACCTCTCCGGGTCTTGGTGATGGAATCGATTCTTTGCCCGGCTTCCGAATCATAACTCCATTACTAATTTTTCCCCCTGCTGTGATTGCTAAAGACTCTCTCTTGCAGGTAGAAGGCCCCAACTCAAAAGACTGATCCAAATACTTGGTCGAGGGCGGGCACAGACCTTGGTCATCGGCGATTTGGGGATTTCTCCCCCCTGCCGCCATGGATGTCGCCGCCTGCATCGGAGGTGCCGCCGCCAACGCTGCCGCCGCGGCCGCTGCGGACGCCTGTTGCCGAGCCAAGGCCGAAGGAGGCGCAGATCCCTTGGTCTTCACCATCACGATCGCTGGATTGTTCTGAGGAAATGGAGGCTAGGGCTCAAGAACTCAAAGGCTAGGGCTCAAGAACTCAAAGGGCTCAAAAGTTTTTGATTGCTAGAATGCGGTGAAAAGGTAACCAGGTAACTTCTAGGCCCTTTATTTATAGCCTAGGCTTCACTTTCTTACCGTTAATCCATGTCGTTTCGCATTCCTGCCGTTACTTCTTTTACGAAATTAACGCCTGCTACAGTTTCCGTTGGAAACAGAAACTAACAGCTATTTTTTCTAAGTCTAAAAAGACTTTCGAACTTCCTGAGTCAGTTCTAAGATAGTTCGAAAAGTAATTACCTTAAGACTGATTCGGAGTTCATATCTTCATGCATTTCAGAGATAAAATAAAAACCAATAACCCCTATGATTGGTTATCTTTTCCATTCGTATACTGCTTTCCTAACGTTACAGGTCAACGGAGAAGCGTATTCGAGGGGCTACTGTTGGGGGAAAATATCTCATCTTCGTGGTTATTGCCGAAGCAGCATAAAGGCAGTCAACCAGTTCGAAGATTCTCCGAAGATCATCTTCGAAGATGCCCGGAACCCCGTTCGAAGCACGAAGATAGGCATAGGTTCGGAGTACATCTTCGAACTAATGTCCTCCGAGATCTTTTCTGCCAGCTAAGATGGAAAGCTTATCTTCTTTCTTATTAGATTAGTCTTTTACCATTTTAGCCCTATTAAGGAAACCGAATAGTTTCCTTAATGTCGGTTGTAATAGAGGGGTAAATAGGTCTTTTCCTTAATGTTTGGGCCTATAAATACCCCCCATTTCACCCTGTAATAGGGACCGAATACAAGTTATTCAATACACACTTTCGAACTATTCTAAGCTATTATCCTTTCGGAGGCTTGGAACAGTTTGCTTCACAAACACTTCGTTTGTTAGTTTCTTTTCTACAGAAACCTGTTAGCGTAATCTTTTACGCCAACAGAGCTCAATCTGACTAGTAGATCAAAGCTCAAATGGCCTAACCTCCTATGCCACTTCTAGAGCTCAGAGGTGGATCTAGTAATCAAACAGCGAGAAGGGACAAAAAAACTAGAGAAATCAATCCGAAAAACCTTACCGAATGGTAAGATCTGACAAACCAAAGATCCTCTAGAATCAACAACAAAAGACATGCCCTTCTTAAAGTGAACCTCTAAGCCTTCCTCAAGAAGTTGCGAAACAGAAATCAAATTGAAATTCAAGTTTCCAACCAAAGCAACATTCTTCAAAGAGAAATGGTCAGAGATGCGAATTGAGCCAATGCCATGTACCTTGCCTTGACCACTATTCCCGAAAGTGATGTACTCCTTAGAGCTTGGGGAAGTGAGGCTAGAGAACCATCTGTGATGTCTCGTCATGTGATGAGAGCATCCTAAATCCATGACCCACAAGTCCTCCAGTCCTCGATCCTATACGATCAGTGGTCGTAAGTGGGAGCAAATGGTCTGGCACCAGGTTTAGCAAAAGAGCTAAACTAGTGTCGAGCCATCTGCTCAAAAGAAGGAAATCAGAAAGAATCATAAGAGTCCGGACCAAAACGCGAATCAAAGCACAGTCCTCGGTTCTGCCTAAAGTATCGGCCACGAGGTCCAAAGCCCATGTACCCGGATTGGGCCATCTCAACTTCGCGGCCCCTCTGCCCGACAGTCGCTCGCTGCCCGTGTACCTGAGTCACATGCTGCCTAGACACAGCATGTCTTCTCTTTTTTTCGTGTCCTCTTTGACTTCCGTTGACAATCACTCATCACATCTGGAGCCATGAGGCCCATGCTCTTCAACATGGCTCCTCAACAATCTCCCAGACCACGCATGTGTCAAATTGTGACAAAAAATGCATCAACAACAGTCTTTATTGGAGAAAAGTCAATGGACTTCATTGAAGAGGAGGTGGAGGATGAATGGTATGGCTTGCTCACTTGTTGAAAAACGTATTTTCCAAAATAAGGATGAAGAAATCCTACTCCGAATGGAGAAAAGCATATTCTAGTATTTGCCCATAAGCTTATTCCAAATAGGAGTGCTACATAAGCATATGATAAAGGGGGAGGAATCCATCTATTATTTATTTCTTAGCCTTAGCCTAGGCCCAATTATGTACATAAATGTATTTATTATTGCCTGCATCGACAGCAAAGTAAACTCTCGCTGATGATAGAAGAACAACTCTTAGGGCAGTTGCAAGGAAACTATGAGCTATTTATTGTTCCTTTCTTAGACATGCTATCAGATAAAGGATGGCTTATGGTCTATTTTCTTACTTGACTATCCTGCCCAACTTGTCAAATAAAAGAGAACCCCATTTCGCCTGGTGTTGGCATAAAAGATTACGCTAACAGGTTCTCAAATGTTAAGAACTAACAAACTTGAAATTTGTGTTGAGAACTATTCCGAGCCTCCGAATAGGATAATAGCTCGAAGTAGTCCGAAGGTGTGTATTGAATAGCTGAGTATTCGATGCCTATTACAGGGTAAGAAGGAGGGTATTTATAGGCAAAAAGTCTAAGGAAAAGTCCTATGTACCCCTCAATTACAACCGACATAGTGGAAACTATTCGGTACCTCAAATAGGGCTAAAATAGTAAAATCTATGCGGAGAAGATAGATAAGGCAGATGTCTTATCAGTCTGGTTGTTATCCACTGTAGCTTCGGAGGCTTCGGAGAATGCCTCCGAATCATAAGCCGAAGCACCCTTCGACTTAGAAACTTCACCACCTTCGGAGATGAGCACAAGCTTTGATGCTGATAAGTTATCTTTGACTATCAATCTCTAAAGTCCTGAGGATGAAGTATTTTCCCCCAATAGTAGCCCCTCGAATACGCTTCTCTGATTTAACCTGTATGGCAGGAAAGCAGTATACGCAAGGAATATTTTCATATTCAGGGACTTAGAGAAATTTGAAGGTGTTACAGCTATCCGAAGGGTATCTGACACCGAAATATTCCCGATGAATTCTTCAAACTAGGGCTGCTGTGTGACCACTTCGTAGGAAAGGGAACCTTTATGGAGACGGAACATCATGGAAAACCGTCAAATTTGAGCTGTTACCCTTCAGGTAGCTGTTATGTTCCCGAAAAAGGTAACGGTCGAAATTTTACCGTGGGTTCACACCTTTTCACTTCCTAGTCGCACCTATCAGCGGCAGAAGTCGAACCTGCAGTGTGCACGTGATCGAAGCGCAACAGCTAGGAGGAAGGCTATAAAAGGGGGGTCGAAGCATACCGAAAATTTGTACAGAACTTGTCTTTCGGAGCTTACTTTCTTCAACCTCCAAATCTCCCCTCAATCTTCCAGAGCGATCGACTCATGGCGATGACCAGCACCACCGTTACAACGGCAGCGAGCACTTTGGCGCAGAAGCAAGCTTGGGCGGCTTCGGCTGCAGCAGCCATGGCGGGGGCTCCAGGAGGTTCTTGGCCCCAAAATCCTCAGGACTCCGCCCTCCATCCAAGAAGAAGATCCCACAAAGCTTCCTCATCGACCAGTCCACAAGCACTGCAGAATCCATCGAAGAGGCAGTGGACGGGAAGCTGGGCCCTAGAATGAGGAATCGGGTCCCTGGAATAGAGTCGACCCCAAGGCCGCGAAGTGGAGAAGTAGTAGTCTTCGAAGCATTCTTTGAGGCTGGTCTCGGGCTCCCTGCCATCAATTTTCTATGAGAGGTATTAGAAATGTTTCACATTACCTTGCGTCAATTGTCCCCCAACGCCATCGCAAGGATGGCGATCTTCGAGTGGGCCCTTTGAGCTGAAGGATGTGAAGGAAGATAGGAGATCTTCGCTGCCACCCACGAAGCCATCTGCCAGCCGAAGCCACAAGACGGACCCGGAGACACCAAGGTGTTTACAGCCTTCAGAAGCATAAACTTTCAATTGCGGAAGGAACATGCACAACATTTCCTGGCGAAGGACATCAACGACCGGTGGTACACCAACTAGATCCTCCGGTGGTTCTACGCTGAGGTCGGAGAAGACTCCAGCTTCGCGGGGACTCTCCAAGAAATCTGGTTCCGGAAGGAGGCAGAAGTCACCCCGAACCCAAGCCTGCTCTCAACGCAGCTTGGGTTACTCTCTTCGATAGCCAACGACATGAGCATGCCAGACTTGGCTGAAGAATTCATCACCCTCCAGATTCCGCCTCTCGGAGCTGACTGGCCGATAGCATTCCAAAACGCTTCAGAGGGAGAGCTTCGAAGTCTAGGTAAGCCTTCGATCTTTCCGCAATAATATATTAGGAAAGAAATAACATACTTATAATATGCTACCTTTTTTCAGTGGCCCCTTTGGCGCTAGCTCTAGAGTAGATAGCGAGAGCCACCGAATGGGTACTTGGAGCCCCTACGGTGGCAGAGAGGCAAAAAAGGATAGAATTGGTAGGAAGCTAGGAATGCTTCAACAGAGTGTGGAGGGCTCTCAGGATGGTGCCCCCACCTCTGCCAGACTTCGACTCGGCCAAAGCGGCCCCTCGAAAAAGAAAAGCTACCGCCGAGCCTTCGAAGAAGACCGCCAAGACCCCAATCAAGAAGGGGAAGAAAATGGCAAGACCTCCTCCTCAACCGACTCCGGTATCCTCTACTTCCTCTCTGGGCATTCGGAGCTCATCTTCGGAAGACTCCGGAAACAAAGGCTCTAAAAACAAGGGCTCCAATGTCCAAATGGGAAAGTCCCTAGAAAATTATCTTCTCGATGACAGTGAAGATGAAGCCATGGATGCAGCCAGAGTTCCTGCTCGAGAGACTGCAGGGGCAGACACAGCGCGCTCTCCCGAGCCCGTCGCCATGAGTTCGAGGCTGGAGGCGGTTATCCCCAACTCACCCGTGGCTAGGGTGATAGTGCCGGAGGCCGAGGCACCTACAGCGGCTACACCGGAGAGGACTTCGGGGGATGACCTCGACGAGTACCTTCGGATGTACGAGGTCTTGGAGGACCCTGCAATTCTACCTCAAGGCGCAAACAAAGGTATACTTCGAAGCTTTTGCCTTTACAATTCCTATAACAGTTATTACCCACAAATATTCATCAAGTACCTTAATGTTGTAGGTGCGTCGAGGAGTAGCATTGGTCCGATCACAGATGGAGCTCCATCTTCTTTCGGAGTTGAGGTTCCGGAAGACACAGTAGCTCCGACGACTGGAGTTGTCTTGGGCAAAGCATTTCCGGCCGAGAGGGCATCAGTCGGAGGAGTATCCACCTCCACCGGAGTCGCTCCTCCAGCTTTCGTGCTGGGGAGGGGAAAGAGCATGACGAGCCTCGGCCTCCTCCCTGCTTCGATGGCGACGCCTTCCTCAAACGATCCTTCGGCAAGTAATTCGGAGGAGAAGGCGACCGTGGATGATCGCCAGGCTTTGTCCTGGCTCCCTTTGTTGGCTCCATTCTTGGAGTAGCGAACGGGCCTCCGGGCGCTTCTGGAGCCTTTGGCAGAGAAAGGCTAAGAAGTCGTAAACTCCGACTTGGTCTCCGTCTTGAGCGAAGCTAGAGCCCCGGAGCTCAATCTAGCCCTCGAAAGGGCTGCCCTTCAGGTATGCAACATGCCGCAAATGCATTCAATTGATAAATGGAATTACTTAGTACTTACTTGCTCTTTTTTGTAGCAATTTGTCCTTGCTAGAGCGGCAGTGACTTCCAACGAAGTCGAAACTAATGGACTCAAGAGGAAGGTTACTACCCTCCAGTCTGCACTTAAAAGCTCCGAAGATAAAACACTTCGACTGGAGGAGGAGCTCCTTGAAGAATGGAGGGCTAGGGCCACCATCGACGAAGCACTCTGGCTCAAGCGGCAAAGCAGCACTACACTCCAAACTTCGGCCCAAGAAGTCGAAGCCGAATGTGTGGTGCTCAGAGCGGAGGTGGAGAAGCTCTGGCAAGCGGCAGCCACTTCAAGCGCGCTGCTCGTAGAACTTCAAGACTCACTTCAATAGTCCATGGCTCAGAAAAGTGCTCTGCTATCCAAAATGGCCGAAGTGTCTGCTGCTGCTGCTGTGCTTGAGGTGGCAGAAGCAAAGAATGCTGCAATAGCGGAGCGTACCTTGGATACCCTTCAGGGTACCTTGGAATACTTCGGCACCATGTGCCCTTTATCTTCGACTATGGCAAGCGAGCCCCTTGACCGGAAGCTGAAAATGATTCAAGTGGCGACAAAACTGATGATGGGCTCCGACGTCCAATACGGAGAGATCTCCGGACAAGTTGCTGGAATTAGAGTCCTCCGCCACCTCGAAGATCTTGGGGTTTTAGTTGCTTCGGTTGGGGGTTCGATGCCTGCAGGCTTTGCCGACGAGGACTTGTTGCGTCCTTCGCAGGATGTAGCTTCTGCCTGGGAAGCTTTCTGGTAAATCTGGAAAACAGACCATAAGGCTGCAGCCAAGGCTTCGATCGACGAGGCTCACCAGCAAAAGCAAGCGCAAACGAGGCCCCCGCTTCCAGCTTCACCTGCTCCGACACCCCCTGCTCCGCCAACCGACCCGCGGGTCTAGTCTTATAGGGTGCTTAAGCATATACAAGAATTCTTGTAAAGCTCCTTATATTAATGAATGAAAAGTTTATAAACGAGGAACTTGTTTGGATGTTTATTCTTTTAGGTTTTGCCATGCAGTTCGGAGCTTGACTTCGAAGTATTGGAACTTAACGAAGGGCTCCTTCGGCAGTGGTCTATCCTCGAAAACTTAAGGTCTTATTGACGCTTGCGCTTCTCTGTTCCTCGCGGAGATCAAGGGGAGATAGCTCCCGAAGTATACCGCGAAGTCTTGGATTATATCAAAGAGGAGGAAAAGGAAGAAGCATCTTTGTCCTCCGAGTACGTAAACTGGTCTGACTCAGAGTACCAAGTCGAAGATCCCACCGAGGCTAGTTCCGAAAGGCTTCTATCTTGGGCTGAACTTCAAGAGGAGCAGAAAAAACTACGAGCTTCGAAGAAGAGAAGCACTCGGACTAAGAAGAAAGTCCCGAAGGCTTCGAGCTCCGAAGGTCGAAGTGGTCTTAGGAGTAGCTCTAGAGGTCGGAGGGGTCTCCATTTTTATCTAGGCTTAGACCAAAACTTCTCTTGATGTAAAATATGATTATCCAATTAATATGAATTGCTTTGAAAGCATCTTTTGTTGTTCCTTACTCCCCTGCCCCTCCTTGTGGGTGGGGGACCGTACACATTGTAAAAGGGTTCGTCGGACACAATGATTTACATAACAATCTGATGCTTCGCACAAGACATGGTAATCATACTTTACTCTTTCGTAGAGTTCTTCAAACTATATGTTCGTATTATGATGTTTATAAATTTTGGAGCTAAGTTTATACTTGTAAACTCCTATAGCAGTCGCTTAGGACTTTTAAAAGTGTTTCATTGGCCGGAGCCTTGAAACCTTATTGCTTGGTCACCTTCGACTCTTTTATAGACGCTTTGAACCCGGAGGCCGGAAATCTGTTCTTTTAAAGTCCTTAGACTCTTCTACGGATCCTAACAAGACGGAGCTTGGAATCCGTAGGCTGGCCACCTACGGCTCTTTTACAGATGCTTCCAACCCGGAGGCCAGAAATCTATTCTTTTAAAGTCCTTAGACTCTTCTACGGATCCTAACAAGCTGAAGCTTGGAATCCGTAGGCTGGTCCCCTATGACTCTTTTACAGATGCTTCGAACCGGGAGGCTGGAAATCTGTTCTTTTAAAGACCTTAGACTCTTCTACGGGTCCTAACAAGCTGGAGCTTGGAATCCGTAGGCTGGCCACCTACGACTCTTTTACAGATGCTTCGAACCTAGAGGCTAGAAATCTGTTCTTTTAAAGTCTTTAGACACTTCTACGGATCCTAACAAGCCGGAGCTTGGAATCCGTAGGCTGCCAATGGAATCCTTGAACCAATGGTTTGAAGGCCGTTGTCTGGGTTCTTTTAAAGATGCTTGACTCCACAAGCATCTTCGTTCTCTTGATGCGTCCACCAGGAGTAAGGGATATTTGAAGAGTGAACAAAATTCGAACCTCCATCTTTATTTAGAAAGGTATTTTTACAATTGATTACAAGGAGCCCCTAAGCGTAATAACACTGAAGGTGCTCCGCATGCCATGCATGCTTCAACTCTCCCCCTTCTAAATTAGCTAATTTAAATGAGCCGGAGCGCCCTGAGCGTAGGATAATATATGGTCCTTCCCATTTATTTCCTAGCTTCCCCGGAGCTATTACACTTTGCAATACCAAATGACCTGGTTTAAGCTCGTTCAATTTTATCTTCGGGTCATACCATGTCTTTGTTTTATCGTCAAATTGGCGATAGCTCCAAGCCTTGTTTCTTCTGACAAGTCCAGTGAAGTGCTTCTCTCGTCTTCATTTCTAGGTTCTACTACGCGAAGGGATCCACCCTTGAGCTCTGTAGGAGTCATGGCCTCATCTCCGAATAGCAGCCTGAATGGGATGAAGCCTGTAGACCTGGCTTGAGTGGTCCGAATGGACCACAGAATTTTGGGAAGTTCTTCTGTCCACATCCCTTTGGCCAACCCGACAATCCTTCGATTTAGACCGGAAAGAATATTTCCATTGGCTCGCTCGACGACTCCATTGGATTGTGGATGTCGAACTGTTGCGAAGCATAATTTGATGCCCAGTTCTTCTCAAAATTCTTTAAAGGGTTTGGCTTTGAACTGGGTTCCATTATCTACAGTTAGCTCCCTTGGCACTCCAAACCTGCATATGATATTTTGCCAGAAGAATTTTTGCACATTCCTTGAAGTGATAGCAGTTAGAGGTTCAACTTCGACCGATTTAGAAAAATACTCAATTGCTACCACTACAAACTTCAAGCTGCCTTTTGCCATAGGAAAAGGGCCGATGAGATTCATTCCCCATCGTGCCATTGGCCACACCGGGGCAATAACTTGAAGTGGTACTGGTGGACGATGGCTCCATCTACCCATCCACTAGCACGCTTGACAGGTTCGAACCAATTCCTCCGCATCTCTTACAATTGTTGGCCAATAGAGCCCCTGCCGAAGTGTCTTTCCTACTAGGGCACGGGGGGCCAGGTGGCTTCCACATAGACCTTCATGAATGTCCCGAAGTATATCTTGGCCTTCGGGAGAACAGACTCCGGCTTTGTATAATATCCCATTGACAAGCTCATAACTTCGAGCCCTTGCTTGCAACCTTCGGAAATCCAGACCTTTTGACAAGACTGCGCTGTTTTGCAAGACATCCATTATTGGAGCCCGCCAGTCTGTAGCTGGGATGCAAAGGACTTCTGCGGAGGGTAATTGATTTACTATAGGCTTGACAAGTTCTTCATAGAAAGCACCCTCCGGAAGGTCCAATGCTTAGGATGTAGCCTTCACCAGAATGTCTACAAGTTGATTATCTGCTCGAGGTATACTCCGAACAGAAAATCCTTTGAACATTGCTTCTGTCTTGTGGATTTCCTCCAGATACTTTGCAAGATGCGGGTTCCTTGCTTCAAAGCTTTTGTCAACATGCCCTGCGACGACTTGGGAATCTGTTTTAATTATAATACTTGTTGCTCCAAGTGCCTTTGCCTTTCGGAGGCCTAGCAGGATTCCTTCGTATTTTGCGATATTATTGGTGGTCTTAAAGTTGAGCCTCGCAGAATACATGGCCTTTGCCCTGACGGCGATATTATTACATATCCAGCTCTGGCACAAGATTGATGCCTGATAGGCTCCGTCAGAAAAAATTGTCCATAAACCTTCGAAGGTTTCTTCCGGAGCCCAAACTGTAGATGGAGTCCACTCTGCTACGAAGTCAGCTATGATCGGAGATTTGATAGTTGTTCTCGCTGTGAAGGAAATACTAAAGGGGGCTAGCTCGACAACCCATTTTCCGATCCTACCCGTGGAATCTTTGCTCCGAAGCATATCACCAAAGGGATACGAGGTAGGAATGATTAGGTTATGTGCCAGAAAGTAATGTCTTAGCTTTCGCGAGGCCATTACTAAAGCATAAGCAAATTTTTCGAGCTTGGAGTATCTTGTCTTTGCTCCGGACAAGGCTTCTAAGAATAAAAGCCGGACTCGTGTTCGGAGTATATCTTCGAATGCAGACTCTTCGGGGGTCTTCCCTGCCAGGTAAGATGAAAGACTTATCTTCTTTCTTATTAGATTAGTCTTTTACCATTTTAGCCCTATTAAGGGTACCAAATAGTTTCCACTATGTCGGTTGTAATAGAGGGGTAAAAAGGTCTTTTCCTTAAGGTTTTGGCCTATAAATACCCCCCGTTTTACCCTATAATGATGATCGAATACTGAGTTATTCAATACACATCTTCGAACTTCTTTGAGCTATTATCCAATTTGGAGGCTTGAAATAGTTCACTTCACAAACACTTCGTTTGTTAGTTTCTAATCTCTAGAAACATGTTAGCGTAATCTTTTACGCCAACAATTGGCGCCGTCCGTGGGGAGCCTAGTCCAAAAAACTTCGTTCTCTACCAAGTTCTCAAAGAATGCCTCCCAAGCAGAGTTTAGGTGGTAGTCCTACTCGGAGGTCTCCTCGGACCTCCGGAGTAAGATCTTCGAACACAGTCGAGGTCGGAGGATCTTCGGTAATTCCTCCACCTCAGACCCTTGAAGGGATTCCCCTTCCTCGAGCATACGGAGTTCCTCCCCCAACTCCATCTATGCTTCGGCTAACCGGAGTCCCTCTTCCAGCTCACATTCCGCTTCGAACTGACACATACAGTTCTCAAGACCCGGAAGGTCCTTCTGGAGGAGATGAAGATGGTCTTGGTGACATGGCAGCCCAAATGGCCAGTCTCAAAGCTGAAATGGCAAGGTGGAGGCAAGAAGTCGCAGATAGTCTTCATTCTCAGGCCACCCCAATCATTCCCGAAGTGCCCCAAGAAGACGAACTTCCTTATCCCGAAGCCCCGGAGAATGCTTCCTTCGATAGCGAGTCTTCCCTGCATCCCGAGCTACAGAAAGTGCACTTCGATCCTAAGTTTAAAACATCAAAGCTCTGCAAATATTCTGGAGATGAGGACCCCGGGGAGTTCTCCCATTCTTATGCGTTGGCAATTGAGGCCAGTGGAGGAGTGCGGGACACCATGGCCAAGTGTTTCACTCTTGCTCTCGAAGGAGTGGCTCTGCGGTAGTTTTGGTCCCTGAAGCCAGGGGTTAATTAGAACCTGGGAGCAATTAAGGAAGAAGTTCATAAGCAACTTTCAGGGTACTTTCGTACCCCCAATGTCTACAGGAAGTCTTTTCCAGGTGAAGCAGCTGCCTGGAGAAACTTTAAGGCAATTTTTCAAGCGCTTCGCTCATACAAAGTCGCAAATTCGAGGGCTGACTACGTCCTCCGTAGTTGATGCAGCTCGAGAGGGAGTTACCCATGCGGGCCTCCATGATAAACTTCATCAGAAACAGATATCTTCTGTTGCTCAGTTGATGTCTTATTTTGAAGAGTATGCTAGGTCAGAAGAAGGATGGTTTCGGAGAACTACTTCAACTCCGTCAATCCTACAAGAAGTCAAGTTGGAAGTGAAGACTTCAACACCTTCGCAGGGGCCTAATTTCCAAGTCCAGCATGACAGGCGTCGGGGGCAAAAGCATCCTCGTTCAGAAGTTTTGAACATTGCACCTCCGCAGAAATTTGCCCCTAAGACTTCACAAGCTTCGGGAAGCAAGACCAGCGGCTGGAGGCCGCTAGGGAAGCCGGCTGGCAAAGCCCAGGCCTTCTTCTGCTGTGTCCATTGTGAGAATTGAAGTCACACAACTGATGCGTGCAAGTCTATACTCGCTTTAAGAGGCAAGTACCTTGAAGGAACTTCGGGTCGAGGCACTACTGACCGAGTTCCTTCCGAGGTGCGTCCGGAGCCTGTCCAGGCTATGGCACATATAGACAACTTTGACCCTGCAAGGCAACCTCCGGTGGTCAATATTATGCCACCTCCGAAGCAGGAAGATGGTCAAGATCGAGAAAAAGAGTAGTCCTCCCCATTTCCAGAGGAGGGACTCTTGGTAGTATGTCGAAGAGACAATGAAGAGAATATGTCCGAGAAGTGGGCCATATTGGAACTTCTTCGTCCGCAGCTACCATGCCTGAGTGGTCCCATGTGCTGATATCCTTTTCCGCAGATGATGCAGCTGGTATAAAGTTTCTGCATGCAGATAGCAGGGACTGAAGTCCGAAGAGTACTGATTGACGGATGGTGTTCAGCAGATATTATCTTCATCCAAGCCTTCGATCAGCTCTGTATCTCCAGGAAGCATCTTGTCCCTGCAGCTCATCCTTTGCATGGCTTCGTAGGATCCCCTCTTGATGCCCTCGGCCAAATAGGTCTGGAGGTCGCTTTCGGAGAGGGGCTACTGGCCAGGATGGAGGAGGTGATTTTCGATGTTGTGGATGCCCCGTACGCATATAATGTTATCTTCAGGAGGGGCATGTTGAATCAGTTCAGAGCCGTGGCGCATCATAATTATTTGTGTATGAAGATGCCCACGCAAGCGGGAGTGCCTACTGTTTTCGGAGATCAGGCCACTGCGCGAAGAGCAGAATATGGTCATGGCCCCCCTCTTGACCCGAGACAAGTGAACAACGTACAAGGCAACCCAGAGGACATCTCTGTTTCAGGTGAACCTTCGAAGAAATCCTTCCCAAGACCAAGCCCTGAAGGAGAGATTGTAACGAAGGTTATTGTCAAGGACAGCAAAGACTATTCATTTCAGTTCGGCAAGGATTTGCCTCCAGAAGTCGCTACTTCGTTAAAAAAAGTAGTTGAAGAAAATTTAGATGTCTTTGCATGGTCTGATCAGAACATTACCAGAGTCAGTCAGATATTATTGAGCATAGCTTACTTGTGAACCCGAGGGTTTGGCCTGTCCGACAAGGACTCTAGAAGTTATCTGTGGAGAGGGCCATCCTTGCTAAAGCTGAAGAGGAAAAGTTGCTGAAGGCTAGGAATATCA
The DNA here is from genome assembly GCA_019279435.1 of Zizania palustris. Lineage (NCBI taxonomy): Eukaryota > Viridiplantae > Streptophyta > Magnoliopsida > Poales > Poaceae > Zizania > Zizania palustris. The sequence continues at coordinate 102,917,322 of JAAALK010000287.1, read as the reverse complement.
GAGAAGTAGCTCATACGGAGTGGCTAGCCAACCCAGTCTTCGTCAGGAAGAAATCTTCTGGGAAATGGCGCATGTGTATTGACTTTACATCCTTGAATAAAGCATGCCCCCGTGACCCCTATCCCATGCCCCGAATTGATCAAATGGTTGACTCCACTACTGGTTCGGAGTTATTAAGCTTCCTCGACTCGTATTCTGGATATCATCAAATCTAGTTAAAGCGCGAAGATGAAATCAAAACAAGCTTTGTAACTCCTTCGGGAGTCTTCTGCTATGTAAGAATTCCTTTCGGCTTAAGAAATGCCGGTGCAACTTTTTCGAGGTTAATTGCTAAGGCTCTAGGTCATCAAATAGGCCGTAATGTTGAAGCCTATATGGATGACATTGTAAAAAAGAGTGCTCTAAAGCACCAACATAGCCTAGACTTAGCAGAAACGTTCAATAGCCTTTGGGCATGTGGAGTCCATCTTAACCCCGAAAAATGTAACTTCGGGGCTCAGGCTAGAAAATTATTAGGGTATCTAGTTTCAAGCAGAAGGATCGAAGCTAGCCCTACTCAAATAATTGCATTACAAAAGCTAACTGCTCGCCTTCCAGCACTTAGCAGATTCCTAGCAAGGTTTGCGGAGAGAAGTTTGCCCATTTTCAAAGCATTGAAAGGGTCCGAAGATTTTGCATGGACACCGGAGTGTCAAAAGAGTTTTGATGATATTAAGAATTATCTCAGTAACCTCGCTACACTCATGGTGCCTGTTGTGGACAAAACCCTACTCCTCTACCTTGCGGCTACTGGCTCCGCTGTCAGTGCAGTCCTTGTTAGAGAAGTTGATTTCACTGGGAAGTTGGTACATAATCTAGTCTATTTTGTATCCGAAGCATTGTTAGGAGCAAAAATAAGATATTCGAAGAAGTTAAGGCATTATTTCCTAGCACATAATGTGATTGTACCAACTTCGTATCCCTTAGGAGATATGCTCCGAAGTAAGGATTCTAGAGGAAGAATTGGGAAATGGGCCGTTGAATTAGCACCCTTCGGCATCTCCTTTGTGGCAAGGACAGCAATCAAGTCACAGGTGTTGGCAGACTTTGTGGCAGAATGGACTCCCCCTGCAGTATGGGCTCCAGAGAAACCAAATGAAGGAATTTGGACCATATACTCCGATGGAGCTTTCCAAGCATCTGGAGTAGGTGTCGGAGTGGTAATAATTTCACCTTCAGGACAAAGAGCAATGTACTCCGCAAGGCTCAACTTTAAGTCCACCAATAATATAGCGGAGTATGAAGTAATTTTGTTAGGACTTCGAAAGGCACGTGCTTTGGGGGCTACAAGAGTTGTTATTAAAACAAATTCTCAAATTGAAGCGGCATTTAAAGGGATTTCCATTCGAAGTATACCCAGAGCTGAAAATATGCTAGCTAATACCTTGGCAAAAGCTGCAGCCGGAGCTATGGACATTCCGGAAGGGTTTTTTTACAAAGAGCTCAGTTCACCTTTGGTAACACAGATCCCTTCCGCGGAAGTTCTTTGCATTCCAAGTACTGATTAGCGGAGTTCAATTATGGAATTGTTGCAAGGAGAAGAAAATTTGCCTGAAGGGCCACATCTTTCGAGGTTAAAGCTCAGAATTCGAAATTACCATATAATCAACGGTATTTTGTACAATGCCGGAGTATGTTCCCCTCTACTCCGATGTATAGCTCAAGCCGAAGGTCAGGAGATTCTCTGAGAAATTCATGAAGGCTTTTGTGGTAGCCATCTGGCCCCTCGAGCTTTGGCAGGAAAAACACTTCGCCAGGGGCTTTATTGGCCTACAATAGTAGCTAATGCGGAGAGCCTAGTCCGCACGTGCCAGGGTTGTCAATGGATGGGAAGAAGAAGTCATCGTCCGCCAATAAGTATTCAAGTCATTGCCCTAGTGTGGCCAATGGCCAGAAGGGGCATGGACCTTATTGGCCCCTTCCCAGTAGCAAAAGGAAATTTGAAATTCGCAGTGGTAGCAATTGAATATTTTTCCAAGTGGGTCGAAGCAGAACCCCTCACAGCCATCACTTCGAATAATGTACAAAAAATTTTCTGGAAAAGTATTATATGTCGGTTCGGATTACCTCGACAGCTCACAGTTGATAATGGGACACAGTTTGATGAAGAGCCCTTCAAGAAGTTTTGCAAAGATCTTGGCATACACATATGCTTCGCTGTAGTGCGCCATCCTCAGTCTAACGGAGCTATCGAAAGAGCCAATGGTAATATCTTATCAGGGTTAAATCGAAGAATAGTAGGGTTGGCAAAAGGGTTGTGGACCGAAGAACTCCCAAAGATTTTATGGTCCATTCGGACCACCCAAACAAGGTCCACAGGTTTCACTCCTTTCAGACTATTATTCGGAGACGAAGCTATGACGCCAACAGAGCTTAAAGGAGGATCTCTTCGCAGCACCGAACCTGAAATAGAAGGAGAAAGGCAAACTTCGCTTTATTTAACAGAATAAACAAGACTTCGAGCTGTCGCCAATTTGTCAAAGTATCAGTAGTAGACGAAGACTTGGTTTGACCCGAAGGTTAAGCTTAATGAACTTAAGCCGGGTCATCTAGTTTTACAAAGCATTATAGCACCAGGGAAATTAGGAAATAAGTGGAAAGGTCCATACATTATTCTCCACTCAGGACGTCCTGGTTCTTTTAAGTTAGCTAATTTAGAAGGCGAAGAGTTAAAGAATGCCTGGCATGCGGAGAACTTAAAGCGATATTTCACATAGGGGCTCCTTGTAATCATATGTAAACACCTTCTGAATTAATAAAGCTCATGGTTCAGATAATGCGTACCTCTCAAACACTTCCTAGTTCTAGTGGACGCACGGGAAGAACGAAGTTGGTTGTGAGGGAAGTGTGATTCATTTGAACCAATTTTTTGGACTTCGAACCACTGGTTCGAAGCTTCCGACGAGGTGGGAAAGTCACTGAAAAACGGATTCCAAGCCACCGGCTTGAAAGCATCCGTAAAAAGAGTCGAAGGAGACCAAATAATATGGATTCCAAGTGAGGAGCCATGCTGAATAGCGTGGGCCTCATGGCTCCAGATGTGATGAGTCATTGTCAACGGTAGTCAAAGAGGACTGAAAAGAGAGAGAAGACCTGCTGCGTCTGGGCCGCATGTGACTCAGGTACACGGGCAGCGAGCGACTGTCGAGCAGAGGGGCCGCGAAGTCGGGCTGGCCCAATCCGGGTACATGGGCTAGGAGCAGCAGAGGATCCACTGGACTGTTGACCGGGATTGACTCAGGTACACGGGCGGCGAGTGATTGCCGGGCTGAGGGAGCCACGGAATCGGGCCGGCCCAATCCGGGTACCCGGTGCGAAGACGGTGGACGCTTTGTCAGTTTCGGCGCAAAACTGACGACCGTTGATTTCGGATCTGACCGTCCTGAGGTGAAGCCGTAGCTGCTACGAAAGCTCCGCATCAGGACAAGTTACCTTTATTTAGGTTTTTACTATTTTGCCTTTAGGCCCACAGTCTGTCAGTCGAGTCTGTAAAAAACCCTAAGGGCATTTCGGTCTTTTCCATTTTTATTCAGCGTCTGTAAAAAACCCTAGGGGTATTTCTGCATTTTCCCATTTAATGGGCTGCCTATAAATAGGCCCCAATAGCCTAGGGTTAGGGCACCCATTTTTGAAAAAACACTTTACCAATTCTGAAATTTAGTGGGTCATTTCTCTTCGGTCTCCACTGTTCACGGCCGCCTGTGTTCTTCTCAAAAATATTTCGGCGCCGCCACCGTTTCCTTCTTCTCTGCCACCAGCGTTTTTTCCACGGTCGCCGTTTGTTTTTGCCTTCGCTGCATCGGCCAGCTCACAACCAGCGCCACCGGTTTTACGCGCGTTGGGAGGCGGGATTTTTTGCTGGCGGGCTCGGCGGAGGGCTCGAGGCGTCAGGCTGCGCGCGGCAGGAAGCTGATGGCCAGCAGCGCACGAGCAGCCGGCATGTGAACACAGTGAAAGCTTTGGCATTTGGGCGGAGAAACAACGAACCAAGCAAGATCAGGGTTAGTACTAATTGCATGTCTCGTTTTGCGTGCTTGTGAAATATCTCTGTTGTGCCTTGTGTTACGTGCCACTAGATGCTTGTGATTAGATTAATTACTTGATTAATTAGTGGTGGTTGCTGTAATTCCACGTGCTGTCACATCCGCATAGCATTTTATTGTTCAACTAGCAGCACGGTTCTCAATCTTCCTGTTTTATGTGCCCAGTCTTTTTATTTCCAGATAATTTATGATTAATCCATTTGTTCTGTTAATTTATTTCAGAATGCTTTAAATATTCACATATATATTTATGAGCACATTTTATTTACTGCATTTGTTTTGTCTAGATTAAATGCGTTAAATATTGTGTTTGCTCTTACTCGATGAACTTTCTATAAACTGTGAATATTTTGCATGTGCTTGATGGATCATCTGTGATTTGGTGAAACTTTTGTGAAGATGTCATTCGTACTGTGATGATTTTTTTAATCTGCCTTTAAGCACTTTGATGGTGTCTTTTTGATTAGGACACCGGTCGTTTTTAGGCTAGATTATTTTTAGCTCTGTTGATCTGTTTTTACTTTTCGCTGTTATTTTGTTGAGGTGCGTTGGGTGTTGGGAGTAGGCCATTGATTCGAAAGAATTTTTAGGCGCCCATTCACCCCCCCTCTGGTCGCTACTTTCGGTCCTACAAGTGGTATCAGAGCCTGGTTAGGGTTTTTCCATACCTTAACCGGTTCTAAACCCCAGTAGTGATCATGACATCTCCTGGCAAGGTCCCGTCCTTGGAAGCTTATGGCTATAATTATTGGAAGACTCGCATGCGAGCCTATCTCATGAGCCAAAGCTCGGACATCTGGGACATTTGCGTTCACGCTACGTTTGTCATATTGCCAGTTGCTGAGCGTGGTACTCCTGGTATCATCGCTCAGCATGTGAACAATAGCAAAGCTGTGAACATCTTGTTTTCTGGTTTAGGTCCCACTGAATTTGAGCGTGTGAGCCATCTCTCCACTGCGAGAGAGATCTGGGCTACCCTCCAGGCACACCATGAGGGGACAGCTCAGGTCAAGGCTCGACTCTATCAGACCTACCGGCGTGAGTACGAGAACTTCACACAAAAGCCGGGTGAATCTGTTGAAGCGTTGTTTGGTCGTTTTCAGTCGATCATAAACAAGCTTCGGGATAACAAGGCTGAGGGTGTTCAGTTAGTCTCAGATCACGAACAGGCGCTCAAGGTTCTTCATACCTTGGACCCAAAGATCTGGGAGATCAAGGTATCCTCTATCATTGAGAGCACTTCTTATGATACCTTGACCATTTCTGACTTGTTTAGCAAGCTGAAGGCCACCGAGGTTGATACCCAGTTGAGATCAAATCTCACTGGCTCTGGATCAAAGTCTCTGGCCCTTCCTACACCCTCTGTTGATCCCTCTTCTGTGAGTTGTGTTGGGTTCTCTTTGATGTCTATCACTGAGGATCAGCTTGAGTCGTTGGGAGATGATGATTTGTGTCTTTTTAACAACCGGGTGCGTCGTGTCTATGATAAGAGGATGTTCAAAAGACACGACACAAAGACCGGATGCTTTGAGTGTGGTGATCCAGGACACTTCATCGCCGACTGCCCCAAGCGCAATGGCCACAAGAAGGGCACAGGTGGTGGCTTCCACGACTCCGGCAAGCACGACAGCTCCTCCTTCAACAAGGGCAAGCCAAAGACCAGATTCTTCAGAAAGGCCCTGAAGGACTACCGGCGAGAGAACAAGAAGCGCGACAAGGCCTTCTTCGCTGAGATGGAGAAGAGCTACTCCAAGCGGTCCACATCTTCTTCCTCTTCATCGAGCTCAAGCGATGAGGAGATCATCATCAGGAAGGGGAAGGACAAGGACGATCCAGCAGGCCTTTGCTTCATGGCCTTCGGGGACAGACCGAAGAGCCGCTCACACCAGCGCCGAAGATCCCGCAAGAGTTTCTGCTCAATGGCTCTTGGGGATAAGAAAGAGAAGAGCTCCTCCGATGACTCCGACGACGATGACAACGAAAAGGTATCATCCTATGAACGCGAAATCGTTGATTTACTTGAAAGCAATCGTCAGGAGTTAATGTATCGGGAAAAACTGCTTAGAGGGGCTAAGAAGAGGATAGATGAGTTAGAGAGTGAGCTTGCCGTGGCCAACGGCAGAATTGAGAGTCTATCTTCTTCCCCTTGCTTGGGTGATAGCAGTGAGTGCCCAAAGTGTGAGGTGCTTCTGTGTGACCTGTCGACTCTGAAGTCAAGGTACACAGAAAGGGTTGATGAGAGGGACGCTTTGGCCACTGAGCTTGAAAGCGCTCAGCTGGAGCTGAAAGATGCTCAAGCCACTGTCATCGTACCCTGTGCTGATTGCCCATCTCATCTTGCTAGTTTAGCTGAGCTGAAAGCCAAGGGCGATGAGCATCTAGGTGATTTGGAGAGGATGAGAGCTGAGCTAGCGCAGACTAGGCTAGAGCTTGAGACATTGTCAGTTCCACCCACTGTCTGTGAGAACTGTCTGTCTCTTAGAATGGAGTTGATTAAGCTGAAAGCCGAGAAGTCTGTCCAGATAGATAGCGAGTGTGAGACCTGCTTGTCTCAGGTGGAGGTTCTAGCTGCCTTGAGAGAGGAGCTAGCTGATTCTCAGAATGAGAACTTTTACCTCCGTTCTATCCTGAGTTGGATCAGTGCCAGAGAGCCTCAGCTCGGCATGATGATCCAGCAGTTCAAGAGGCAGGATGGGTTTGGGGTAGGTTACACCTATACCAAGGCTGACTTTGAGAGTGCCATTAGCCGGGCAGTGGAGTGGAGTAAAATGACTCCTGAGCAGAGATATCCCAAGACCCATTCCACTGAGTCTTCCCAGGCTTGTCAGCCCAAGGATGGAGTGATCCATGAACCACCCAAAGCTCCACCCAAGAAACCCATCTGGGTTCCAAAGCCCAAACTCCTCCACACTTCTCTTGACTCTCTTCCTGGACCCTCTCAACCCAAGAAGCCGACACCAAACACCACTAAGCCCAAGAACCCCAAGCCTCAATCACATTCCAAGAAGCCCACCTATCATTGTGAGTACTGTCAGAGAGACGGGCATCTTGCGGAGTTTTGCTTCAGGAGGAAGCGGGTTGAGAGAGCAGAGCGTGCTCGTGGTGGTCAGGAGCAGTTCTACCAGCAGGGTGGTAGACTGCATGTTCCTCGACGCGGGGAGAGGCTGGAGGCCAGGCCGCGTCGTGTAGGTGGTGGTAGAGGAGACGGCTTTCATGCCCGTGCTCCAGATGGTGGTGCTCGTTCCGGTAGAGCTCCAGGCCGTTTTGGCTACGGACCTGGACCTCGTAGCCGAGGTTTTAGGCAGAACCGAGGACCGCGCTTTGAGCCGCGTTATGGTCCAAGCTTTTCTAATGATTTCTGCTTTCCGTCTTTTGAGCAGATGGCTCGACACTGGTTTAGCTCTTTTGCTAAACCCGGTGCCGGACCATTTGCTCCCACTTACAACCACTGATTGTGCAGGATCGGGGACTGGAGGACGTTTGGATCATGGACTCAGGATGCTCTCGCCACATGACGGGACATCGCAGATGGTTCTCCAGTCTCACTCCCCCGAGCTCCAAAGAGTACATCACCTTCGGGAACAGTGGTCAAGGGAAAGTAAGTGGCATTGGCTCAATTCGCATTTCAGACCATTTTTCATTGAAGAACGTTGCTTTGGTTGGAAACTTGAACTTTAATTTGATTTCTGTTTCGCAACTTCTTGAGGATGGTTTGGAGGTGCGTTTTAATAAGGGCAATTCTTCTGTGTTTGATTCTAGAGGGTCTTTGATTTGCCAGATATTACCTTTCGGTAAAGTTTTTCGGATTGACTTCTCTAGTTCCTTTGGCCCTTCTCGCTGTTTAATTGCTGGATCTTCTTCTGAGCTCTGGAAGTGGCATAGGAGGTTAGGCCATTTGAGTTTTGACCTGCTAGTCAGGTTGAGCTCTATGGACCTCATCCGAGGATTGCCCAAGCTTAAGATGGAGAAGGATCTAGTTTGCCATCCCTGTCGTCACGGGAAAATGGTTGCCGCTTCTCACTCACCTGTGACTCAGGTGATGACTTCGTATCCGGGCGAGCTATTACACATGGACACTGTCGGTCCAGCTCGGGTACGCTCAGTCGGTGGGAAGTGGTACGTACTTGTGATTGTTGACGACTTTTCTCGATTCTCGTGGGTTTTCTTTTTGGAGTCTAAGGATGAAACTTTTCAATTTGTTCATGACCTGATTTTGAAGCTGAAGAATGAGAACAATGGTCGGATGCGAGCAATTCGCTCCGACAATGGCTCTGAGTTCAAGAACTCTCAGTTCGTCAGCTTTTGTAGTGATCAGGGTCTTGACCATCAGTTTTCTGCTCCTTACACTCCCCCACAGAATGGCGTTGTGGAACGAAAGAACCGCACGCTAGTCGAGATGGCCAGGACGATGCTCGATGAGCACAGGACTCCTAGGCGTTTTTGGGCTGAAGCCATGAACACGGCTTGCTATCTGGCCAACCGCATTTTTCTTAGAGCTTACCTGGGTAAGACCTCATATGAGTTGCGGTTTGGCAGACAGCCCAAGGTGAGCCACTTGCGAGCGTTTGGCTGCAAGTGCTTTGTGCTCAAGAAGGGAGGGCATTTGGACAAGTTTGAGTCTCGTTGCTGGGATGGTGTTTTTCTTGGTTACGCTTTGCATTCTCGAGGCTTCCGTGTTTGGAACCTCGACTCCCAGCAGCTTGTCGAGACTTGCGAGGTTTCTTTTGATGAGTCCTTGCCTTTTTCAACTCCTTCTTTTGAGCTTTCTGGTGATGGTGAGCTCGGAGAGTCCATCTTCGAGGAAGATGAGGATACTCCAGCTACTGATGAGGGTGGGCCTTCTGCACCTCCTGCAGAGCCCACACCTTCTGAGACTTCGACTGAGGACGAGGGCGGACCTCTGATCACTTCTTCCACTTCGATCGAGCCCCCTCAGTCGAGTCCAGAGGTGCCAGCTGCTGACTCCGGTGAGGTGACTTCCGATCACCAGGGATCCCGAGCAGTTCAGCGTGATCACCCCTCAGAGCTCATCATCGGTGATTTGTCTACAAGAACTTTGCGATCGTCTGTTGACTCTCTTGCTGTGTTTGCTGAATCTTCTTTTGTTGCATCTTTTGAGCCCAGAGACATTTCTCATGCTCTTTCTGACTCGAACTGGATTAATGCCATGCAAGAAGAGCTTGAGAATTTTGTCCGCAATCGGGTTTGGACTCTAGTAGAGCTGCCACCAGGATGCAACCCCATAGGCACCAAGTGGGTGTTCAAGAACAAGCAAGGTGAAGATGGGGTTGTGGTGCGCAACAAAGCTCGACTAGTTGCCCAGGGTTTTTGCCAGAAGGAAGGTATTGATTTTGAAGAAACCTTCGCTCCCGTTGCCCGTCTTGAGTCCATTCGCATTCTTTTAGCTTTTGCCGCTTCGAAGGGTTTTAAACTTTTTCAAATGGACGTCAAGAGTGCTTTTCTGAACGGGTACATAGAGGAGGAGGTTTATGTTAGGCAGTGAGAAACCAAGGGTGGTTTCGGTGTATGTGATGAGTGATTGACAGGATTATTTACCCTCTGTTCGAAGGGTACCTCCGGAGGGGCTTCGGAGGTGGTACCTCCGAAGGGTGTTCGGAGGTGTGTCACCGGAGTGTGTTCGGTGTTTGCTTGCTGCAGCTGTGCAGCGGAGTGTACCTGTCGGAGGGGTCCGACAGTACGCGATGACTGGGTTCGTACCGATGGCTTCGGTACTTTGGGCGGTACACCGGAGTGTGTGCCGGAGGTTGCTAACCCGGAGAGGTCTCCGGAGTACTGGATACACTTGTCTGTTTGTCTGTGGTGCGCAGGGACTTCGGAGGCGACGGACAGGGTTCGAGCCAGGTGAACTTGGGTCAAGCGGGTGGTTTGATGCCAAGGGAGCGGGGAGCTCCGTCACGGTGGCTGCGAAGGTGGTCCGGGTCGGTCCTCGGGTCGAGGCGTGCCAGGTGAAGGCAGAGAGTGCGGAGCGTGGCTCCGGCTGAAGGTACTCCGAGACAAAGTCCTCGGAGGTGAGGCACTTCGAAGGTACTCCGAATGGAGTGACTTCGGAGTTGGTGGATCAAGTCCTCTGCGGAGGCAAGGTGTTCGAAGTGTGCTCCGGAGGGAGACACTCGAAGGTTACCCGACGAAGGTCTCAGAAGTCGAGGCGCATCGAAGGCATGGTCCGGGTGAGGCTCGTCGTGAAGTGTGCTCGGGTAGAGGCACTGCGACGGAGTGCTCATGGAATGCCTCATGCGGAGGCCTTGGACGAAGGAGGGACTTCGAAGGGTGGTACTCCGAAGGTGGGGCTTCGGAGTGAGGATGACTTGTGGTGCTTCGGCCATGCATGGCTTCGGTACACGGACGGACGGTGTACGAGCTCGGAGTAGCTGCGAAGCCGTGGTGATCCACTCCGGAGGTGGTGGTGCGAAGGCCCAAGGGCTTTGACGGCTTCGGCTCAAAACCGTCACTGTATCGAAGGTCTTCTTCGGCGGAGCGAAGGCCAACAGGCTGCAGGCTTCTCGCCGAAGCTTCCGCACCCCTCGCGTGCGAAGGGAGGTTCCAGAAGTCAACTCTGTAAAGGCTGACACTGTCTGTTCTGAAAAAGGCTGACACTGTCCCCTCTGCAGCTGACAGAGAAGCCTCCAAAATAAAGGTGGACTACCTTTTGTACCCCTTAGTTCTGTAGAGACAAATCTGTTGTAAACCCTAGGGGTAAAGTAGTCACTTCCTTAGGATGAAGCCGTGGGCTATAAATATGGGGGCTCGGTAGGTAACATTTAACACTTTGAGCATTTACTGTTGAGCTCCTGTAGACAGACCTCGCTGTATTCATTCTGAGTTCAATTTATTTTAGTGTTCCTTGTTCAAGCGGCGAAGCCCTGCTTCTGTGTGCTTTTGCTTGAACTCGCGTTGCATACCTCGCTAGTCTTTAGCTCACCGAAGCCTGTCTTGGCGAAGGGTGTTTTTCTCGCGAAGTGTGCTTTTCAGTGTGCTGTCGCTCTGTGTAACACGAGGCAAGACCTCGCTGATTACTAGCGAAGCCCTGGTTGTTTCCCGTTTTGCTTCTTGTGTCGAAGCCCTTAGCGAAGTCCGTTGTGTGTGCGTGTAGACCTTCACGTACGAAGCCCAGCACCAGTTGCTGTCGCCAAGTAATTGGTCGAAGTCCTCAGAGGGCTGTCCACTCTTGCGAAGGGTGAAGTGCGAAGCCTGCTCGAAGCACCTCGTGTGCGGAGCCTGCACTGACTTAGCAGAGTAGATTTTCGAGGGCTGTAAGTGGAGCGAAGTCTTCTTGGCTTCGAACTTTTGCTCCTCCGAAGCCTGTGTTCGAAGGTGTCGAAGTACCTCCGAACCAGACCTTCGAAGGTAGTGTTCGAAGCCTGTTCCGCAGAAGACAGAACAGAACCGAAGGCTAAGTTTTTAGCCCGAAATTTTAAAAGCTCCCATTCACCCCCCCTCTGGTCGCCGTTTCCGGTCCAACAATTGGTATCAGAGCTTGGTTAAGATCACCAGTTGACCTTAACCGGTTTTGTGATCTGTTGGCGACATGGATAGAGGCAGTAAAATTCCTCTGTTCGATGGGACAGATTTTGCATACTGGAAGGTGCGCATGGAGGCTTACTTGTTAAGCCAAGGAAATGCAATTTGGGAGATTGTGGACTCACAATACTCCATCCCTGATACCCGCACCACTCAAACTGAAAAAGATCAGTATATTGCCAACTCGAAGGCAAGGAACATATTGTTCATTGGTTTGAGTCGGAGTGAGTTTGATAGGGTGCAGCACCTTAGGACTGCTAGGGAGATTTGGACAACACTCACTGTTTTTCATGAGGGCTCTGCTCAGATTAAGGCCAGGCGCCAAAGCACCTACAATCAACAGTATCAGCTGTTTGTGCAGGCACCTGGTGAATCTGTTGATGCCATGTTTTCTCGCTTTGATGCAATAGTGAGTAACTTGCGATCCAACGGGACGCTTGCTTACAGTGATCACGATAGGGCTATCAAGCTTCTCTATGCTCTTGACCGTAGCATATGGGAGGTGAAGATATCCAGCATTGAGGAGTCCACAGGCTATGACACATTGACCTGTGACGAACTCTTTAGCAAGCTAAAGTCCACAGAGATTGCCAAGGCATCTCTTGCAGTGCACAGAAGCTCTTTGCCACAGCCATTGGCATTGGTTTCTAGCACTAGCCGTGGCACCACTGCAGAACCAAGCACATCAGGCACTTGTGTTCTTGCAGATGGTTTTGCTTTGTCCTCCCTGGTCTCCGTCACAAAGGAGCAGGTGGATACTCTAGCTGATGATGAGCTTGCTCTCATTGCCCGGAGGTTCACCCGCTTTCATCATGAGAGACGGGATCAGAGGAGAAGTGGTTTTAGTGGTTGCTATGAATGTGGCGACACTTCTCACATCAAGGCTAATTGCCCCAAGATCAAAAAGAGAGATGAGAGTGACCGCCCCAAATACCACAAAAAGGAGAGGAAGCCCTTTGTGAAGGGCAAGCGCGGCAAGATGGCTAAGAAAGTAGCCAAGGCCGCTTCCAGAGCTTTTGTTGCTGCTCTCAGCGACATCGACACATCCTCAACTGAGGAGTCGAGCTCTGAGGAGGAGGAGTCCCCAAGGAAGGAGGACAAGAAGGACAAGAAGGGACGTGACTTCACCGGCCTTTGCTTCATGGCCGACAGCGATCACAGCGGCGATGAGCTTGACTCATCTGAGGTAAACCTATCATCTGACCAGCTTCTAATTAAATTAGATGAGCTGAATGAAGTTGTGCTAGGTCAGGATAGATTACTTGTGCAAGCCGCTAGAGAAAGAAAAGACCTTAGACTTAGGCTAGAAAATGTTTCTACTGAATATGCCATGCTTAAGTCTAAGTTTGATGATGCTGAATGTGAATCATGTTCTGTTGTCATGAGTGAGCTTGCTCAGTTGCGTTCTGTTCATGCTCAAACTCTTTCTGAGCTTGAGACTGCACAGAAGCAGCTTTTGGAGGTGGATTCTAGACCTCATGATGTTATTGATTGCATGAACTGCTGTTTATTACGCGATAGCATTAATTTACGTGATAAGCATGTTCATGATTTAGAGGCTAGATTGGAGAGGGCCGGTAGTTCTAAGGATGTGCAACCTGTTTGTGACACTTGCATTACCCTTAAGGACCAGCTAGGCACTGTCAGAGAGCGAGCTGAAAACCTCATGTCCGAAAATGAATACCTTCTTTCTGTGGTGAACAAATGCACTGAGGGGAAGGGTAGGATGGATTTGCTCTTAGCCAAGACCAAGTTGTGTGCTGACAGAGCCGGGGTAGCTCTAGGTTTGGGTTTTGAGAGGATAGCTTCAGATAGTAATTCCAAAACTGTTTTCACCTCTCCCACCACCCTAGAGAAAGAGAGAGCTCTGTTGGACACCCCTCCAGCCAAAAAGCCTACCCATCCACCAAAGAAAACCACACATCCTACCAAGAAAAATCCTCCCAAGAAAACCACACAGAAGAAACCCAAGGAGCCTGTGAGAATTGCTCCTGTGACCCATGAGAGTGCCCCCAGGAGAGTGTTTCACTGTTCTTATTGTCAGCGGGCGGGTCATTTGATTGGTTTCTGTTTCCGTCGCATCAAGGATGAGCGACGTGCACAGGCGATGAGCTATCAGGACATGCATTACCCATCTTTAGGTATGCATGAGTCTGAGTATTACTCTCGTCCTGTTTTCGAGGCTCCTCGTGCTTCTCGGAGAGGTTTTGCTCCTCGAGGTGTTCACCATGTTCCATATGGTGGTAGACCTCGGGCGAGTAGCTTTGTACCTCGTCAGAGTAGGAGACCTCGACATGCTTTGCGTTCTTTGCATGTAGGTAGACCTCGCACTTTGCATCATTCTGATTATTATGTGCGTAGACCGTCTACTTTTACTGTGCCTACTACTCGTGTCACTCAGTGCTGGATGCCTCGTCATTATTTTACTCACCCCAGCACTGAGCGATCGAGGCGTTCTTATCATGTGTAGGCGACAGGTCGAGGCTTGGAGGGCACGTGGATCATGGACTCCGGTTGTTCGCGCCACATGACCGGAGATGCAAATTGGTTCTCCAGTCTCACCACAACCAAGCAAAGGGAACATATCACCTTCGGAAACAATCGAAGGAGTAGAGTGAAAGGTAAAGGTGTGGTAAGGATTAACACGAACTTCACTCTCAAAGATGTTGCTTTGGTTGAAAATCTGGGATACAATTTGCTGTCTGTATCTCAGTTGCTTGATGAGGGCTTCGAAGTGCGATTTCATCGCGATACTTCGCAAGTGCTCAATTCTGATGGCGTTGTGGTGTGTAAGATCTTTAGGGTTGGGAGAGTTTTTGGAGCTGATTTTTCAGAGTCGTCGGGTTCTTCTCATTGTCTTGTTGCACATTCGACTTCTGAGCTTTGGAAGTGGCATAGGAGACTAGGGCATATGAGCTTTGAGTTGCTCGCTCGTCTGAGCGCCCTAGGTTTGATCCGAGGATTGCCCAAGCTCAAGTTTGAGAAGAATTTAGTTTGCGCTCCTTGTCGACATGGAAAAATGATTGCCGCTTCGCATTCGCCAGTCACCACAGTGATGACTGAACAACCCGGAGAACTTCTCCATATGGACACTGTAGGTCCTTCTCGGGTTAGTTCTTTAGGCGGCAAGTGGTATGTACTTGTTATTGTCGACGATTTCTCTCGCTACTCTTGGGTCTTCTTTCTTGCCAGCAAGGATGAAGTGTTTTCACACTTTCGGAGCTTGGCCTTGAGACTTTTCACTGAACTCCCTGGTGCATTAAAATTCATTCGAAGCGATAATGGCACCGAGTTCAAAAATAGTCTCTTTGTTGACTTTTGCATGGAGCATGGCATAGAACATCAATTCTCTGCTCCGCGGGTTCCTCAACAGAACGGTGTTGTTGAGAGGAAAAACCGCACTTTGGTTGAGATGGCTAGGACGATGCTTGATGAGCATAGGACTCCTAGAAAATTCTGGGCTGAGGCCATGAACACAGCATGTTACATCTCAAACCGAATTTTCTTGCGCTCAATTTTAAATTTGACATCTTATGAGCTACGTTTTGGGAGACAGCCCAAGGTTACTCATCTTCGAGTTTTTGGCTGTCGCTGCTTCATCCTAAAACGTGGTAACTTGGATAAATTTGAGTCGCGATCTTCTGACGGGATCTTTTTGGGTTATACTACTCATGGTCATTCTTATCGTGTTTATAACTTGGAAACTAACACTGTCATCGAGTCATGTGATGTGACTTTTGATGAATCAACCCCCTCTGTTAGTTCTGCTCTTGAACAGGCAAATGAACACGACATGGAACAGACCTTATTCGAAGAAGAAGATCTCGGAGAATTCGAGGATGATCCCCTACTACCCTCGACATCGACCCCCGAAGCTGACCCCGCTTCTACTACTTCGGCACGAGGTCCCGAAGCGACTACCTCAACATCGGTCATCTTGGATCACTCCAACGCACAAGTTGAGGGGGAGACTGCATCCCGCCGCGAGGCTCCACATCATGTCCAAAGGATGCACCCTCCCGAGCAGATCATTGGTGAGCTTGATCAAAGGGTAACACGTTCTCACGCTCATTTCACTAATGCTGCTTTTGTTGCTTCTTTCGAGCCTTTAGATGTTAGTCATGCACTTTCTGATTCTAGTTGGATCAATGCCATGCATGAAGAGCTTGAGAATTTTGAAAGAAACCAAGTCTGGACTTTAGTTGACCCTCCACCAAATGTTCATTTCATTGGAACAAAATGGATTTTTAAAAATAAACAAGGGGAGGATGGGACAATTGTTAGAAATAAGGCTAGACTTGTAGCTCAGGGCTTTTCTCAACTAGAAGGGATTGATTTTACTGAAACTTTTGCACCTGTTGCTCGCCTTGAGGCCATCAGGATTTTGCTTGCCTTTGCGACATCCCGGGGATTCAAACTCTATCAAATGGATGTCAAAAGTGCTTTTCTTAATGGCTTCATAGGTGAAGATGTTTATGTAAAACAACCCCCTGGTTTTGAAAACCCCAAGTACCCACATAAAGTCCTTAAACTTCATAAGGCTCTTTATGGACTCAAGCAGGCCCCTCGGGCTTGGTATGATAGACTTAAGTCTTTTCTGCTTGAGCGAGGGTATTTGATGGGCTCTGTTGATAAAACACTGTTTACTCTCAAGCATGGCAAAGATTTCCTCCTAGTTCAGATTTATGTGGATGATATCATCTTTGGTGGCTCTTCTCATGCTTTGGTTGCCGAGTTTGCAGATACCATGAGCAGGGAATTTGAAATGTCAATGATGGGTGAACTCACCTTTTTCCTTGGTTTGCAAATCAAGCAAAGCAAACAAGGTACTTTTGTCCACCAGACAAAGTACACCAAGGACCTGCTCAAGAAATTCGACATGTCCGATGCGAAGCCCCTCGCCACTCCAATGGCTACATCTGTAGCATTGGACCCTGACGAAGATGGAGAAGCCGTAGATCAGAAGGAGTTTCGGAGCATGATCGGCTCCCTCCTCTACTTGACTGCCACGAGGCCGGACATACACTTCGCAGTATGTCTGTGCGCTCGTTTTCAGGCTTCACCACGAGCTTCGCACCGCCAAGCGGTTAAGCGCATTCTAAGGTATCTCAAGCACACCC
This sequence comes from Zizania palustris, assembly GCA_019279435.1. Classification (NCBI taxonomy): domain Eukaryota; kingdom Viridiplantae; phylum Streptophyta; class Magnoliopsida; order Poales; family Poaceae; genus Zizania; species Zizania palustris. The sequence continues at coordinate 102,900,581 of JAAALK010000287.1, read as the reverse complement.
TTGAATTTGGCATATGGTATTCATCGTCTTCATCTTTATGTCTTAGAGGTTATTCAGATGCGGATTTTGCTGGGTGTAGAATTAATAGGAAGAGTACCTCTGGTACTTGTCATTTTCTGGGTACGTCTCTGGTTTGCTGGTCTTCCCGCAAACAGTCTAGTGTTGCACAATCGACGGCGGAAGCCGAATATGTTGCTGCAGCTAGCTGTTGCTCTCAGATTTTGTGGATGGTTTCCACTTTGCGGGATTTCGGGTTAGATTATAAGAGTGTTCCACTTTTCTGTGATAACACTAGTGCTATTTGTATTGCAAACAACCCGGTTCAGCACTCCAGAACCAAACACATTGATGTACGGTATCATTTTCTCAGAGATCACAATGAGAAGGGTGATATTGAACTTCAATATGTTGATACCCAACACCAGCTTGCCGATATTTTTACAAAACCCCTCGATGCTTCTCGGTTTGCTTACTTGCGTGGGGAACTTGGTATTTGTCATCCCTACGGCATTTTGTGAGGGGGAGCTGCGTTTAATTGTCTTGCATATGCTCATTATGTGTGGAATTGCACTTACATCTTTTGCTATTATATGCCTGCTTTTAACTCAAAAGAAATCATGACAGCTCAGCTCTATGAAATATGTCTGGAACATTGATTATGCATGATGTTTTATTTTCTAAAAATCAAAACTTGCTCACCGCATAATCTTGTATCTAGCTTGTTTAGGCTGGACTGCTTTTAGCTATCTTTTTTCTACTTGACAGCAAGACACTATTCCTTGGATGCTAAAATTTGCAACTTGAAAAATTGTGTTCTTTATTCATGGATATTCATCAAAATGTTTCATTCATCTGAATCAAAATCAAAAAATTCCATGATTTACCTGGTTTAAATGAAAAGATCCAGGAGGGTTTGTTTGTCGCACTACTCTATTCTAGACTGCTTACCATTGCACTTTGGTCTGAACTGGGATAGTGTAGTGTATGCCAAAATCACCGCCTTAAGCTTCAGATGGCTTTCATGCCTAGGCTTGGCTTGATTGGAAAGTATAAGGTGGACAAACAAATAACCCCTGGCACTAAGACAAGAACATCTAGATTAATTAATCATCAAGTTTGCTTTCACAGCTCCTTTTGAACAAGACTTGTCTGTCTAGGGTAGAACTTGTTAGCTTTGCGCAGTCCTTGCCTTCTCATGTCTAACTACTGTGATTAAGTGGTGATGCTTTTACTACAAAATAACAAAATCTCATGCCATCATCTTGTTTCACAGATTGTTAAATTGAGCTGAGCACATGATCATTTGTGTTAATTTTGGCATATTTTTGCATTATATGTCTTTGCAATTCTATTCCTTTCGCAGCTTTGCATCTTTTGAATGCTCCTTGATGCTTGCATTGCCAAAGGGGGAGAGGTTTGCTATGTTCTCTGTCGCAAGAAGGCATAATTTTGAAGGGGGAGAAAAATTTACTTAACTCAGGGGGAGTTCTTATCAAGGGGAGATTTGCCAAAGGGCTTTTACTCTTTTGAGAAAGGGGGAGAAAAATTTCTTTTATCAAGTGACATGCTTTGGCTCTTTTTGAGTTTTTATGGTCACTTGTGTGCTGAAAATTTTTACATTTTCTTGAACTTCAATTTGGTTGTCAATGCACTCATCAAGGGGGAGATTGAGAAACCAAGGGTGGTTTCGGTGTATGTGATGAGTGATTGACAGGATTATTTACCCTCTGTTCGAAGGGTACCTCCGGAGGGGCTTCGGAGGTGGTACCTCCGAAGGGTGTTCGGAGGTGTGTCACCGGAGTGTGTTCGGTGTTTGCTTGCTGCAGCTGTGCAGCGGAGTGTACCTGTCGGAGGGGTCCGACAGTACGCGATGACTGGGTTCGTACCGATGGCTTCGGTACTTTGGGCGGTACACCGGAGTGTGTGCCGGAGGTTGCTAACCCGGAGAGGTCTCCGGAGTACTGGATACACTTGTCTGTTTGTCTGTGGTGCGCAGGGACTTCGGAGGCGACGGACAGGGTTCGAGCCAGGTGAACTTGGGTCAAGCGGGTGGTTTGATGCCAAGGGAGCGGGGAGCTCCGTCACGGTGGCTGCGAAGGTGGTCCGGGTCGGTCCTCGGGTCGAGGCGTGCCAGGTGAAGGCAGAGAGTGCGGAGCGTGGCTCCGGCTGAAGGTACTCCGAGACAAAGTCCTCGGAGGTGAGGCACTTCGAAGGTACTCCGAATGGAGTGACTTCGGAGTTGGTGGATCAAGTCCTCTGCGGAGGCAAGGTGTTCGAAGTGTGCTCCGGAGGGAGACACTCGAAGGTTACCCGACGAAGGTCTCAGAAGTCGAGGCGCATCGAAGGCATGGTCCGGGTGAGGCTCGTCGTGAAGTGTGCTCGGGTAGAGGCACTGCGACGGAGTGCTCATGGAATGCCTCATGCGGAGGCCTTGGACGAAGGAGGGACTTCGAAGGGTGGTACTCCGAAGGTGGGGCTTCGGAGTGAGGATGACTTGTGGTGCTTCGGCCATGCATGGCTTCGGTACACGGACGGACGGTGTACGAGCTCGGAGTAGCTGCGAAGCCGTGGTGATCCACTCCGGAGGTGGTGGTGCGAAGGCCCAAGGGCTTTGACGGCTTCGGCTCAAAACCGTCACTGTATCGAAGGTCTTCTTCGGCGGAGCGAAGGCCAACAGGCTGCAGGCTTCTCGCCGAAGCTTCCGCACCCCTCGCGTGCGAAGGGAGGTTCCAGAAGTCAACTCTGTAAAGGCTGACACTGTCTGTTCTGAAAAAGGCTGACACTGTCCCCTCTGCAGCTGACAGAGAAGCCTCCAAAATAAAGGTGGACTACCTTTTGTACCCCTTAGTTCTGTAGAGACAAATCTGTTGTAAACCCTAGGGGTAAAGTAGTCACTTCCTTAGGATGAAGCCGTGGGCTATAAATATGGGGGCTCGGTAGGTAACATTTAACACTTTGAGCATTTACTGTTGAGCTCCTGTAGACAGACCTCGCTGTATTCATTCTGAGTTCAATTTATTTCAGTGTTCCTTGTTCAAGCGGCGAAGCCCTGCTTCTGTGTGCTTTTGCTTGAACTCGCGTTGCATACCTCGCTAGTCTTTAGCTCACCGAAGCCTGTCTTGGCGAAGGGTGTTTTTCTCGCGAAGTGTGCTTTTCAGTGTGCTGTCGCTCTGTGTAACACGAGGCAAGACCTCGCTGATTACTAGCGAAGCCCTGGTTGTTTCCCGTTTTGCTTCTTGTGTCGAAGCCCTTAGCGAAGTCCGTTGTGTGTGCGTGTAGACCTTCACGTACGAAGCCCAGCACCAGTTGCTGTCGCCAAGTAATTGGTCGAAGTCCTCAGAGGGCTGTCCACTCTTGCGAAGGGTGAAGTGCGAAGCCTGCTCGAAGCACCTCGTGTGCGGAGCCTGCACTGACTTAGCAGAGTAGATTTTCGAGGGCTGTAAGTGGAGCGAAGTCTTCTTGGCTTCGAACTTTTGCTCCTCCGAAGCCTGTGTTCGAAGGTGTCGAAGTACCTCCGAACCAGACCTTCGAAGGTAGTGTTCGAAGCCTGTTCCGCAGAAGACAGAACAGAACCGAAGGCTAAGTTTTTAGCCCGAAATTTTAAAAGCTCCCATTCACCCCCCCTCTGGTCGCCGTTTCCGGTCCAACAGGCAGCCCCCCGGTTTTGAGAACCCCAAATTTCCTCGACATGTTTTTAAGCTGCAGAAAGCTTTATACGGGTTAAAGCAAGCCCCCAGGGCTTGGTATGACCGGTTAAAGCAGTTTTTGTTGGGGAAGGGCTTTGTGATGGGTTCTGTGGATAAGACTCTCTTCTTGCTCAGAGATGCTTCAGATTTTTTAGTTCCTCAGATATACGTGGATGATATTATCTTTGGCGGTACTACTAATGATCTTGTGTCCAAGTTTTCTGAGCAGATGCACAGCGAGTTCGAGATGAGCCTCATGGGTGAGCTCAAGTACTTTCTAGGGCTCCAGATCAAGCAGACCAAGGACGGCACCTTCATCCACCAAGGTAAGTACACTCGGGACATGTTGAAGAAATTCGACTTTGGTGGAGAGCTGAAGCCTCAGATGACCCCAATGGGTACATCTGGGGCCCTGGACAAGGACGAGAGCGGCGTCAAGGTCAATGAGAGAGAGTTTCGAGGGATGATCGGTTCACTGCTGTACTTGACGGCGACGAGGCCAGACATACAGTTCGTCGTGGGACTGTGCGCGCGCTTCCAGTCTTCACCACGCGCGTCTCATCGGCAAGCTGTCAAGCGCATCTTCAGGTATCTTACCTATGCGCCTGATCTCGGTCTTTACTATTCATCATCATCTTCTCTTGATTTATCTGGCTTTTCGGACGCTGACTTTGGTGGGTGCCGGTTGGATCGCAAGTCGACTTCCGGTACTTGCCAGTTTCTCGGTTCTTCTCTTGTCTCTTGGTCTTCTCGAAAGCAATCTGGAGTTGCTCTTTCAACCACTGAGGCTGAGTATGTAGCTGCTGCTAGCTGCTGCTCACAGTTGGTTTGGATGATTTCCACTTTGAGAGATTTTGGGTTGTTCTTTCCTACCAGAGTTCCTTTGTTTTGCGACAGCACCAGTGCAATTAGTGTAGGGAAAAACCCATGTCTCCATTCAAAAACCAAACACATTGATGTGCGCTTTCACTTTTTGCGGGATCAATATGAGAAAGGTGTCATTGACCTTGTTCATGTTGATACCCATCATCAGTTGGCTGACATTTTCACCAAACCCCTAGATCAGTCTACATTTGAGCGTTTACGAGGGGATTTGGGTGTTGTGTATCCTTTTTAGGATATTTTGAGTCAGTTCATTTCTTTCTTCTTTACTCTTTTCTTGAGTCTTTTTGTGTGTGTTCATATCATACATATTCACATATCACACTTTTGAGCCTGCTTCTGTTATATGATTTATCTGCTTTACTCATTCTAGCTAGTACATGCTTTTGATTACTTGTCAATGATCATGCATTGTTTCAGTTCGCTTGATATGTCTGATATCTGTCATATGCATGGCTTTTACACTTTAAACTTGAAAAATGATCACCATTGCTTCTAGTAACTAGCATGTGTAGGCTGAGTGCTTTTGCTATCTGTTACATGCCTTGTAGCTAGTTCATCACATAGATGCAGATATGCAACTTGGACATCTTTATGCTTTAACATGGAAAATGTGCTATAAAAATGATAAAAATCAAAAATGAATGAAAATTCCATGCCTTTTTATGCTTAAGTTGAAAAGATCCAAGTGGGTTTGCCTTGTCGCATTGCATTGTTCTGGACTGCTTGCCATAGCACTTTGGTATGAACTAGGACAGTGTAGTGTATGCCAAGACCAATGTCTTAAGCTTCTGATGGTCCAGTTCTGGCCTAGGCTTGACTTGGTCGGTTAGTATAAGGTTTGACATGCAAATAACCCTTGGCAAAAACGAAAAAGGACAATGAAAAAGCCTGAAAATTAAAAAGACAACAAGTTTGCTGAAGCACTTTGTTTTGGACGATGCTTATCTTGGTAGATATCAGTTAGCTTCTGCATCTCATGCTTTACCTTGCTTGTTAACTGGAAAATGTGGTGATGCCTTTGTTTGCAAAAACTGAAAAATGCGTGCTAATGACTTTCTTTAGATATCATCTGTTGCACTGATCATGCCATGTGTCTTAGACAGTATGTCTTTTGCTATACTTGTTAGATGTTGTAATTGCAGTCAATCATATCTGAGAAGCATGCTTTCTGCACTCCACTTGCACCCCAGTTGCATTCATTGCATATTTTGAGGGGGAATTGCATTTCAGGGGGAGTCCGTGTCTTTTTAGAGTGCTTGATGAGTTCACTTGTCAACAAGGGGGAGAAGTTTTTGGTATAAGAGTTTAAGGGGGAGTTTTGGCTTTCTCTGGGATTTGTTTCAGGGGGAGTTTTTGTCCCGTTTGTCCTTACTCTTTTGATATCCTTGTTGATGTTTCTGAGACTGCACTCGTTTTGAGCTTTTACTTTTGGTTAACCATAATGACCGTTTCTTGCTTTTGTTCGGCTTTTGGTCATTAGGGTTAAACTTTTACTTTATTTTCTTCTTCTTTGTTTTCTTGTGTTTTTTTTTGTTTTCGTGTTTCCACAGTTGCTTGCAGGTACTGGAAAGCTGAAGAAGAGAAGTGTTGACAATGCACTCATCAAGGGGGAGATTGAGGAGCCATGCTGAATAGCGTGGGCCTCATGGCTCCAGATGTGATGAGTCATTGTCAACGGTAGTCAAAGAGGACTGAAAAGAGAGAGAAGACCTGCTGCGTCTGGGCCGCATGTGACTCAGGTACACGGGCAGCGAGCGACTGTCGAGCAGAGGGGCCGCGAAGTCGGGCTGGCCCAATCCGGGTACATGGGCTAGGAGCAGCAGAGGATCCACTGGACTGTTGACCGGGATTGACTCAGGTACACGGGCGGCGAGTGATTGCCGGGCTGAGGGAGCCACGGAATCGGGCCGGCCCAATCCGGGTACCCGGTGCGAAGACGGTGGACGCTTTGTCAGTTTCGGCGCAAAACTGACGACCGTTGATTTCGGATCTGACCGTCCTGAGGTGAAGCCGTAGCTGCTACGAAAGCTCCGCATCAGGACAAGTTACCTTTATTTAGGTTTTTACTATTTTGCCTTTAGGCCCACAGTCTGTCAGTCGAGTCTGTAAAAAACCCTAAGGGCATTTCGGTCTTTTCCATTTTTATTCAGCGTCTGTAAAAAACCCTAGGGGTATTTCTGCATTTTCCCATTTAATGGGCTGCCTATAAATAGGCCCCAATAGCCTAGGGTTAGGGCACCCATTTTTGAAAAAACACTTTACCAATTCTGAAATTTAGTGGGTCATTTCTCTTCGGTCTCCACTGTTCACGGCCGCCTGTGTTCTTCTCAAAAATATTTCGGCGCCGCCACCGTTTCCTTCTTCTCTGCCACCAGCGTTTTTTCCACGGTCGCCGTTTGTTTTTGCCTTCGCTGCATCGGCCAGCTCACAACCAGCGCCACCGGTTTTACGCGCGTTGGGAGGCGGGATTTTTTGCTGGCGGGCTCGGCGGAGGGCTCGAGGCGTCAGGCTGCGCGCGGCAGGAAGCTGATGGCCAGCAGCGCACGAGCAGCCGGCATGTGAACACAGTGAAAGCTTTGGCATTTGGGCGGAGAAACAACGAACCAAGCAAGATCAGGGTTAGTACTAATTGCATGTCTCGTTTTGCGTGCTTGTGAAATATCTCTGTTGTGCCTTGTGTTACGTGCCACTAGATGCTTGTGATTAGATTAATTACTTGATTAATTAGTGGTGGTTGCTGTAATTCCACGTGCTGTCACATCCGCATAGCATTTTATTGTTCAACTAGCAGCACGGTTCTCAATCTTCCTGTTTTATGTGCCCAGTCTTTTTATTTCCAGATAATTTATGATTAATCCATTTGTTCTGTTAATTTATTTCAGAATGCTTTAAATATTCACATATATATTTATGAGCACATTTTATTTACTGCATTTGTTTTGTCTAGATTAAATGCGTTAAATATTGTGTTTGCTCTTACTCGATGAACTTTCTATAAACTGTGAATATTTTGCATGTGCTTGATGGATCATCTGTGATTTGGTGAAACTTTTGTGAAGATGTCATTCGTACTGTGATGATTTTTTTAATCTGCCTTTAAGCACTTTGATGGTGTCTTTTTGATTAGGACACCGGTCGTTTTTAGGCTAGATTATTTTTAGCTCTGTTGATCTGTTTTTACTTTTCGCTGTTATTTTGTTGAGGTGCGTTGGGTGTTGGGAGTAGGCCATTGATTCGAAAGAATTTTTAGGCGCCCATTCACCCCCCCTCTGGTCGCTACTTTCGGTCCTACACCAAGCTCCGGCTTGAAAGCATCCGTAAAAAGAGTCCAAGGAGACCATTGCGAATTCCAAACTACCGGTTTGATAGCATTCGCAAAAAGAGCCGAAGGAGGCCAAACAGAACAGAATTTGAGCTTATAAGCTTTGAATATATGTAAAAAGAGTCCAAAGTGACCAATCGTTTTGGATGCTAAGGTGTCCGGAAAATCAGTCCGAAGTGACTACTTTCAAACAAAGGTACTAAGTTACCAGTTTTTAGACTCCAAGTAGTCGAAGACGTTTTGTGAGATTTTAATTAATCTCTAAGTTGCTAAGGAGCTCTGAGCCTCCAAAATTGTACTCCTAAGTCTTTTTTTTGCACCTAACCAGCTTCGACTATACTTCGAAGTTGCTTACGCCCAAAGAGGGGCTTGGAAGTAGGGAGACAATTTTAAAAAATCTTAATCTTTATCATTTGAACAGATTACATTACATTACGAAAAATCTGTGTCTATAACGAAGGAATCGAAGACCCCTTCGATCTCTAGAGCTACCACTAAAGCCGGAACGACTAGTTCCAGAGCCGGGAGTCCTGATAACTTTACGTTTCATTCTTCTCCCTCCCTTCGAAGCTCGAAAATCTTTTTTTTCCTGTGGAAGTTCAGCCCAAGTTCGAAGTCGCTCGGAGCTTCTCTCCTAGCTTCGAAGTTCTTCAGGCTTCTTTCCTTGTTTTTCAGCAGTACTCTCTTCTTCGGACCATTCAACATCTTCAGAAGATGAGGTTTCCAAGTTAACTTCATTTTCTTCCTCTTTTATATAAGATAATATATATTTATGTATTTCGGGTGCAATCGCACTGGAGCTTTCTCAACGAATTAGAAATCGAGGTTGTTTGTGAAGTTTTAAAAGATCGAAGGTAGCCCATAGCAGGCGAAGTTCTTCGGTAACATTTAATACTTCGAGATCATCCATACGAGGTTGAGAATCCTAAAAACATGACAAATAAGTTTTCATTCATAACAGATGAAAGCATAATTTTTACATATTCGGACACCTAAACAAAACTAAACCTACGGGTCTGGCGAAGGCTAGCTGCTTGAAGCTTGAGACCGAGCTTGTTTCTGGTGAAGCCCTTAATCGATCCAAGCCTTGATCGATGTTCGATCTTCGGCTCTCCATGATGATTGGAAGGCTTGCCAGGCTGCGGCCACATCTTCGGAAGGGTTTAGCAGCTGGTTGTCGTTGAAGGTAATGGGAGCCGCCCCCAAGTCTGGTGCTATTGATAGCCCTAGATCCTCATAGTAGTGAAGTACTCCGAGAGCAGCTACTTGGCTAGAGAGTTCTCCATACCGAATACCCGTAGTCTTCATCATCTTCGCTGCTCCTTGGATCATTTCTAGCCATCGCAGTAAGGGGACGTTGTCACTCGAAGGTAGTGTCCAAAGAGTACCGAAGTACTCTAAAACACCTAGAAGATTATCCATGACCTCCGCAGCTACCTTCTCCGACTTCACCTTGTCTTCAATTAAGTCATCCCTTGACGAAGACAGCTCGTCTACCACAGAAGATAGTCTAGCTGCCTCCGTAGCCAAAGAGTTCTTCTAGCTAAGTAGGTTGCTGGCCTCCTCCATGGCTTTCGTCTTTTCATCTTGAAGCTTAACCAGCTCAGCCCCCGCCGTTGCATGCTCTGCCTGCATTTTCTCTATTTCAGCCCAAAGCATGATTTGTTCGGCTTCGAGCTTCTAATTTGCAGCCTCCAGACCAAGTCTGGCTCTCCTCTCCACTGCAACCATCTCGTCCAAGTTGGAGATTCGAATTTCAGAGCCCTCAAGACTACTTTGGAGGGCAGTAATCCTCTCGTTAAGACGAATACTTCCTCGCTCATTCTAAACAGCTGCAGCTCGAGCCAGGACTATTTGCTGCGAAGAGAAAAAGCAAGGTGAGAAATTGTTCATAAATTGAAATTATTCTTGTTTTTGCAGATACTTCATACCTGGTATGCTGCCCGTTCCAATGCTGTGTTCAGCTCTGACCCTTTAGCCTCCCCAAGTATGGCTACTAAGTATGTTCCCCCAACTTCGCGTTTAGCTCGATCCAAAGGTTCGAGCAGGGCCCGAAGTTCGGTCCTTCGCTCTAGGAAAGGAGCTAGGAGGGGGAGCATGGACAAAGCCCTTTGATCGTCTTTGTTGGGTGAAGGGTCGAAGCGCTGCACCACATCCCCGGAAACTTCGGTGGACTGGCCCCCCTCTGTAGATTGTCCTCTATCTGTCGATTTCGACGGAGTTAATCCCGAGTTCGGAGCAGGAAAGGGGTCCATTTTGCCTTTACCTTTTCCAGGTCCCATTTGTGCAGCTTCTGGAACTGACCCCGGAGATGTCGAAGTCCCAGGAGCAGTCTTCGCAGGAGGAGTCGTCTCCATGCCAGCAGACCCTGCCAAAACAAAGGTATTATATATTGCATAATTTTGTAGGGTGAAGAAAAAGGCGGTTTAAGTGAAGTTTACCTTCGAAGTCCTATCGACGAATGAGTACGGGGCTACACGGAGGGTCAAAGGCCACTTCGAAGTCTTCATCAGACTCGGGGTCTGGAACCGAAGGGTTGACTGTTGGAACCTCCCTAGGAGCAACAGCTTCCACTTCGTCCGGAATCAAAGCTTTTCCATCTATAACTTTGACTCCGCCTTCAGTAGCAGGGGCTTCTTGATGCGGCAAGTCAGGCTGGACACTGGAGGTCCCGGCCTGTTCGGAGCTACCTAGAGCAGCTGGCACGCTTGCTACGTTGCTAGTGTCTACAACAACATTTGCCTGTGCATCATCTTCGGTAATTAGGTTCACGAGGAACCTTTTCATTTCTCTCACTCCATCTTCAGATGAATCGGAGGGCGAAGCCATAGGCCTAGAAGGAGCCACATTCTTAGGCTTTCGGGCTAACTTTTTATGGGAGTCTTGGCCGGTGACGAAGTCCTAGCATCTGCTTTCCTCTTCTTCGGGCCTTGCTCAGAAGGCACCTAGTCCGAAAGAGGGGGCTGCAACTCCGAGTACGCCCCATACTCGGTTAAGTCGCTCCCAACTGCCCACCAGCTTCTTTCTCCACTCCTTTTCAGCCGGAGTTGGAGCTCCAAGAATCTTCTCCGAAGATCGAACAACTCGCTCCAAAGTCATAGAGGCTTAAGAAGCTGAAAGATGAGTTTGCATTAGTCATTTCATCAAACAATCATATATAAAACATGTTGTAGTTTTCAAAGTTACCTGCAGGGATCAAGTTCGAAGAAATTTTTCGGAGTCCACCCTCCGGATCTTCTTCGAAGGTGATAGGCCAGTTGGCCGTCAGAGGTGGAATTTGGAGCCCGATGAACTCCTCCGCTAAGTCCCACATGCTCATGCGACGACTAATTCTTTGGAGAAGGCTAAGGCGAGCTTCGAGCTGGCCAGGATCTGGGTGGACTTCGGCCTCTCTTCGAAAGTATGTCTTGCAGGGGCCCGGCCAGAACCACTGGAGAATCCAATCTGTGTACCATCTGGCGTTGATGGCCTTTTCTAGAAATCGCAATTGGAATTCATCTCAGAGTCTGAAGTTGATACTCCCGAAGGCTACTACGATTTTCTCCCCTCCGGAGCCTTGGTAAGTCTTCGGCTGGCAAGATGCCTTGTGCAGCGCTGCGAATATTTTCGCTCTTCCTTCACAGCCCTCAGCCCGGAGCGCCCATTCGAAGATAGCCAGGCGCGCTATTGCATTCGGAGATAATTGAGGAAGGGTGACATGGAAGAGATCTAAAACATCCGATAGGAAGTCCACCGCCGAGAGTCCTAACCCTGCTTCGAAGAAAGCTTCGAAGACGACAACTTCTCCAGGCCGCGGCGAAGGGATGGCTTCCTTTCCGGGTTTGCGGACGTTGATCTCCGAGCTAAACTTCCCCTCGACCACCGCTGCGATCGTCTTCCTCTTGCAGGTGGATGGCCCTAGTTTGTAAGACTGGTCCGGATACTTCGAAGAAGCCGGGAGGAGGTGGTGAGGACCGATCTGTTGGGGATTCCTTGCCGGTGCTTCCCCCGCCGGTGCTGCCGCCGCTGCTGCTGCCGCCATGGCCTGTTGCCGGGCTAGGGCCGAAGTCGCCCCAGGAGCCTTGAAGCTTGTTTTTGCCATTGATCTAAAGTGAACGCTTAAGGCTAGAGTTTGGAGGCTAAAGGTTGATTGCGCAAAGACGGTGAGAAAGGTGTTTGAGAAGTTTCTAGGTCATCTATTTATAGCCTAGGTTCACAATTTTTTACCATTCACACTTGTCGTTTCACATTCTTGACCGTTACCGTTTGCGAAGTTAACGCGCCACATAGCTTCTTCTGAAAGGAAAAGGCTAATGGCTATTTCTTCCAAGTCTAAAAGGCTTTCTAACTTCTTAAATTGATTCCAGGATTGTTCGAATTGAACTCTCTTAGAAATCAATTTGAGGTTATGAATCTTCGTGTATTCTGAAGGTTGATTAAATTTGTTAACCCCTACGCATGATTATTTTTCTTGTGTATACTGCTCTCCTAACTTTATAGATCAAGCGGAGAAGCGTATTCGAGGGGCTAATGTTGGGGGAAAATACTTCATCCTCGGGGTCACTACAGTAACAAGACGAAGGCAGTCTATTCAACCAAAGTTCTCTAGTATTTAACCCCGGTTTAGTACTTGGTCAAGTTTGAAGAATCAAAGCGGACTCGTGTTCGGAGTATATCTTCGAATGCAGACTCTTCGGGGGTCTTCCCTGCCAGGTAAGATGCAAGATTTATCTTCTTTCTTATTAGATTAGTCTTTTACCATTTTAGCCCTATTAAGGGTACTGAATAGTTTCCACTATGTCGGTTGTAATAGAGGGGTAAAAAGGTCTTTTCCTTAAGGTTTTGGCCTATAAATACCCCCTGTTTTACCCTATAATGATGATCGAATACTGAGTTATTCAATACACATCTTCGAACTGCTTTGAGCTATTATCCAATTCGAAGGCTTGAAATAGTTTACTTCACAAACACTTCGTTTGTTAGTTTCTAATCTCTAGAAACCTGTTAGCGTAATCTTTTACGCCAACAAATATCATCAAAGCTCTTCTGGCACTCTGGCGTACAGTTGAAAGTTTCGGACCCTTTTAAAGCTTTACAAATTGGAAGGCTTCGCTCGGCTGATTTGGCAAGGAATCTGTTGAGAGCTGTGAGCCGTCCTGTTAGCTTCTTGACCTGCTTCAAATTTTTTGGTGGAGCCATTCTTTGCAATGCACTTATCTGCATCGGGCTAGCTTCGATTCCCCTACTCGAAACTAAATACCCTAGTAGTTTTTTTCTTGCGCCCCGAATATACATTTTTCAGGGTTGAGGCGAACTCCACATGCTCGGAGGCTCTCAAATGTTTCAGCTAAGTCTAGGCTATAATGGTGCTTTACAACACTCTTTATTACAATATCATCCATATAGGCTTCGACATTTCGACCTATTTGATGACCTAGAGCCTTAGCTATCAGACGTGAGAAGGTGGATCTAGCATTCCGCAAGCCAAAAGGCATTCTTATATAACAAAATACTCTGGATTGGGTTATGAAACTCGTCTTGGCTTAGTCTTCGCGCTTTAGCCAGACTTGATGATAACTGGAGTAAGCATCTAGGAAGCTCAGTAATTCGGAGCCAGCCGTAGAATCCACCAGCTGGTATATTCGGGGCATAGGGTAGGGGTCTCGTGGGTATGCTTTATTTAATGATGTGAAATCAATGCACATGCGCCACTTGTCGGAGCCCTTTTTCCTAACAAAAACAGGGTTAGCTAGCCACTCCGTGTGGGCTACTTCCCTGATGATGCCAGCCCTTAACAATTTTTCCACTTCTTCCTTGGCGAGGTCTGCCCTCTCTACTAATAGCTTACGGAGCCCCTGGCGCACTGGCCTAGCCTTCGGGTTGTCAAGCAAACTATGCTCGATGATACTCCGGTCAACCCCGGTGATGTCTTCGTCGATCCAAGCAAAGATGTCCAAATTTTGCTTGACTACTTCCTCCAATGAAGCAGCTATCTCCGGAGGTAGCCCCTTGCCAAACTGTATTGGGTACTCCTTGCCATCCTTCAGAATTATCTTCGTGACGACATCACCTTCCAGGCTTGGCTTTAGGGAAAGGCCCTTTGAGGAGTTTGAAGACTCCGAAGCCTCCTCTGTGTGCTCTGACACATTGTGCACTTGCCGAGGGTCCAATGGTTGGCCGTGGCCATACTCCGTTCTTCGGGCTATAGCTTGGTCTCCTGAGATAGTGAGAACTCCACCTTGCATGGGCATCTTGAGACATAAGTAGTTTTGATGTGCTATAGCCCCGAACTGTTTCAACACCCCCATGCAAAAATCGCATTATAGGCATATGGGGCATCGACGACGTCGAAGATCACTTCTTCCACCCTGGCCAAGGGCCCCTCTCTGAAGGCAACCTTGAGGCCTATCTAGCCGAGGGCATCGAGAGGTGGACCTGTGAAGCCTTGGAGTGGGCGGGCCGCCAGAAGTAAATGCCTCCAAGGAATTCACATCTAGTCAAAGGCCTAGACAAAAAGTATATCTGTGGAGCTCCCACTGTCTACGAGGATCCTTCGAACTTCGACTCCAGCTATATCAGCTGAAATGACTACGGGTCAGCGTGAGGGAATTTCACCCCCACAACATCATTGGCTGTAAAGGAAATAGGTACATGAGACCACTTGGGCATTCCTGATGCAGAATTCGAGGTCCCTATGTGCCCTGCTTCGCGGACATATTCTCGCCGCTGCCTTTTTGACATGGTTTGGAGGGTCCCCCCTCTGGAGATGGGCAGGACCAATCGCTTGTCGTGATCTTGGGGATCTTCCTACTTCGGTGGTGGCATAATATTGGCCACCGGGAGCTGCATGGGTGCTTCAGGGACACCGGCTCGGGCCACGGTTTGCACGGGCTCCCAGCGTGCCACTAGAGGGGCTCGATCCGAAGTACCTCGCCCTGTAGTTCGTCCAAGGTATTCACCCCGAAGGGTTAATACATACTTACAATCCTTCGTGTCATGGCTTCTATTCTCACCATGTACACAACAGAAAAAGCTCTAGCGCCTGCTAGATATTCTTTCTTGGGGCTTTGAAGCTCCAACCTTGAAGCCTTGTGCCTGCTGGAAATTGGTAGGTGCCTTCGGAGAAGAGGGCGCGATGTTCAACAGCTCCGAGCAGAAGTGCTTCTTTCCCTGCCTATGATTGTCATGGGGGTCTTGCGGAGAGGTTGGGACTTCGGGCTCCGTCTTCACTTCTTGAAGGGTTGGTGCAGGTGCTGCAATTCTGTGGAGGCAGCCTTCCTCTGCCTTGGCATACTGTTCAAAGTATGCCATCAGCTGTGCCACAGATGACACTGGTTTCCGATGAAGCTTGCTGAGGAGATCTGGGTTCAACACACCTTCACGCGCGGCATCGACTATCGAAGAGGTAGACAAGCCTTTGATCTGAGACATGGTATGGGCGAAGCATGTGAAATACTCCAGCAGCGTCTCCCCCACTTGTTGCTTCACCTAAAACAGACTCCTAGCCGACATCAGAGCCACAAATGTACCTTGGAAGTTGCTTACAAACTTCCTCTTCATCTGCTCCCAAGACTTGATCGATCCTGGCTTTAGAGACCAAAACCATCGGAGAGCTACACCTTCGAGAGCGAGGGGCAAGCACTTTGCCATAGTGTTACGCACCCCTCCACTGGCTTCTATCGCCAGAGCATACGAACGAGTGAATTCTCTAGGGTCAGACCCACCGGAATACTTGTGTAGCTTTGAGGCTTTAAACCTGGGATCAAAGGGCACCTTTTGTAGGTCCGGATGCAACAGAGACTCATCATCGAAGGATGCATTCTCGGCCTCCTCCGGGACATGGATAGCTTCAGGAAGGTTGCCAGCACCACCGTCTTGAGGCCCTTCGGGAGCATGAGTGGAGGCTTGAGAGCGGAGTCAATCGGCAGCATCTTGCCTCCACCTTGCCACTTCCTCCTGAAGTCGCGCTACATGGGTAGCCTCGTCCTCAGGAAGGTCTTCGTCTCCTTTGTAGGGGACCTTTGGGTCTCAGGAACTGGCGTAGTCAGTTTGGAGCACTGTGGGAGCGGCTCGGGGGTCTCTGGGTGCTCGACGACCAGCGGCCCCTTCAGGGGTTACCGGGATAACTGAAGGTCCTGCTCCATTGGTCCAAGGGGACCTTCGGGGAGAATTTGAGGCTAGGATCCACTTAGGAGGCATAGCTAATGAAGATGAGGTCCGAAGACCGTGGACTTCGATTGGTTTGGGAAGGCGAGGAAAGGCCTTCATGCTGCACTAGGAAGCCCCTTACCGAAGGGTGCGCGAAATCTTGAGACTCTGAAGCTCCCTCCGCAAGTGCTCTTCGAAGCAAAGTCAGCAGTAGAGAACTAGCTTTTAGAAATAGGTTCCCCACGGACGATGCCAATTGTTGGCGTAAAAGATTACGCTAACAGGTTCTCGAATGTTAAGAACTAACAAACATGAACTTTGTGTTGAGAACTATTCCGAGCCTCCGAATAGGATAATAGCTCGAAGTAGTCCGAAGGTGTGTATTGAATAGTTGAGTATTCGATGCCTATTATAGGGTAAGAAGGAGGGTATTTATAGGCAAAAAGTCTAAGGAAAAGACCTATGTACCGCTCAATTACAACCGACATAGTGGAAACTATTCGGTACCCCGAATAGGGAAAAAATAGTAAAATCTATGCGGAGAAGATAGATAAGGAAAATATCTTATCAGTCTGGTTGTTATCCACTGTAGCTTCAGTGGCTTCAGAGAATGCCTTCGCATCATAAGCCGAAGCACCCTTCGGCTTAGAAACTTCACCACCTTCGGAGATGAGCACAAGCTTTGATGCTGATAAGTTATCTTTGACTATCAATCTCTAAAGTCCTGAGGATGAAGTATTTTCCCCCAACACCTGGAATTAGACTTGTTTGCTACCTTGGGAAATCTTTCTGCTTACCTACTTGCTGACCTTAGGATAGGAAATGCATATTACCTGAAAGCTAGTCGCTCGGCTGGCACGCTATCAAAGCACTTAGGATTGGCTGGAACAGAACCCCCGAGAAACTTTTGAACATTTCGGAGAATATAGAGAGGAGGGATAAAAATGTATATTTTGTATCGTTTCTTCGAAACCTCGCTTACGTTTAACTTCCCTTCACCAACCTCAGAGGGTACTACGGGCTTAGACTCTCTAAGATATCCATCACTAAACTAAAGAAAGTCGCGAAAATCATAAGAGAAGCTTTGTGTTCAGAAGGTTGGGAAGGAGTACGCCCGGTTTGTCTTGATTTGCTTCATCCATGATTCCCCTTGTGGAGTGAAGTGGAATGCTAAAGATACAAAAGTGAACCGTAGGATCTCGTCTTACCCCATTGACAAAACTTGTCCAAGAAACCCTGTATGTATCGACTATGTAAATAAAGCCCTAATGTTTCAATTCCGCATACACCAAGAACGACCAATTAGCTCTAGCCAAACCTTTAACATAATTTGGCATTTATGCCCATACAAAAAGGGACAACAGGTTTTGCCCATTGGTTCCCAGAAGTATGTATGAAAATTTCCTTGGATGTGTATTATTCTTCTGGATTTGGTCGGTTGTATTATATATATACTTTCTAATATGAAAATGGAGCATTCTACTGTCAATGAAGTACATACTCAAATTGGGAAATGTTGAGCTCTATTGTTTGGAATAGGCTCGCTCCATCCTTCCGCCCGGCTGTGCTTTTACCTTTTTTTTGGTAGTGGTCTCCTGGAATTTGATTTTGGAAACGCCTGCCTTTTCCAATGATGGTGGAACCAGATCCAACACTTTCGGGATATCTCCCCGTGCTGCGCTCAGCATGTCCCACCATCTGAGCTAACCTAACCTGTCTTTAGCACGGACAGCACTCAATATCTCGCAGCGGAATATGTCTACCGGAGTACGCTCCGCAAAGCTCCTCACTCGGCACACAATCTATATCCAAGTCCCCCATCGCACTCCACAAGTTTGGGACGACCCCTTTCTTAACGGTGCCTTAATACAAGGCTTCCCTACTAAACCAGTACACTAAGTACGGGATCACTACTCATGACTCCTTGGTCTTCATAGTCCTCGAGAACACGATCAACAATGTCTCCCATACATTGTATGACGAAATGCCCCCTCACTATCCAAGGCAAGTGCATGGTCTATCACCCATCACTTAAACCACTGTCATATATAGGTATCCTATCTCATCTTAGAGTTCCCTTGCCTTCAACAAGCACCCTTGTCTATCGACCAGGTTTCCAGACTACAAATCCCCACACTCAGATAGCATCCAAGTAGAAGGCCCTCTCGACTGAGCATATCATCTAGGATCCACTCCCATATGCGCAGTCTACTCAACTGAACAACACGTCCAGTCTACAAATAAATGACTCCAAGATCCCTCTTATCCTGGATCCCTGCGCGACAACCGACTTGCCCGCAAGACTTGTCCTTTTAGGTTAGGTGGACCAGACCTTCGTCGCTCTGCACATGTCATCCTTTGCGCTCCACTACAGAGATCAAGAATGTACAAGGTAGGTTAAGCAACGACATACCAGCGAACCCCTGGCTAACCCATTAGCCCCGTAAAGCCTAGACCAAAGGTGCCTAATAGCCTAGCCAGACTCATCGGGTAGGGAATCCCATCCTCAGCGAAGCCAGTAAGCAAGCCCAAGTCCATGCAAGAAGGCCCGCTGGATATATCCAAATTCAAAGCCCATCAAAGACTCATTTGTAGATGAGTTGGATTCGATATTTGCAGGTCAGCATCATTATTATTGTTATTTTATTAATCACCGGTTGCAACGAATATTGGATTTTCTGCAATATGCATTTCATACGCAGAAATAGATGAGGCAGTGAAGTTGGATAACCCCGTTGCTAGTCAGCCAACAACATTCGATCTTGGTTTCGACAGTGAGCTTCATGGTATCAATACTGTTAGAGTATCAACGAACATATAGATGAATTGTTGATTAGTGTAGATGAATTCTTGATTTCTGTTTGCAGGTGCTGTTCGTGATATTTGACCTGACAGAGAAAAATAAGTGATGGCTTTTTATGTTATGGATCTAGTCCTTTTGACCAAGTTTAGCTCATTGTGCAAGGGTATCACTTTGAGCTTGTTTTTGAAGATTCTGATTAATGCGACGATGGTTATTCTGAATTCACGTTGCTTCGCCATGATAATGTTCTGTTTTTCATGAAACAATTGTTTGGTAGTTTGTTGTTAGGAAAGATAAAGCCTACTAAATGCGAGGATCTCTACGTGCACAACTCTGATATTTTGAACATTGATATATGTGATATCCGGAGGGGATATGCCATAACAATCGAGGTAAACTACTTGAATTGTCACTTTGAGAATAGCACATTTTTCCTTATTTAGTACTAGTTTGTCAAGATTGATCCTCGGGTCAAGGTGCGCTTGTCGAAGGTAGGAAGTGCTGAGGGAGACTCCGTGTGAAGATACCTCGAGGAAAAGTCCTCGGAGGCAAGTCACTTTGAAGGAGTGCTCCGGAAGGATGCTCTTCGAAGATTGGCGGACAAAGTCCTCGGGAGTGAGGCAAAACTAACAATTGTGATCTGGGCGGAGGCATTTGAAAGGACACCTGACGAAGGTCTCAAAAGTTAAGGTGCATTAAAGGCATGGTCCGGAGAAGGCACTTCAGGAATGTGCTCTAGGTGGAGACATTACGAAGGTGTGCTTATGGAGATGCTTCATGTAGCGGCCTTGGACAAAGGAGGGACTTCGAAAGGTGGTGAGCAAAACCCTTTGGAGAGAGGTACTTCGAAGGTGAGGCTTCAAAGTCAAGATGTCTTGATGTGCTTCGGCCATGCATGGCTCTGGTAAACGGACAGGTCGTGTTTGGGCTAAGTGAAGCTACGAAGCTATGGTGGTCCACTCTAGAGGTGGTGGTGCGAAGGCGACAAGGGCTTTGATGGCTTTGGCTCAAAACCATCTCTTTGTATCGAGACAGACTTTGGAAGTAGCAAAGCACCTTCAGGCTCGAAGCCTACTGACGAAGCCACTCATGCACTTCACAGTGCGAAGGGGGCTCTGATTTTCTGTTCTATCTCTGATTCATTTCTGCATGAACTTGTATCTGTGCTCTTCGCTTTGCTGGTGTTGAATTTTTGGTAGTACACTTTGTTCTGACTAACCAGAGTATTTACCTTGTGTTCTTGCTAACGAAAGTGCACATATCAACTTGTGTGCAAAAACTGTGTTTGGCCATTTTTGGAGTACATTATGTTGGGGGAAAATATCTTATCTTCGGGGTTATTGCCGCAACAGCATGAAAGCAGATAGTGGATTCGAAGGTTTCCAGACGTTCATCTTCGAAGATACCCTAAGTCAAGTTCGAAGCACGAAGATAGGCATTGGTTCGGAGTACATCTTCGAACTAAGGCAATTCAAGATCTTTATTGCCAGCTAATATGGAAGATTTATCTTTTATATTATTAGATTAGTCTTTTACCATTTTAGCCCTATCAAGGGTACCGAATAGTTTCCACTATGTCGGTTGTAATAGAGGGGTAAATAGGTCTTTTCCATAATATTTGGGCCTATAAATACCCCCCATTTCACCCTGTAATAGGGACCGAATACAAGTTATTCAATACACACATTCAAACTATTCTAAGTTGTTATCCTTTCGGAGGCTTAGAACAGTTCTCTTCGCAAACACTTCGTTTGTTAGTTTCTTTTCTACAGAAACCTGTTAGCGTAATCTTTTACGCCAACACATTCGGTCTGTGTATATCGGATGTATATCCTCATATGATACAAGCGAAGTACTAACCTATTTTGTCCCTATGAAGCTACTTTTCTCGAGTGTCTGTCGAAGCCCGCTTAGGGACATACTTTTGCTATGTCCTGATTGGAGAATTGTCTTAGTGCGAAGCTTGGTGCCAGTTACTAGTGCGAAGCATGTGAATGAAGTTCTCTGAGGGATATACTTCGAAGCCAAGTGTCGTTGTTTGGAGTCTGTCCCAAAGCACCCATGTGTTTGAAGTCTGTTTTTCAGAAGAAGAATATTAAAGCTCCGATTCACCCCCTTTGGTCGCCTTTTTGGTCCAACAATTGGTATCAGAGAAGGTTAAGATCACTAGTTGAACTTAACTAGTTTTGTGATCTGTTGGCTACATCGACAGAGTTAGTAAAATTGCTCTATTCAATGGAGCAGACTTTGCATATTGGAAGGAGCGCATGGAGGCTTATTTACAGAGCCAAGGAAGTGCAGTCTAGGTGATTGTGGAATCCCAGTATACCATTCCTAAGACTCACACTACTCATGCTGAGAAGGATCAGTATACCACTAACTGCAAAGCTAGAAATATATTGTTCATTAGCTTGAGTAGGAATGAATTTAATAGGGTTCAACACCTTAAGACAACTAGGGAAATTTGGTCCACACTCGCTATTTTTCATAAGGGCTCAACTCAGATTAAGGCCAGGCGCCAAAGAACTTACAATCAATAGTATTAGTTGTTTGTGCAGGGCCCATGCGAATCGATTGACACCATGTTTTCTCGCTTTGATGCAATAGTGAGTAATTTGTGGTCCATTGAGACTTTTCTATATTCTGATCATGAGAGGGCTATCAAGCTTCTCTATGATCTTGATTGTAGCATATGAGCAGTGAAGATATATAGTATAGAGGAGTCCACAGGTTATGACACAGTAACCTATGATGAGATTTTTAGAAAACTAAAGTCCACGGAGACTGCCAAGGCATCTCTTGTAGGGAACAGGAACTCTTTGCCTCCTTCCATGGCACTAGTTTTTGGCTCTATCAGTGGCACCGCTATAGAACCTAATACAACTGGTACTTGTGTCATTACAAGAGGCTTCGCTTTGTCCTCCCTGGTCTCTATTACAAAAGAGCAGGTGGATACTTTCGATGATGAAGAGCTTGATGTCATTTTTAGAAAGTTCACCTATTTCTACAATGATAGATGGGATCAATGGAGAGGTGGCTCTCGAGGGTGTTTCGAGTGTGGTGACACTTCTCACATTAAGGCCAACTGCACTGGGCATAGGAAAAGAGAGGAGACTACCCACAAACACCTAAAGAGAGACAAGAAACCCTTTTCTAAGGGTAAGCACGGCAAGATGACCAAGAGGGCGGCCTAAGGTGCTTTCAAAGCTTTCATGGAGACCCTCAACGACATCAACACATTGTCGAGTAAGGAGCCCAGCTCTGATGAGGAGTAGCCTCCCAATAAGGAGGAGAAGAATGCGAAAGACTTCACCAGCCTTTGCTTCATGACTAACAGCATCCATAACGATGATGATCTAGACTTATCTGAGGTAACTCTATCCTATGACCAACTGTCTATCAAAGTAGATGAACTGAACGATACCTTTGTTAGATAGGATAGATTACTTGTCAAGGCTATTCGTGAACTCAAAGAACTTAGACGTAGACATGAATCTACATGCACTGAACTTGCTATGCTTAGATCTAAGTCTGATGATGTTGAATGTGAATCTTGTCTAGTTGTCATGAGTGAGCCTGCCCAACTTCACTCTGTGCACGCTCAAGCTATCGATAACATTGATATTGTAGAGAGACAACTTGTTGAGGTGGAGTCTATACCTATTTCTTCTGATGCATGTTTGAACTGTCCTTTACTTATTGAAAGCATTAATTTGAGGGACAAGCATGTTAATGAGTTAGAGGCTAGATTGGAGAGTGTTGAGAGTTCTAAGGATGTGTAGCCTACTCGTTCCACCTACATCATCCTTAAGGACCAACTCAGCTTTGCTAGAGGGAAAGTTGAAAAACTCATGATTGAAAATGATTACCTTCAGTCTATGGTGGATAAATATACTAAAGGGAAGTGTAGGATGGATTTGTTCTTGACCAAAATCAAGATGTGTGCTAACAGGGCAAGGTTATCTTTAGGGTTAGGTTTTGAGAGAACCACTTCAAACACTCTGAGAGAAACTATGTTCTCACCACCCACTACCCTCTAGAAAGAGAGAACTTAGTTAGACAATTCACAGAAAGCCAAGAAAACCATTCAGCCTACCAAGAAAACTCCACATCCACCAAAGAAAGCCCCTCAACAAAAACCCAAGGAGCAAGTGAGGATTTCTCCCAAAACCCATGCTCCTACCCACAAGAGAGTTTTCCATTTCTCATATTGTTAGTGGTTGAGTCATTTGGTTGGTTTATGTTTTCGTCGTATCAAGGATGAGCGACGCTCTTAGCAGATGAGCTTACAAGACATGCATTACTCATCTTTTGGTATGCATTAGTCTGTGTCTTGCTCTCGTCCTGTGTTTATTGAGGCACCCCATGCTCCCATGAGAGGTTTTGCCCATCGTGGTGTACGCAATGTTCCATATGGTGCTAGACCATGGGTGAGTGTCTTTGTCCTCGATAGGTTTGGAGACCTTGTCGTTTTACTGGTCCTCATGTTGTAGGTAGACCTCACACTTTTAATTATACTAGTGAGAGGCCCGTGCGTTGCAACGGATGCATAATTTTAACGGCAATATATTTAGAACATGATATATTTGCCGAACACATTTATTTAGTAATATTGCGATGATAAAAAACAAAATAATATATTATTGTTCAAAACAATACAGGATGAAATTTACTAAAATTTTCCCCACATTAAACTTAATAGTAAGGTGCACTTGCGTTGCAACGGATGCATAATTTTAACGGCAATATATTTAGAACATGATATATTTGCCGAACACATGTATATTTAGTAATATTGCGATGATAAGAAACAAAGTAATATATTATTTCTCAAAACAATACATAGAGCTATCATTTTTCTATATAAAGTGTCATTGCATATTTATAATTACAGATCTGGTATGAAATTGTACAATATACTATACAATGAGTACATCTTCTTTTATCTACCAGTGAGCACTTCCTTGTAGACGATATTCTTCGTTAGCGTGCTTGTTGAATTGATACCCCTATTTGTTTCCGAAGCGGCGAGTATTTTCATATTGCTACGAGAAGTTGCTCGTGACAGAGCTACATATAATTGTCCATGAGAGAACACCGGGTTCGGGAGGTATATTCCAACATGCGGTATTGTTTGACCCTGTGCTTTATTAATTGTCATTGCAAAACTCACCCTAACAGGAAATTGACTCCTCTTAAACTTGAAGGGGAACATCTCATCATCGGAGGGGCACAAGGGTATGCGTGGAAGGAAGACTCTCTCACCAGCATGTTGTCCCAATACAATTTCAGCATCAATAGTATTTCTTTGAAATGCTCGGACTATCAACCTAGTCCCATTACACAGACCATTGGCTGGGTCAAGATTTCTGAGCAAAATTACAGGACAATTAACCTTGAGTTTTAATATATGTGGAGGTAACCCATTTGGCGTTAATGAATTCAGGAACTCAGACGGATAATGGTTGCATGGATCATCGACTGCTCGATCATGACTGTGATAAATCATCTCGTTACCAGGAAAACGTTCGGTAAGCTTCATGTTTATTGGATCAACGTTCTCATTCCTCGTTGACAAAATAGCTCGAGATGTGATGTAGTCTGCATCAGTCATGTTTGCACCTAACATTGGAAATACCATGTCAATAAGACTATCAATGTCTGATTCTGCACCAGTGTAGGGTACACATATCTCATCGGGTAAATTTACATAGTCATCATCGATGGTCTCTTCAATGCCATTGCCAATCCGTAGCAGGTAGTTTGAAAACCATATATCTGATCGAGCTCTCATGTTATGGACAAGTCTCAATTGATGCATGTTATCCCATAGGTAAGATCTACGCAAGGTTGCGTTTACAATTTGAGTCATATTCCCCTTTCGTATAACTGGAAGAACTTGTCTGAAGTCACCTCCAAAAACCATTGTTTTGCCTCCAAATGGAAGATTGGGCTTTTCCATTATGTCCCTCATGCTCTTGTCCAATGCCTCTATTGCCTGTCTTTTTGTCATGGAGACTTCATCCCATAATATAAGCGAAGCTTTTTGAAGAAGCTTAGCAGTACCACTTTGTTTGGTGAAGTTACACACCGCATTATCTTGTATGCTTAGTGGTATCTTGAACCTTGAATGAGTCGTCCTACCTCCAGGCATGATCGAAGCAGCAACACCAGATGTTGCAGTAGCAATAGCTATCTTCCCCTCGCTACGGACTTTTGCTAATAAAGCTTTGTACAGAAAGGTTTTTCCTGTTCCTCCTGGACCATCAACAAAAAACACACCTCCACTATTGTTGTCAACGGATGATAGTATAATGTCATAAGCATATCTTTGTTCTGCATTAAGAGAGGATGTGCTCGCTAGTAGCTCATTATCCACCTGTATAGAGGACTCTTCACAAATCTCCCTCACCTCACCCGCCATGGTGTCATATGATTCATCAATTTCTGGAAGAGGAAATGATGTTATCTCTTTACCCATTGACTGAAGCAATTTTCTGATATCCAATAACACCAATTGTTCAACTGCATATGCATTCATCTGGGATCGTCGGATGTCATCAGACATTGCTTCGAAGTGTTTGTTCCAGAGTCCACGCACATCGCTAGGTTCACAATAAACCAATATTGTAGCAAACAACCTTCGGAGGGACGAAGGCATATGAAAAACTTCAGCTTCAGAGAGGCACTCATCAATGTTGTTATCTGACTCAATAATACCTCTTTTCTCAGCGCTTTCTCGAAATGTAGGGTATACAATACCATCATATGTCCTCAAATCCTCAAATGAAGTAGCACCAACCACATGGTTTAATAGCACCCTCAAGTAGTATCTCTCTCCCTCTGCTGGATGTGCTGAGATGATCCTCCCAATCTGCGTGCTTCGTTCTCTTATTTTCCAAAGCTTACGTCCAGGCAGCCACACTGCATTTTGTGGGAATTCCCTATAAAGTAACGTGTGTGCCCACATAAATTGCTGATTTGCCTTGAAATACTCAGTCAACATGGTTCTTGAGGCACCCTGTTGGTCGAGAACTTCACGTACATCAGCATTCTCTCTATAGGACACAAGATGCATTCCTGGGAGGTGGAGCTGTAACTGTAGCACTGGTGGCGAAATCCCGCTAAGATCAACTCCAAATATTCTCCATAATGCCTCTTGTGGTGTTACCCACCTAGCATCCCTATATTCATTTATCTCATTAATCTCGTGGTTTTCATCAGCTTCATTCACGGACACAGACGCCCTATCATGCCCCTTATAAATATACTTGTAGAGGTACTTCACAGCCTTAATGCTCGAACAAACCTCTGCATTGATGTGACAGTCATACATTCTTAGAAGCATAGGATTATATGGAACAACCCATCTATTGTCTAATTCATGACCTCTCACTCTTACCCTCTGACTGTCATCCCTTCTCCTGTAAATAGGGTAAGAATCTTGACCTTGGATAGTTGTGTCACTAAATTGGCGTGGATAATAGCACTTGCAACTACCATTTTTCATGCATGGACTCTTCCTATTTAGTGGGCCACATGGGCCATGCATCATATGTTTCACTACCATTTCATGTAGCTCCGGGTATATATCCTTATCTGGAAGTTCTGCTGAGATAACATTATCATACTCATCGGGACAACTCAATTTGTATGTTGACTCCATGATAAGGAGGAAATGTGCATGCGGTAGACCCCTTTTTTGGAACTCGATTACATGTACTTGTGCTGCAATGATTCCTAGGATATGTTTACGAAATAGCTGGAACTTGAGATCCTCTAGCTTGGCTTTAAATACACGCACAACAAGATCAGGATGATCTTGTGGTGTTTGGCCAGGTCCAAGCTCCCTACTTATCTCCTCCCAATTAGGATTACAAGTCATTGTGATAAATATGTCGGGTTTTCCATACTTCTGCACTAAGGCCATAGCATCCATATATCTTCGTCTCATATCCCTCCCGCCACCGATAAACGATGCAGGTAGGACCCATCTTTTTCCTAATCTGCTGGCTCTATGTTCTCCAACAGATACACTATCCATCAAGCCCTGGTAAAGATCCGCACGAATCTTCTTCTGATTGTATAAGAAGTAATTCAGGCGAGACGTTTCAATTTTTATGTAGGTATCAACTACAAACTGCTAGAATAGACGTCTCCCATACAAGACCGTGTTGAAGATTCCACTACGCATCTGGAATTTATAGCAATAATATTCACGCATTGAAACAAAAAACTTGCTGGTAGTATCTACAAAGAAAAGAGAAATCAGTTAGGTGATTAGCGTATGGATTAATAGTATCGTAATAACATGAATATGAGTCACTTAGCTAACCTGATTTGTCAGCATTTCTTTGTCGGGTTGTACTTATTTGACTAATGTCAATACCTTGTCTTAGTATATCAGAATGCCAACCGAGCTCTGCTCTTGGAAAAAATAGGGGGTATGACAAAGGGTCGTAGCACCCATCACTCGGTCTAATTGAATAGTAGTTGTTGTTATTGCCAAACAAGGTGATGCTACGATCAAAATGTTTATTAATATCATTCCCCTCAACCCACACAGCAGCAACCTCTGATGTTAACGGTCTGTTATAAGTTCTCTGGTCTAGCTTATAATCCATATTTAGCACAATACGATATTCATCAACGTCTTCAACCTGTCCTAGGCTTCTGAATATTTCAGAGTAGGGATTATCTCTCAAAATATGTACCAAACATCTAATAATAGATATGTCCCTTTCTCTATATATCTCATCTCGAGCACGACGGAAACGATGTGATAAGCTAGGATCATCATCATAGAAGTACAACTGCAAGTGGCTTGGTTCATTGTCTCCATTCCCAAAAGAATGTATGTTATGGTACATTTGCCCATGCGCTTTACATGTGTAAACTCCATCCCTTGCACTTGCGAGGTTCTTGTCATAATCACAGTACATTGTGGTGAAGGAGAAATGACTGTTAAAATATCTAATATTCTCTATAAAATGTTGTGATTGAATGTCTTCACCTGTGTACAACCGTCGAAGCTCCTCAGGTGGCGCGGGCATTTGAAGTTTGACCTTGCCATTCATACAACAAAATCCTGGCGGCTCATATTCAAACCTCTTCGCACCACAATGACGACAGTCTGGCTGAGTCTTTAAAATGTGAGCGCTAACAGGTAGGTTCTGGTAGACAACGTCAGTTGTATCAAGGTTGTTAGATCCTATCTCAGAGGCATGTGGTGTATTACGAACAACACAGTTTGGACCAAGAGTTCTTCTTCTTGCTCGATTTTGTTGGTTACGTTTTTCCCGCATAACCTGCCTTTGCTCATCTGTCATACTTGTTGAATATCGTTGGTTCTCTCGCCTCGCTTGCCTCTGTTCATCCGTCATACTTGCATATCGAGCTTTATCACGTGCACGTCTTTTGTTTCGTTGCTCTGATGTCAAGCTTGCATAGCGTGCTCTTTCACGAGCACGCCTTATCTCAGCACGATCTATCGATCGGTCAAGTTGGGTTTGTTGAACAGATGGAATTGCTTGTTGCTCTTGTGAGTCGATAGTTGGAGTTGCTAATATAGTAGAATTTGCACCTGCACAAAGTTTATGTAATCACATGAGACATAATTTTTGCTATTAGTAATTGCACAACCCACATTGCAGTAGTTTATACCATTAGAGGTTTGTCCTTGAAATAATCCCGCTGATGTAAGGGTACTTTGTGTAGGAACAACAAATGAGGACGGTGGTCGATATGACACATTTTCACCGTCCGATGAACTTTCCGATGGAGTCTGTGATGGTTGTCGAATACAAATTCCAGAAGGGCCGTGAGGCAAAATGTTACAGCGATTTCTCATTTGTCTATGACGACCATCGATAACTAAAAATTTAAAATGAGTACACATTTTCAGACAATAATTTTAGTATAATGTTTGTAGCACAAATATTTGAATAGACAAATAAACAGGATAAATTAGGCGCATAAAATATAATAACCTTCTTTCCCCTCTCTCCTCGGTATATTTTCTGACATGGTTGATAGCTTTGTTATCACGACGTCGAGCGACCTGTTGATTGCATAATTGGTTAACCACCAAACAAACGATACTTGAGTGGAAACATTATAGATGGAACATGATTTTAATTCAGATAAGTGTTTGAGTTTTTAATTTATTTTTCTTGGTACCAAAGTGTGATCTAGAATACTTGTTTTGGATGAAAGGGTTATTTTGAGGGTTAGGATTACAAATTTGTTATTTAAATAGGGCATTGGATGATTATTAATCAAGATTGGATCTGGAGATTGTGTCAGAGGAAAGAAAATATTCTTCAAGGTTAGGAATGAGAGTATTACAGTGAATGATGTTTTCAGTTTGTAAATAAGCGCATTTGAATTTGAGACATGTATTCCAATACAAATATTACATTGAAATAACTTAAATGGAATACACAATAGATTCAACGAATGATCACAAAACCAAATACAAAATTCAAATAACTTCAAAGGGAGTACACAATAGATTCAACGAAATGAACACAAAAACCAATATTACATTCAAATAACTTCAAAGGGTGTACCCAATAGAAATAAACACAAAACATCCGAATATGAGGAAGTACATTAAAAACGCACACCACAATACACACAAGACTGTAACACTATGGACAGTCAGATCCATAAATCGTTGCAAAATATCTCCATCTAGCTTCCATGAACCGATTCACAAATCTTAGATCCATAGTTCCTGAACTCACACGTTGCCGTAAGTCTGCATTTATATTTCAAAGGAAAATAATTAACAATATCTATAATATTATGTGATGTATTGCCATTATTCTTATCTTGTGTTTTATTGTTGGAACTACTTACTTTGCAAAGGTAGTGTGGCTGGATGAATCGGATTAAACTTGACTGTAGTGTGTTCTGAAGTCTCTAGACATCCTATCGCCAAGTAGAACAAATATTAGTGTAATTCATCACTATATCTTTATTAATGATAAAATGGGTTAGGACTGAATTACTATGCTTCTTGTGAAGTCGAAGCATGGTTCCTAAAACAATGTGGTTGTTACGATGAGCTTCTGTCCATTCAGATATGTGATTAGTGAGGGAGTCACCCCAAATTCCAACAACCATCATGTTCAAGCTAAAAAAGATCAAATGCTCATTAGCTTTCGATTTGCAAAAACAATATGATTGCGTTGGCGTAAAAGATTACGCTAACAGGTTTCTGTAGAATAGAAACTAACAAACGAAGTGTTTCCGAAGAGAACTGTTATAAGCCTCCGAAAGGATAATAACTTAGAATAGTTCGAACGTGTGTATTGAATAACTTGTATTCCGTCCTTATTACAGGGTAAAACGGGGGGTATTTATAGGCCCAAATATTAAGGAAAAGACCTATTTACCCCTCTATTACAACCGACATAGTGGAAACTATTCGGCTCCCTTAATAGGGCTAAAATGGTAAAAGACTAATCTAATGAGAAAGAAGATAAGTCTTCCATCTTAGCTGGCAGAAAAGATCTCGAAAGACCTTAGTTCGAAGATGTACTCCGAACCAATGCCTATCTTCGTACATCGAACTTGACTCCGGGTATCTTCGAAGATAAACGTCTGGGAACCTTCGAATCTGCTATCTGCCTTTATGCTGTTTCGGCAATAACCCCGAAGATGAGATATTTTCCCCCAACAGTAGCCCCTCGAATACGCTTCTCCGTTTAACCTGTAACGTTAGGAGAGCAGTATACGGAAGGAAAAGATAACCAAACATAGGGGTTATTGGTTTTTAGTTCATCTCCGAAATGCATGAAGATATAAACTCCGAATCAGTCTTAGGATAATTGCTTTTCGAACTATCTTAGAACCGACTCAGGAAGTTTGAAAGTCTTTTAGACTTAGAGAAAATAGCCGTTAGCTTTCTGTTTCTAACAAAAACTGTAGAATGCGTTAATTTCGGAAAAAGGTAACAGCGAGAATGCGAAACGACATGGACTAACGGTAAAAAAGTAAGATCTAGGCTATAAATAGAAGGTCTAGAACTTACCCGGTTACCTTTTCACTGCTTTCTCGCAATCAAAAACCTTTTGAGCCCTTTGAGTTCTTGAGCCCTAGCCTCTAGTTTCTCCAAAGCAACCAAGTGACTCCAAAGGTGCGGGACCTTCAGCTTTGGCTAGGCAGCAGGCCGCAGCTGCTGCAGCGGCGGCAGCAATGGCGACGGCACCTCCGGCATCTGCAGCGACATCCGTGGCGGCAGGAGGGAGAAATCCCCAAAATGTCGATGATCAAGGTCTGTGCCCGCCATTAACAAAATATTTGGATGAATCTTTCCAATTGGGGCCTTCTACCTGCAAGAGAGAGTCATTGGCAATCGCAGTAGAAGGGAAAATTAGTACTGGAGTGATGATCCGCAAGCCCGGTAAAGAGCTTAATCTGTCACCAAGGCCCGGAGAAGTAGTTGTTTTGAAGCTTTCTTCGAAGCCGGCTTGGGCCTTCCTGCAGTAGATTTCCTAGCGGAGGTACTCGATCTATTCCATGTCACCCTCCCTCAATTATCTCCGAATGCAGTAGCTAGACTGGCTATCTTCGAATGGGCATTGAGAGCCGAAGGTTGTGAGGGGAGGGCAGAGATCTTTGCTGCACTTCATAGAGCAACATGCCAACCAAAGACCTTCGTAGGCCCCGGAGGTGAAAAAGTAGTAGTAGCCTTCGGTAGTATCAACTTCAGGCTTCGAGATGAGTATGCCCTTCAGTTTCCTGCCAAGGCCATCAATGCCAGATGGTATACTGATTGGGTTCTGAGATGGTTTTATGCCGAAGTTGGGGCAAGCAGTCCTCTGGCCAGACCCCTTAAAGAAATCCAATTCCGGAAGGAAGCCTTAGTGCAACCCAACGAAGGTCAGCTCGAAGCCCGCGTCAACCTGCTTCAGAAGATTAGCCGAAGGTTAAGCATGCGAGACTTAGCCGAAGAATTCCTCGGTCTACAAATTTCTCCGCTGATGGCCAACTGGCCTATCATCTTTGAAGAGGGTTCGGAGGGCGGTCTTCGAAAAATTGCTTCAACTTCGAGCCCTGCAGGTAACTTCAAAGACAATATGTTTTATTCATATTCATTCAAAGAAAAATTAACTTGATTTATTTTCCTTTTTAGCTTCTTCAGCCCCTGTTACTTCGGAACAGATCATAAGGGCTTCGGAGAAGATTTTGGGCGCTCCAACTCCGACCGAAAAAGAATGGAGAGTCAAGTTAGTCGGAAGTTGGGAAAGGTTTAACAGAGTGTGGGGGATGCTGGGACTCACTCCGCCCCCTCTGATGGATTGGGTGCCTTCGGAGAAAGGACCCAAAAAGAGAAAAGCCGAAGCTGGAGCTTCGAGTTCCGCAAAGACTCCGGTGAAGAAAGTGGCTAAAAAGCCTAGAAAGCCTGCACCTCCGAGCCCAAGATCCTCAACCTCCGGTTCTAAGGAGGATGAAGGTAAACTATTAGTGAGGTTGATTGATGAAGATGCAGCTCGAACAGCTATTCATATTGAAGATACTGTAGGTATGACGGAGTCTCAGGCTAATATTGAAGAAGTGAGAACTCCGGATGCTCAAGAGGAAGAGCAAATCGAAGCCCTTGTGGGTGAGGGTGAAGTTGAAGTTGCTACAACTTCAGTCTTGGACGAAGGGAGGACTGCTCAAAAAGATACTCCGGCAGTCGAAGTTTTAACTGTGGATTCAGACGAAGACCTCACCTTCGATCCTCCGAGCAGTCCGATGCTCGATCGCCCCCAAAATGTCGACGGTAAACTTCGTATAATTCTCTTATTATTTTCTGCAACATTATACAATGTATAATACCTTTGCTTTTGCAGAGCCCCCTTCTGTAGAAGTACATCGCGAAGATCCAATTCAAGGGCCTTCGACAACTTCGGAGCCGCACCCGGAGGTCGCTCAACATGGGCCTGGAAGGGGTAAAAGACATATAGAGCCTCCCCCTGCTCAAGGATCAACTTCATCCGAATCAACAGATGAAAGTCGATCTACTGAGGAGGGGCCATCTACTGAAGCTCCGAAGACCTCAGGAGAACCCTCCGGAGCTTCGCTGAGCAGGAATGACCAGGAAGCTTCGGCAATGCTCCCTCTTTTAACTCCTTTTTTGGAGCAAAGAACTGGGCTTCGGAATCTGCGCAAACCTTTGGGTCGAGCTAGTCGCGAAGTCGGGGAGACAGAGCTGGTAGCTATTTTAAGTGAGGCGAAGAGTTCGGAGCTAAACGTTGCCATGGAACGAGCAGCCTACCAGGTACGGAACATCTTCGAAACAATAGCAAATTATACATGGATAATATCTTACTTCAATTTTTTCTTTTCTTAGCAAGCGGTCTTGGCCCGTGCTGCAACTTTATCGGGCGAGCGTGAAATTGCTCAGCTTCGGGAAGAAAATGAAGCTCTTCAGCGCAACTTATCATTCTCCAAAGCTAGAGTAGCTCAAATGGATAATATGATTTCAACAGAACGTAGGGCCAGACAGGGCTTGGAGGCTGCAAATAAGGAGCTCGAAGCAGAAAGGATCGTGCTTTGAGCAGAAATAGAAAGGGTGCGGTTGGAGCATGCTAATGCGGGTTCTGAGTTTGTTAGGCTCCAAGAGGAAGCTAGCCAACTCCTAAATCAGAAGAATACTTTAACTACGGAGAATGCTAGGCTTTCCGGAGTTCTAGAAGAAACGACTTCGAGCAAGGATGCATTAATTGAAGAAAAGCTTAAGTACGAGAAGGTAGCTACGGAGGTCATAGAACAAATGCTAGGTGTTCTGGAGTACTTCGGTACTACTGGATCACTTCCTTCAGATGACAACGTCACTCTCTTGCGCCGGTTAAAAAGGATCCAAGGAGCAGCGAAGCAAATGAAGATGGCGGGTATTCGTTACGGAGAACTCTCTGGACAAGTGTCTGCCATCGGACTACTTCGTTACTACGAGGACTTGGGCCGAACAATCACTCCGAGCGCAGAGGGTTCTATTACCTTCGACGATGAGCGGCTTTTAAATCCTTCCGAAGGCGTGACTTATGCCTGGCGAGCCTTTCAAACCTCATGGAGAGCCGAAGGTCGTTCCGCGATCAAGGCTTGGATCGACGAAGGCCAACGCCAGAAGCAAGTTTGGAACCAAGCTTCGAGCAGTCAGCCTCCTCCGAACCCGCAGGTTTAGGAATAATTTAGGATTTTTGACTATGTAAAGCTTCGTGTTTATGAACCTTTATCAATGAAAATTTGTTTATCATATTTTTAGGCTTTGTCTCATACGGAAGATATCGAAGTGTTAGAAATTAACGAGGAACTTCGTTCATTATGGAACACCTTCGAACTTCTAAAGACTTACAAGCGTCCTCGATTTCTAATTCCTCGAGATGACTCCAGCGTAATTGCGCCCGAAGTAATCAAAGACGTATTGTCTTATATTAAAGAGGAAGAAAAAGAGGTTAACGTAAACACTTCGTCTTCTGAAGACACTATTTGGTCTGAAGACGAAGATGAGGTTCAAAATAAAAGATCTGAAGATCTTGGAAGCTGGGAAAGAAGCCTCGAACGGCTTCGAACTTGGGCCGAGCTTCAAGAAGAACAGAAGGATTTTAGAGCTTCGAAGGGGAGCAAGAGAGTTAAACGTAAAGTTATTAGGACTCCCGGCGCTGGAACTAGTCGTTCCACCCCTAGCTCTAGAGACCGAAGAGGTCTTCGATTCCTTCTTGGTATAGATACCAATTTTCATAATGTAATCTGTAAACACGTTCGTTTGAATAATGAATACCGATTTAAAATTGTCTCCATATTTACTAGCCCCTCTTTGGGTATAAGCAACTTCGAATTGTATTCGAAGATGGTTATGCGCAAAGAAAAACTTCGGAGTACAATTTTTTGGGGGTTCGGAGCCCCTCTGTAATTTAAAGATCTTTTAAAATCTTATAAAATGTCTTCGACTATTTGTAGTCGGAAGAATGGCAATTTAGTACCTTTGTCACTTTGGACTGTATTAACAGATATTCGAAGCTCATGGCTCAAATTCTGTTTTGCTTTAGCCACCTTCGGTTTATTTTTGCGATTTCTATCGAATCAATGGTTCGGAGTTTGCAATGGTCTCTTTGGACTCTTTTTACGGATGTCTACTAGCCAATGGCTTGGACTCCGTATATTTTGGCCACCTTTGGCTCTTTTTGCGGAAGTCTACCAGCCAATGGCTTGGACTCCGTAGGTTTTGGCCACCTTCGGCTCTTTTACAGATACTTCGCACCCGGAGGCTGAAAATCTGTTTTATTTAAAGTCCTTAGACTCTTCTACGGATCCTAACAAGCCGGAGCCTGGAATCCGTAGGTTTTGGCCACCTTCGGCTCTTTTACAGATACTTCGCACCCGGAGGCTGAAAATCTGTTTTATTTAAAGTCCTTAGACTCTTCTACGGATCCTAACAAGCCGGAGCCTGGAATCCGTAGGTTTGGCCACCTTCGGCTCTTTTACAGATACTTCGCACCCGGAGGCTGAAAATCTGTTTTATTTAAAGTCCTTAGACTCTTTTACAGATCCTAACAAGCTGGAGCCTGGAATCCGTAGGTTTTGGCCACCTTCGGCTCTTTTACAGATACTTCGCACCCGGAGGCTGAAAATCTGTTTTATTTAAAGTCCTTAGACTCTTCTACGGATCCTAACAAGCCGGAGCCTGGAATCCGTAGGTTGGCGGAGCCACTGAACCAATGGTTCGCAGTCAGCCCCTTGGGTCTTTTGTGAAAAATGCTTGGCTCTACTAGCATCACCGTCCTCCTAATGCGTCCATCAGGAGTAAGGGATGTTCGAAGGGCAAAACAGGTTTCGACCCTTATCTTTATTTATAGAAAAAGGAAGTGCTACAAGTGATTACAAGGAGGCCTTAAGCGTAATATCTCTTAAGGTGCTCCGCATGCCATGCATGTTTCAACTCTTCCCCTTCTAAATTAGCTAATTTAAACGATCCGGGGCGTCCTGAGCGTAAGATAACATATGGTCCTTCCCATTTGTTTCCTAGCTTCCCCGGAGCTATTACACTTCGCAGTACTAGATGACCCGGTTTTAACTTACTTAACCTGACTTTCGGGTCATACCACGTTTTGGTGTGTTCCTGGTACTTAGTTAGGTTGGCGACAGCTCGAAGCCTTGTCTCTTCTGACAAATCTATTGAAGTACTCCGATCGCCCTCGTCTCCGGGTTGAATTACGCGAAGCGACTCCCCTCTGAGCTCTGTAGGGGTCATGGCTTCATCTCCGAAGAGCAATCTGAATGGTGTGAAACCTGTTGATCTAGTTTGAGTGGTTCGGATGGACCATAAGATTTTAGGTAGTTCTTCGACCCATAGCCCCTTGGCCAATCCTACAATTCGGCGATTTAACCCGGAGAGGATGTTCCCGTTGGCTCGTTCGACGGCTCCGTTGGATTGCGGATGTCGCACTGCTGCGAAGCATAGCTTAATGCCTAGTTCTTCACAAAATGTTTGAAAGGTATCAGCTTCGAACTGGGTTCCATTATCCACCGTTAACTCTCTGGGAACTCCGAACATGCATATAATATTTTGCCAGAAGAATTTTTGCACGTTCCTCGAGGTGATAGCTGTTAGTGGCTCCGCTTCCACCCATTTTGAGAAGTATTCGATTGCTACCACCGCAAATTTCAACCCGCCTTTTGCTGGTGGGAAAGGGCCTATGAGGTCCATGCCCCATCTAGCCATTGGCCATACCGGGGCAATAACTTGAAGCTGAGCAGGCGGGCAATGGCTCCGTCTGCCCATCCATTGGCAGCCTTGGCATGTTCGAACCAGGTCTTCAGCGTCTCTGACGATTGTTGGCCAGTAAAACCCTTGCCGGAGCGTCTTGCCTGCTAGTGCTCGAGGGGCTAAATGACCTCCGCACAGCCCTTCGTGGATGCCTCGAAGTATGTCTTGACCTTTGGGCTGGGAGATGCATCGAAGTAGGGGTGAGCATACTCCGGCTTTGTACAGCACTTCCCCAATAAGTTTGTAATTTCGAGCTCTTGCTTTCAACCTTCGAGCTTCTGGGCCTTCCGGAGGGTCTATGCTACTTTGCAACATGGTTATTATCGGAGCCCGCCAATCTGTAGTTGGAATGCACATTACTTCTGATGAGGGTATTTGGTCAGCTGTCGGCTGCTCTAATTCTTCATAGAAGGCGCCCTCCGGGAGGTCCACCGCTCCTGCTACAGCTTTTGCAAGAATATCTGCAAGTTGATTATCTGCCCGAGGGATGCTTCGAACTGTAAACCCTTTGAACGCTGCTTCGGCCTTGCGGATTTCTTGAAGGTATTGCGCGAGATGTGGGTTCTTTGCTTGGAAGCTTTTGTCAATATGCCCCGCGACGACTTGGGAATCTGTCTTGATCACTATTCTTGTAGCTCCGAGTGCTTTAGCCTTTCGGAGGCCTAGCAAGATTCCTTCATACTCGGCAATGTTATTAGTGGTTCGGAAGTTGAGTCTTGCGGAATACATTGCCTTTTGCCCTGATGGTGACAAGATGACGGCCCCTGCCCCGGCACCTGATGCTTGATAAGCTCTGTTGGAGAATATTGTCCAGAAACCTTCGGAGGGTTCATCCGGGGTCCATACTGCAGATGGAGTCCACTCTGCTACGAAATCTGCTATAACTTGAGATTTAACAGCCGTCCTCGCCGTGAAGGAGATTTCGAAGGGTGCCAGCTCGACTGCCCATTTTCCAACCCTGCCTGTGGAATCTTTGTTTCGGAGCATATCTCCAAGAGGATACGACGTAGGGACGATGAGGTTATGCGCCAAGAAATAATGCCTTAGCTTTCGCGAGGCCATTACTAGGGCATAAGCAAATTTTTCGAGCTCGGAGTATCTGACCTTGGCTCCGGATAATGCCTCCGACACAAAATAAATTGGGTTTTGTACCAACTTTCCTTTAAGCTCGACCTCTCGAATCAGCACTGCGCTTACTGCTGAACCTGTTGCTGCAAGATATAAAAGCAATGCTTCCTCTGGAAGGGGAACAGTTAAGGTTGACAATGTGCCGAGGTATGCTTTTATATCTTCGAAGCTTTTCTGGCACTCCGGTGTCCAGGTGAAGCCTTCGGATCTCTTCAGCGCCTTGAAAATTGGGAGGCTTTGCTCTGCCGACCTGGACAGGAATCTGCTGAGTGCTGCGAGCCTTCCTGCTAGCTTCTGTACTTGTTTCAAATTCTCCGGCGGAGCCATCCTTTGCAGCGCACTTATTTGCGTTGGGCTAGCTTCGATCCCTCTGCTCGAAACTAAGTACCCTAACAGCTTCCCTGCTTGTGCCCCGAATATACATTTTTCGGGGTTGAGGCGCACTCCACATGCTCGGAGGCTCTCGAATGTTTCAGCTAGATCTAGGCTATGCCAGTGCTTTTGAGCACTTTTTATTACAATATCATCCATGTAGGCCTCGACATTGCGGCCTATCTGATGACCTAGAGCCTTAGCTATTAAGCGAGAAAAGGTGGCTCCGGCATTCCGTAAACCAAAAGGCATTCTTACATAGCAGAATACTCCGGAAGGAGTTATAAAGCTTGTCTTGGCTTCGTCTTCACGCTTCAGCCATACTTGATGGTACCCGGAATAAGCGTCGAGGAAGCTTAATAATTCGGAGCCAGCTGTGGAATCTATCAATTGATCTATTCGGGGCATTGGGTAGGGGTCTCGTGGGCATGCTTTATTCAACGAGGTGAAGTCAATACACATGCGCCACTTGTTCGAGTCCTTTTTTCTTACAAAAACAGGGTTAGCCAACCACTCAGTATGGGCTACCTCCCTGATAATGCCGGCCCTTAACAATTTTTCTACTTCGGCCTTGGCTAAGCTTGCTCTTTCTGTTGACAGCTTGCGGAGCCCCTGACGCACCGGCTTGGCCTTCGGGTTGACGAGCAGACTATGCTCGATGATGCTTCGGTCGACCCCAGTGATGTCTTCGTCGGTCCACGCAAATATGTCTAGATTCTTCTTGACGACTTCTTCTAACGAGGCGGTTATTTCCGGAGATAGCCCCTTGCCAAATTTCACTGGGTATTCTTTGCCATCTTCCGAGATTATTCTTGTCTCGACATCACCCTCCGGGCTTGGCTTAAGTGAGGATCCCTTCGGAGGGTTCAAGGCCTCCGGTATTTCCTCGGTGCTTTCCGCCACATTATGCACTTGTCGGGGGTCCAATGGCTGCCCATGGCCATACTCTGTCCTCCTGGCTACAGCTTGGTCTCCTGAAATAGTAAGCACCCCACCTTGCGTGGGCATTTTGAGACAAAGGTAATTGTGATGTGCTATAGCCCCGAATTGGTTCAACATCCCTCGACCGAAGATAGCATTGTAAGCGTAAGGGGCATCCACCACATCGAAGATCACCTCTTCTACTCGGGCCAGAGGCCCCTCTTCGAAGGCAACCTCGAGGCCTATTTGGCCGAGGGCATCGAGAGGCGGTCCTGAGAACCCTTGAAGCGGCCGGGCTGCTGGAAGCAGATGCTTGCGAGGTATGCACATCTGGTCAAAGGCCTGGACGAAGAGTATGTCTGCGGAGCTCCCGCCATCTACCAGGATCCTTCGAACATCTGCTCCTGCTATATCGGCAGAGATGACTAATGGGTCAGCATGGGGAAACTTCACCCCTGCCGCGTCGCTGGCTGTGAACGAGATGGGCACACGGGACCATTCTGGCATCCCTTCGGCGGAACTTGAGGTCCCAATGTGCCCGACCTCGCGGACGTACTCGCGACGTTGTCTCTTGGACATGCTTCCGAGGGTCCCCCCTCCAGAGATGTGCAGGACCACTCTCTTGCCGCGGTCTTGTGGGTCTTCTTGCTTTGGTGGTGGCATAATACTGGCCACCGGTAGCCGTATGGGGGCTTCGAGGGCACCGGCTCGGGCCACAGTTTGAACAGGCTCCGAGCGTGCCGTTGGTGGAGCTCGATCCGAAGTACCCCGCCCGGTATTTCGCTCAAGGTAGTCGCCCCGAAGGGCTAATACTGCCTTGCAATCCTTCGTGTCATGGCTTCTGCTGTCGCCATGCACGCAACAGAAAAAACTCTGGCGCCTACCAGGCATCCATTCTTGAGGCTTTGGTGGCCCAGCCTTGAAATTTTTTACCTGCTGGAAATTGGCAGGTGCTTTCGAGGCCGAAGGTGCAATGTTTAGCACCTCCGAGCGGAAATGCTTCTTCCTCGCTTGTACTCGTTGGAACGGTTGTCTTGTGGAGGCTGCAGTGTAGCGGAGGCTTCAGGCTCCCTTTTGACTTCCCGGAGGGTGGGAAATGTCGCTTCAACTCGCCGAAGACATCCTTCCTCCGCCTTGGCATACTGTTCGAAGTACACCATGAGCTGTGCCACAGACGTTACCGGCTTCCGATGGAGTTTGCTGAGGAGGTCGGGGTTCAGCACTCCTTCACGGGCAGCATCAACTATCGAGGAGGTAGAGAGGCCCTTGATCTGTGACTTGGTGTGGGCAAAGCGTGTGAAGTACTCCCGGAGGGTTTCTCCCACCCGCTGCTTTACTTGAAACAAACTTCCTGTGGACATTGGGGCCACGAAGGTACCTTGGAAGTTGCTCACAAATTTCTTTTTTAGTTGTTCCCATGAACTGATCGATCCTGGCTTTAGGGACCAGAACCAGCGGAGCGCTACACCTTCGAGAGCGAGGGGGAAGCATTTTGCCATGGTGCTTCGCACCCCTTCGCTTGCTTCTATTGCCAGGGCGTAAGAGCGGGCGAATTCTCTGGGGTCCGACCCCCCAGAGTATTTGTGCAGCTTTGAGGCTTTGAACCTGGGGTCGAAAGGCACTCTCTGTAGATCAGGGTGTAACGGAGACTCCTTATCGAAGGAGGCATTCTCGGCTTCCTCCGGGACTTGTATAACTTCTCGGGGATTGCGGGCTCCATCGTCTTGAGGCTCCCTTGGAGTTTCGGTGGAAGCTTGAGTGCGGAGGCGATCGGCGGCCTCTTGCCTCCATCTGGATACCTCATCCTGAAGCCTGACTAACTGCGTAGCCTCGGTTTCGGGAGGGCCTTCGTCTTCGTCGGAGGGCACTTCTGGATCCCGGCTTGCTGCGTAGTCGGTCTGAAGCACCGTAGGAGGAGGCAGAGGGCCCCGGGGCGCTCGACGCCCAGCGGTCTCTGCAGGAATCGCCGGATTAGCTGAGGGTCCGGCTCCATTGGTCCGAGGGGACCTTCGAAGAGGACCCGAAGCTTGACCACGCTTCGGAGGCATAGCTAGCCGTTAAGATGTCTTGGAGATGGAGGACTTCGAACGACTCGAGGGGTCGAGAGAAGGCTTTCGAGCTGCACTAAGAAGCCCTTAACTGAAGGGTGCGCGGAGTCTTGGGACTCCGAGGCTCCCTCCGTAAGTACTCTTCGGAGTGCAGTCAGCAGTAGAGAACAAGCTTTTAGAACTTGGTTCCCCACGGACGGCGCCAACTGTTGGCGTAAAAGATTACGCTAACAGGTTTCTGTAGAATAGAAACTAACAAACGAAGTGTTTGCGAAGAGAACTGTTCTAAGCCTCCGAAAGGATAATAACTTAGAATAGTTCGAACGTGTGTATTGAATAACTTGTATTTCGTCCTTATTACAGGGTAAAACGGGGGGTATTTATAGGCCCAAATATTAAGGAAAAGACCTATTTACCCCTCTATTACAACCGACATAGTGGAAACTATTCGGCTCCCTTAATAGGGCTAAAATGGTAAAAGACTAATCTAATGAGAAAGAAGATAAGTCTTCCATCTTAGCTGGCAGAAAAGATCTCGAAAGACCTTAGTTCGAAGATGTACTCCGAACCAATGCCTATCTTCGTACTTCGAACTTGACTCCGGGTATCTTCGAAGATAAACGTCTGGGAACCTTCGAATCTGCTATCTGCCTTTATGTTGTTTCGGCAATAACCCTGAAGATGAGATATTTTCCCCCAACATATTGTTTATGACGATATAAGTGGTTGTATCTAACTTATGAATTACCTAGTATCCATCAGTGTTATCTCCCTATATAGACCTCCAAGTCGTTCCAATTTCCCCCAATAGACAACAACTCCAGCTATGTCTGTGCAAATAATCATATCATACTATAAGTAAGACAACTATTTTTTTTGAAACTATGCATCGCCGATTCAATTTACGTACGTACCCACAAACGTTTTATTCGGACGAATCCATGCGTCATGAAACGTCAATAGATATTTTGGATAGGGAGGGAATTGGATTGGAAGAATGTATGGCTCAACTGTTGTATTTCTTCGAAGAGAACCTTCATAGGCATGGGCAATGCTCCGATAGTACAATGCCTCTTCAAGATTAGGTTGAAAATATAGACAATGAATAGTATAACATTGTCCTTCATTTAGGAGAATGTTAAACCTATGAACTTCCTCCCGCTCCCATGCAATGACTTCTATTTTAGCACCCTACGTATAATATTAGGGTTTAGAATAGTTCATATGTTCACTACTATGTAAAATTTAGTCCAACTTGTGTGCAACTTACAGTAATATCCATTAAAATAAATCGTTGTTTTTCTCCATGTTCATCAGGGAGAAACTTAACATCTACTCTAGCGACGACACTCCATGGATAGTTTAAGTGCTCGAACTCTATCTCGTCAAATTTCATAAACCTTAACAAAAAATGAAATTTAGAACATCTTTCATCGTTGCAGGAAAGTTGGTTTTAGTAATATAGGCTCACCTAGGTACCACCGCATTACGAGTTGGACGGTCGGCGTAAGTTCTCTTTCGCATGCCAGCCATTTAATATATCTAAGAAATTCAACTATATTATAATGTTTTATCTAGCGGAATTATTTGACAAATAGAATAGAAACACATTATTTGACAAATAGAATAGAAACACATGCAAGAATAAAAATAGGGGAAAATATTCACAGAATAAAAAGGGGGAAATATTAAAGAAATAAACAGGATAATTCATCGAAAAATGCCAAAAATTCAAAAATTACAGAAACGCAATTAAGAAATGTATAGAAAGATAATAATAAAAAATAAAATGCAATAATGAAGTAACCAACTTAAGTAACCATTGGGAAGTAAATAGAATGGTGGTATAACCAACTTAAGTAACCATTATGAAGTAAACAGAATAGTGGTACTGAACATGATGAAGTATACAAATGTTTCCAACATCTAATTTGATTTATCTTGATTATGGGAATTTTTCTTATTTTGAGGCAATATTCAATAAAATAGTAAATACGATTACAAAATCCTAGAAATTAGAGAATACTCATGGAAATTCTCAAAAATTTCAGAGTAGTGGTAATGAATATGATGAATTATACAATAATTATACAACATCTAAACTTGCTTTATCTTTTTTTTTGGGGAATTTTTATATGTTCAAGGGAATAATAAAATAGAAAATTAATTCTATTAAGTTCTAACAATTTACTCATAGAAATGCTCAAAACATTAAGAGTAATTGTACTGGACATGATGAATCATGTTAAAATTATCTACATCCCTAAAGTTGTTTTATCTTAATTTTGGTGATTTTCTAATTTTCCAGGGAATAATTAAATAGGAAAAAGGCAATTATTTAATTCTGTAAAATGGAAAATACTAATAGAAATGCTGGAAAAATTAGGAGTAATTTTACTGAACATGATGAATTTTACAAAATTATTCTAGCATCGAACTTAATTTTATCTGATTTTTGGGCAATTTTCTTATTTTCCAGAGAATAAACAAAACAGGAAATCAATTCTTTAATTCTGGAAAATTAAAAACCAAATCCGGCCCAAACAGTGTCATGGTCCGGCCCATAAACACCTTTCGGCAGGCTTTCTGAGTCCTGGGCCCAGGCCAGGCATTCGGCGCGCGCCCGCGCACGCAACCTGGGC
Source organism: Zizania palustris (assembly GCA_019279435.1). Lineage (NCBI taxonomy): Eukaryota > Viridiplantae > Streptophyta > Magnoliopsida > Poales > Poaceae > Zizania > Zizania palustris. The sequence goes on along the minus strand of JAAALK010000287.1, from coordinate 102,856,886 downwards.
CTGGGCCAGGAAAGTGCCCCCCCGCTTGGGCCGGTTTTGGTCCATGAAATCCTGGCCGTCGGATCTGATCCGACGGCCAGGCGCTGAGATCAGGCGAATAAAAAGCCCCGACGCGAGAAACCCTAACCCTAAACCTCATTTCCGCTTCCCCGGTCCCGAGCGCGAGCGGCGCGAGAGCGAGCGGCGCGGCGCGGTGGAGCGGCGCGCGGCGGCGGCCACCGGCGGTCGGCCGCCACCGGTTAGCTCGCTGGAGCACCGCGCTCACCCGAGGGTGAGCGGGGCTCCGTCGAGCTAGCCCGCTGCGGTCAAAACCTGAGGTCCCGGCACGGCGCGGCAGAGCGGCGCGAGGCGGCCACCGGCGGTCGTCCGCCACCGGCTAGCTCGCCGGAGCACCGCGCTCACCCTCGGGTGAGCGGGGCTCCATCGAGTTAGCCCGGGCGGCCAAAACCCGAGGTCCCGAGAGGGTTCGCCGGTCGCTTCCTGGCCTCCGGCGAGCGGCGGCGCGGCGGCGGAGGGGTCCCGGCGAGCGGCGGCGCCACGACCCGAGAGCGAAGGTGAGCCCGACCCCTCACTATTAGTTTAGGGTTAGGGTTAGGGTGAAAACCCTAACCCTAACCTTCAGTTTTTTTTTGTTTTGATGTTCTGAAACCCTCTCCTCTCTTACCCGAAGGTGGACCGACCCCAGTGAGCGGCGGCGCGATGACCCGACGGCGGAGCAGGCGAGCGGCGTCGAGTGACGGTGAAGCAGAGCGGGCGAGCGGCGTTAGGGTAGGGTAGGGTCCGAGCAGAGGGGGAGAGAAGAGGGGAGAGCTCAGTGAGGTAGAGCGGAGGGGAAGGTTCTGTGTTATGAAGAGGGGTGCACGTTGTACAGGCAGCGCAACTGCGCTCGGACTTGGTCCAGGCAGTTGCGCTGCGCGCGATGCGCGGGGAGGGGGGCACGCGGTCGAGGCGGGGGAGGGGGGCGTGTGGTCGAGTCGAGGCACGCGGTCGAGGCGGGGGAGGGGGGCGCGCGGTCGAGTCCAGGCGGTTGCGCGCTGCACGCGGACGGGAGGGAGGCGCTGCGCGCGGAGCGGACGGACGAGTAAGTCCCCGCGTTATATTAGTTAAGATTTCATATCCTGTGCATAGACAGTCTACTACTATTTTGCCTGCTACCCGAGTCTCTCAGTGCTGGATACCTCATCAGTTTTTCTCTCACCCCAGCACTGAGCTATCGAGATTTTCTCATTTTGTGTAGGCAGTGGATGGAGTTCTAGAGAACAAGTGGATCATGGACTCTGGTTGTTCATGCCATATGACTGGGAATGCATCATGGTTCTCTAGCCTCACCTCAACCGAGAAAAAGGAGTACATCAACTTCGTAAACAACCAAAGAGGCAAAGTGAAAGGTAAAGGTGTGGTAAGAATCAATGGGAACTTCACTCGGCAGGAGGCTTCGGCCTGATGCGCTCCACACAGCCAGTCTAGCCAGGCTTCGGCAGAAGCAGGAAGGGCTCGGGGGGCACCCCGAAATCAGTAGCCTAGATACTTTTTCAAGGAGTGAGCTAGCGAAACCCTTCGAAGCCCACAAGGGCGATTAGAGAATTCTAATCGTCCAGTATTTTAGAGACCCTAGCCAAAGGGTTGATAGAAAAGTTCAGTGGCAAGCGTTTAAGTTTGTATTGCTAGATGATACACTATATTGCCGAACCATTGATGGAGTACTGTTAAAGTGTCTTGACCACGAACGATCCCAGGTGGCTACCGGAGAACTCCATGAAGGACTTTGTGGCACTCATCAGTCTGCCCAGAAAATGAGTTGGATGCTCAAAAGAGCGGGTTTCTATTGGCCGACTATGACTGAGGATTGTTTTAAGTATTATAGAGGGTGTGAGGCATGCGAGAAGTTTGGCAATATTCAATTATCTCCTGCTTCATTACTTAACCCAATTGTCAAGCCATGGATTTTCCGAGGTTGGGGTTTAGACTTCATCGGCAAAATTCACCCTCATTCCTCAAAAGGGCATCAGTTCGTGTTGATGGCAACAGATTACTTCACCAAGTGGACCGAGGCCGTGCCTCTCAAGAACATGACGCACAACGAGGTACTTGACTTTATCTTGAAGCACATCATACATAGATTCGACATTCCTCAAACTCTAACTACAGATCAAGGTAGCTCGTTTGTTTCTAAAGAAGTGAGAGACTTTGCCGAATATTATGGTATTAAGTTGATAAACTCTTCGCCCTACTTTGCTCAAGCGAATGGTCAGGTCGAGTCTAGTAGTAAAACCGTGATTAAGCTCATTAGGAAGAAAATTGAAGAATTCCCTAAAAGGTGGCATGAAGTGCTCTCCGAGGCGCTATGGGCTTGTAGAATTGCAAAGCACGGTGCTACCAAAGTTATTCCATATGAGTTGGTATATGGACTAGAAGTCGTTCTACTTGTAGAAGTCGATCTTGGCTCTCTAAGAGTGTTAAAGCAAGACGGCTTATCAGTCGATGAGTATGAAACTCTTTTGAAAGACAATCTAGAAGAAGTGACTGATAAGATATTGAGGGCTTTAGAAGCCATAGAAATAGACAAGAGGAGAGTAGCTAAAGCCTACAATAAGAAGGTTAAACCAAAATCGTTTCAAGTGGGTGACTTGGTTTGGAAGACAATTTTACCATTAGGCACTAAGAGTCCCAAATTTGGTAAATGGTCGCCTAGTTGGGAAGGCCCTTTCAAAATAGCCGAAATCGCTCCTAGCAATGCATGTGTTAGAATCTCTGCAAGGAGAGAGGTTTCGAATAGCTTTGAATTGAAGATACTTGAAAAGGTATTTCCCAAGTGTATGACAAATAGCTTAAAAGATGTCGAAAGGCCGATATGGAAAGTATCGTCTTTACCCCGTCGTGCTTTTAGTTCACTTACTTCACTAAAAGGCAGGGGGCATGTGTTGATAACAAAAAGTTGCATTAATGATTGAGATTGTCAAAATATCAATTTTGGTAATTTGGGCCAAAAATACACATGTCCCAGGTCAAGCCGAAGCCCTATAGGGCCGAAGGACCATTGGGCTACGGGCTCCAGAAGCTTCCAGCCAGCCCACAGCCTTCGGCTAGGAGGCCTTCGGAGGCCCACTCCACCGAAGATTCATCCCGAGAAGCAGGCTTCGGCGGGCCTGGCCAAAGGCCCACTTTGGGTAGAGATAGAGTTGGACCTGATTCTAGCTAAGTGTTTTTCTCTATTCAGCCGAATTATAGCAGATTAGATTAGAGGTCTAGCCCCTATAAGTATAGGGGTGAAGCCTGTTCAGAGCCCCCCCCCCAACACATATCAACCACAAAGTCTAGCTTTGAATCACATTTACTTTATCTTTACTTTTCTGTACTCTTTGTGGGTTTGCCTGGAAGTCCTCCAACGGCCACTTCGGAATAGTGGTAATCCATGTTACTTCGCTTGTGAAGTATCCATTAATCTACGTAATAGATTGCTATCGCCTTGTTACTTCACCTGTGAAGTATTCGCTAATCTGCGTAATAGATTGTTATCGCCTTGTTACTTCGCATGTGAAGTATCCGCTAATCTGTGTAACAGATTGCTACCTTCGCTCCTAGTGCAACACTTAGCAGAATTCGGTCCTCGGGCTGAATTGGTACTTCAAATCTACTCTGTTGCAGGTTTCCACGTTCGGAGCTACTTCGTCGGAGGTGTCCGGAGCTGGGAGATCGGTTTTGGAGGTTGCCAGAACACCCTTCGGCGAGACGGTTGCTTCGACCGCACGCTCCATCAGCAGACTTCATCATGACAGGATTCACCACGCTCATACTCTTCTCCGGACGAAGTCACGTTCGTGCATTGTGCCTAAGTCATTATTCTGTATCTTATTGTATCAGAGACATTGAACTGAACCCCGTTGTTTGGAGGTGATTGTCGCGTCCAGATCCATTCGGAGTTCAACTTTGGCTAGATCAATCCAAACGGCGAAGGTATCCTTCGGCGGGACACTTTGCACCAGACGCCGTACGTACACTTTGGCGACCCCCTTCACACCATACTTTGAAGCAGACATGCTCCGAGTGGTTTTCTAATTTACTCTGTTTAATATATTTCTTTTGGATAATTGGATTATTTTTGTGTGATCTGATTACCTGGCGACTCCACTCCCCTTACTACGGCTAAGGGTAGTCGGAACGCGACGTCAGTGCTGTGTTACGCTTAGGCTCGTCCCTAAGTATCCGCACACTTTTGGATCGTCGAACTGACCCAAGTGCGGGGGCACGTTTACGTGTACACAAAAGTAGATTTCACATCCTCATGCACAACGTTATAGTTATTAGTCCTATCTTGGTGAAGTGCATCATTATCAAATTACAAAGGGTGTTCTATTATTTTAGCCGATGAAGCAACCTCAATGGGTACCTGTAAGGACTTTTTACCTGACACCTCAACTCGTGTAGATATGGAAGGCCATATGCTTGCTGATGTTGGTGCAGGTACATGTGTAGGTGCATGACAAACACTTGAAGAGAAAGGCTTGGTTAGTGCCGGTGTGCTCGTCACTCGTGGTGGATAGGAGTCTCTTGCCTTGTATTGTCGTTCCTGCAATTCGTTCTCTACAATGATGGCAAGATGGAACAAATGACTAAGAGTATTAAATTCTTTATAATAAATGATATCTTAAATCTCATGCCTCAATCCATCATACAAGCGCCACATTATATCTTCCGAGTGCTCCACAACACCACAACAGGTCATGCTCTCTCGAAGCTCAGCATAATACTCTCTCACAAACATCATACCTTGAACTAAGCACACGATTAAGAGTATTAAATTCTTTATAATAAACGATATCTTGAATATCATGCCTCAATCCATCATAGAAGCACCACATCGTGTCTTCCGAGTGCTCCACAACACCAGAACAGGTCATGCTCTCTCAAAGATTAGCATAATACTCTCACATACATGTTACCTTGAACTAAGCATTAAAGTTTCTTACACAATTCACGATGATAAGGAGAGACAAATTTACTACGCATAGCTCTTTTTAAATGACCCCAAGTATCAGGTTGTAATTGAAGTTCACTTATATCTTCCCACTAGATTAAAGCATGATTTTTAAACATACTAATTTGTTGTTTAACTCTATGTTGTTCAGGAACTAGATATAAGTTAAATGTGTGCTCTCCGGTCATCTCCCAATATAGGTATTCTTTAGCATCATATTCACCATAAAAAGATGGGATGGGAAACTTACTTTTGATAGAAGAAACATTGTTACCATGATTATGATTTGTCGTGCCTCCCATACCTACCATGGTTAGTAGAAAATGAGAAAACAATAGGAAAAATATTAGCCCTATCAACTATTAGGTAGTGGAAAGTGCTCTCGCTCGCACTCAAACGTCTTACCACAATCTTACAAGGTTCTTACCATCGCAGGACAGTGGATAGACAAACTTGGTCGTGGCACAATTCTTGACTGGTTGGTGACTTCCAAAGAGAGTGGTATACGATTGCAAAGACTCAATCTGCATCGATCAGAAGTATATATGTGGAGTCTAGGCGGTTAAATAAGAGTAATCTACATGGTGGAACACAATTCATAAATAGATAGTAATATTAAATAAGTATCCAAAGTACTTGTACTAATTGCTGGTCTGAATGTGATCCCTATGACAACAAGGCTTATATGAGAGAGTGGTCGAGGCTCAAAGGATGACTTATGTATTGACAAAATCATCACAAAACAGTACCAAAAACAGCACCACACAACAGAAATATCTTCCAAACTTGTCCCTAAGTGCTCCCCTTTTTGTTTGATATTTTTCTCTTTTTTCGATATTTTTTAACTCTTTTTTTGGAACTCTTTTTTTACACTTCTTTTTTTACTAGGAGCACAAAGAAGACAAACCAAGAAGATGTGATATAATTTTGCTGCAAAGAAGTGCTATGTAAATAAATAAAGATGAGTTGAAAAATCTGCGCAAGAAACTTTAGGGCTGGAAAACTCGATCTTTCCGGCCGAATTTGGAAAAACTCAAATTGGAGAACCTAGCGAGCTAGGAAAACTTAGATCTAACTTTTTCTGTAGATTTCGAAAATGTATTAATTTGCCTTATTCAGAGTCCGTATGCAAAATATATGATTGTTTTATTAGAGACAATCTAAATCAGGGTTTTGAGGTTATAGTTCGGGCACGAATTACAAATCAGAGGGGATTTATGGGTGGTGGCTAGTATAAGTGATTTAGAAAATGGGATCACAATACTAACCAGCAACCGGACTTGACCAAGAACACAAACTCAATACTACAAACTCTGAAACCAAAACGTGCAAAGGCTACGGATGATATTGGATTGGGGGAAACCTACGACTACAAATTTTTTGTTGGCTTTTTCGTGGACTATAGATGAATATTAAATCAATCTAATCTAAGATACATGAACCTGATGGTAAACCAAGCTCTGATACCACTTGATGGAGCAGGGGGTGCCCGATCTTCCGTTAGGTGGGGGATAAACAATGATTTGTGGAGAACTCGACGTTGATGATCTGGCTTCCGATCTACGAGATTGGCCCTTGCAATCACTACACCACTGCTCTGTTGGTTATGAACCAAGCACAACTTGATTGATCTTGCCAAGAAGGCTAATCCTTGCATACGAATCGAAGAACACAAGCAATAATGTATAAAACACAATCGAACTGAAAATTCTATTGGAATCTGTGAATTGGGGTTCACTTACAAATCTGGCGAAGCGGCGGCTATCAAAGAAATGTGTAGACTAAACCTAAAAACCCTAGATGGCTGTAGAAAACCCTTATATAGTAGTTTGGGATGCACGCCTATTGGGCTCAACTGGATACATGGTAATGGGGGATTGGTCCTGATCTTCCGCTAGGTAAAGGATAACTTGGATTAGTGGAGAATCTCGACGTTGACGATCCAAGGCTTCGGTCCGGCGGATCAAAACCTTGCAATCGCTACACCACCGTCTCCGTTGGTTATCAACCATGCAGGCGCGATTGACCTCGCCACGAAGGCTAGTTCCTGCAAGCGAACCCAAGAACACAAGCAAGAATAGGAAGGATACAAGTCAAATGCCAAATCACAGATAAACTATGAAGAGGGGAGGTTTCACAAACGCTGATGCAGCAGCCAATCGGTCCGGTGCAGGAGCGGGATCTAAACACACAAGTGTAGATGCAAACAAAGCAAAACCTAACCCTAAAGGCGGCCGGCGTGAGTATATAAAGCGTGGGCAGCCTGTAGAAGACATACATCCAACTCTTCTATTCCATCTCCCATGTTCCTAAGCAACAAAATATCACTAGTATTCAGTAGCATCCCGTCCAAACAAATATTAACATAGTTGCTAAGGAAAGAATTAACCTCATGGTTCAAGCGATGGGCACGAGCACGTGTGATTGGTCTTTGTAATTGAATTGTAGGTGGAGGCTCCATGTGTGTATCATGTGAAGTGATGTCCTCATCACATGGCCCAAAGGCCTAATAACGCAGACAACAGCACCCAGACAGATTTTGGACTCTATGTTGTTTTGATGATTTCCGTTGACATATAATGAATTTTGAGATGAAATTGATGGAATTGGAAAGTTTCTGAAGTTATATTTCCGTGGCTGGGTGGAACATCAAAAATGGAGTACGTATGTGGCCTGGGCGATGATTTTAGTGCACGTTGCTCCTCGAATCCGAGTTGGACACGAATTGTAGTTCGATTGGACTCTCAAATTGGCTTGGACGTCCTTCCTAGTTCTTCTCCAACTCTTTGTTTATATCCAAGTGATTTTCATCATCTCCATGGTTCCTAACAATAATTAAAATATTAGGTAGTAATTTATTCCCAAGATAATATACTCAGATATTTAGAAACTAGTTGACCTAGAGATTTAATCGTCATGCTCAAACTCGAATAATTGGAACTTGGTATTCATGTATGGTTGTAGAATTGGTAGGGTTGTCCCCATTAGACTGTATCCCTCCGCGAGGCTCCGCATCACATCCAAAGGATGCATCCCCCAGAGCAGATTATCGGTGAGCTTGATCAAAGGGTAACACGTTCTCACACTCACTTTATCGATTATGCATTTGTTGCTTCTTTTGAGCCATTAGATGTGTGTTCTGCATTATCTGATTCTAGTTGGATCGATGCCATGCATGAAGAACTTTAAAATTTTGAGAGAAACCAGGTGTGGACACTTGTTGATCCTCCTCGTAATGTTCATTTTATTGGAACTAAATGGATTTTCAAAAACAAACAAGGGGAGGATGGATCTGTAGTTAGAAACAAAGCTACACTTATCGCTCAGGGTTTTTCACAGATAGAATGTATTAATTTTGCTAAAACTTTGCTCTAGTAGCACATCTTGAGTCCATTAGGATTTTTCTTGCATTTGCTACATCCCGAGGTTTCAAACTTTATCAAATGGATGTCAAATGTTCTTTTCTTAATGTTTTTATAGTCAAATATGTTTTTGTAAAACAACCCTTTGGTTTTGAAAACCCCAAATATCCCCATAGAGTCTTCAAACTTCATAAAGCTATTTATGGATTCAAGCAGACCCATCGGGTATGGTATGATAGACTTAACTCTTTTTCTGCTTAAGCATAGATATTTGATGGGATAAGTTGGTAAAACCCTTTTTACTCTCAAGCATGGCAAATATTTCCTCCTAGTTCAGATTTACGTTGACGATATCATTTTTGGTGGCTCTTCTCATGCTTTAGATGCAGAGTTTGCAGATCCCATGAGCAGGGAGTTCGAGATGTCCATTATGGGCGAAGTCACATTTTTCCTTGGTTTGCAAATCAAGAAAAGAAAACAAGGTACCTTCATTCATCGGTAGCATTGGATCCGGATGAGGATGGAGAAGAGGTAGATCAGAAAGAGTTCCAAAGTATGATCAGCTCCCTCCTCTACTTAATAGCTACAAGGCAAGACATACACTTCACAATATGTCTGTGTGCTTGTTTTCAAGCTTCTCCAAGGGCTTCGCAACGACAAGCAGTAAAACATATTTTCAGGTATATAAAACATACCCTTTAATTCAGCATTTGGTATTCTGCATCTTCATCATTATGTCTTAGATGATTTTTAGATGCAGATTTTGCTGGTTGTACAATTGATTGGAAAAGTACCTCCGGTACTTGTCATTTTCTAGGGTCATCTCTTGTTTGCTGGTCTTCTCGCAAACAGTCTAGTATTGTGCAGTCCATAGCCGAGGCTGAATATGTTGCCGAGGAGGAGCATGCTTTATTTATTCTACATAAGCTTTTGTCATATGGGTGATTGCATTTACATATTACTGCTTATGTATGCCTTTGTATAATTATCATGATCATGTTAGTTCAGCTCTTGTTAATATGTCTATTTTCACCATGAGCATGATTTTAATTTGAAAAATTGAAAACATGATCACTGCTTAGTCTGGTATCTAGCGTGTGTAGGCTGATTGTTTTAGTTGTCTTTTATATACCTGGTAGCTAAAATCTTTTTTACTTGAATGCAAACATGCAAATTGAACATTTTAATGTTTTTCATGGAAATCTTGTACTAAAAATTGATAAAAATCATGAAATTGATATCCATGCATTTTTTACTAACATTAAAAGATCCATGTGGGTTTGATTTCTCGCACTACATTATTCTAGACTGCCTACCATAGCACTTTGGTATGAATTAGGATATTATAGTGTTTGCCACAATCATTACTTTAAGCTTCTTATGGTGTTTTCTTGACCTAGGCTTAGCTTGATTGGTTAGTATATGGTTGACAAGCAAATAACCCCTGGCACTAAAAGAAAAAAATTAAAAAGCATGAAAATAGTTCATATCAAGCTTGTTAAAGCTCCATTTTTCTAAATATGCTTTCCTCGGTAGATATTTGCTAGCTTTTTCAGTTCATGTCTTATCATGTCTAAGTTGATCGTCTAAGTGGTGATGCTTTTATTTCCAAAAATCTGAAAATAAATTGCTTAAAAGTGGAAATTGGATTTTATTGATCGGAGTTGAGCATATATATGATAAGACACTTATGATTGGCATATTTTTGCATTATGTGTGCTAGCATTCAATATGTTTCAGAAGCCTTGCATTATTTTATTGCTCCTTGATTCTTGCATTGCCAAAGGGGGAGAATTTGCCGAAGGGGGAGAATTTGCTGAAGGGGGAGAATTTGAAAAAGGAAAGACTCCATTTTATATCAAGTGACAAGCTTTGGCTCTTTTCTAAGTTTTTATGGTCACTTGTGTGCTGAAAATTTAATTTTTTTCATGAATTTGGATTTGGGTTGTCAATGCACTCATCAAGGGGGATATTGAGATACAAAGTTGAGATGTGCCTTGGTTTCAGTCTATGATGAGTGATTGACAAGTACTCTTCTGGACAAATGGGTCCTCTCTGAAAGGATTCGAAGGTCTTTACCAAAGGGTTTGGTAGATGCAGGTTGCACAAGTATGCAGTAGAGAATGTCTATCAAAGGGGTTCGACAGAATACAAGTTGGAGGTTGTACCGTAGGGTGCTGTACTTTGGTAGTGCACTAGAGTGTGCATCGGAGGGTGTTTTACCCGGAGAGGCTTTTGGGGTATCGGAAACACTTTTCAGCATGGCTCCTCAATCTCCCCCTTTATGAGTGCATTGTCAACACTTCTCTTCATGAGCTCTCTAGTACCTGCGAGCACATGTGGAAACACGAAAATAAAACACAAGAAAACAGAGAAGCTGAAAATAAAGTAAAAGTTTAACCCTAATGACCAAAAGCCAAACAAAAGCAAGAAAGCGGTCATTATGGTTAACCAAAAGTAAAGACTAAAAAACGAGTGCAATCTCAGAATTATAACACAAGGATATCCAAAGAGTAAGGACAAACGGGACAAAAACTCCCCCTGAAACACATCCCAGAGAAAGCCAAAACTCCCCCTTAAACTCTTCTCCCAAAATTTCTCCCCCTTGTTGATAATTGGACTCATCAAGCGAGACTAAATGCACTCTAAAGAGACACAGACTCCCCCTGAAATGCAACTCCCCCTCAAAATATGCAATGAATGCAAATGGGGTGCAGGTGGAGTGTAGAAAGCATGCTTCTCAGATATGATTGACAGCAATTACAACATCTAGTAGGTATAGCAAAAGACATATTGTCTAAGACACATGGCATGATCAGTGCAACAGATGATATCTAAAGAACGTCATTTGCACGCATTTTTCAATTTTGTCAAACAAAAAGGCATCACCACATTTTCCAGTTCACAAACAAGGTAAAGCATGAGATACAAAAACTAACTGATATCTACCAAGATAAGCATTGTCCAAAACAAAGTGCTTCAGCAAACTTGTTATCTTTTTAATTTTCAGGACTTTTTGTTTTCCTTTTTCATTTTTGCCAGGGGTTATTGGCATGTCAAACCTTTTGCTAACCGACCAAGTCAAGCCTAGGCCAGAACTGGACCATCAGAAGCTTAAGACATTGGTCTTGGCATACACCACACTGTCCTAGTTCGTACCAGAGTGTTATGGTAAGCAGTCCAGAACAATGCAATGCGACAAGGCAAACCCACCTGGATCTTTTCAAAATCATGCATAAAAAGGCATGTATTTTTCATTCATTTTTGATTTTTTATCAATTTTATAGCACATTTCCATGTTTAAAGCATAAAGATGTCCAAGTTGCATATCTGCATCTAATTGAGGAACTAGCTACAAAGCATGTAATAGATAGCAAAAGCATTCAACCTACACATGCTAGTTACCAGAAGCAATGGTGATCATTTTTCAATTTTAAAGCATAAAAGCCATGCATATGACAGATATGAGACATATCATGTGAACTGAAGCAAAGCATGATCATCGACAAGTAATCAAAAGCACGTACCAGCTAGAGTAAGTAAAGCAGATCAATCATATAACAGAAGCAGACTCAAAGTGTGATATATGAATATGCATGATATTAACACACACAAAAAGACTCAAGAAAAGAGTAAAAAAGAAAGAAAACTGACTCAAAATATCCTAAAAAGGATACACAACACCCAAATCCCCTCGTAAACGCTCAAAAGTGGACTGATCTAGGGGTTTGGTGAAAACTTCAGCCAACTATTGATGGGTATCAACATGAACAAGGTCGATGACACCTTTCTCATATTGATCCCTCAAAAAGTGAAAGCGCACATCAATATGTTTGGTTTTTGAATGAAGACAAGGGTTTTTCCCTACACTAATCGCACTGGTGCTGTCACAAAACAGAGGAACTCTGGTAGGAAAGAACAACCCAAAGTCTCGCAAAGTGGAAATCATCCAAACCATCTGTGAGCAGCAGCTACATACTCAGCCTCAGTGGTCGAAAGTGCAACTACAGACTGCTTTCGAGAAGACCAAGAGACAAGAGAAGAACCAAGAAACTGGCAAGTACCAGAAGTCGACTTGCGATCCAACCAACACACACCAAAGTCAGCGTCTGAAAAGCCAGATAAATCAGGAGATGATGATGCTGAGTAATACAGACTAAGATCGGGCGCGTAGGTAAGATTCCTTAAAATGCGCTTGACAGCATACCGATGAGACGCATAGGCGAACTGTATGTCTGGCCTCATCACCGTCAACTACAACAGCGAACCGATCATCCCTTGAAACTCTCTCTCGTTGACCTTGACACCGCTCTCGTCCTTGTCCAGGCCCCCAGATGTACCCATTGGGGTCATCTGAGGCTTCAGCTCTCCACCAAAGTCGAACTTCTTCAACATGTCCCGTGTATACTTACTCTAGTGGATGAAGGTGCCGTCCTTGGTCGTCTTGATCTGGAGCCCTAGGAAATACTTGAGCTCACCCATGAGGCTTGTCTCAAACTCACTGTGCATCTGCTCAAAAAACTTGGACACAAGAGCATTAGTAGTACCACCAAAAATGATATCGTCCACGTATATCTGAGCAACCAAGAAATATGATGCATCTCTGAGCAAGAAAAGAGTTTTATCCACAAAACCTATCACAAAGCCCTTCCCCAACAAAAACTGCTTCAACCGGTCATACCAAGCCCTGGGGGCTGCCTAACATAGACTTCCTCCTCTATGTACCCGTTCCGAAAAGCACTCTTGAAATCCATTTGAAAAAGCTTAAGACCTTTCGAAGCGGCAAAAGCTAAGAGAATGCGAATGGACTCAAGATGGGCAATAGGGGCAAAAGTCTCCTCAAAATCAATACCCTCTTTCTGGCAAAAACCCTAGGCAACTAGTCGAGCTTTGTTGCGCACCACAACCCCATCTTCACCTTGCTTGTTTTTGAACACCCACTTGGTGCCTATGGGGTTGCATCCGGGTGGCGGCTCAACTAGTGTCCAAACCCGATTGTGGACAAAATTCTCAAGCTCTTCTTGGATAGCATTAATCCAATTCGAATCAGAAAGAGCATGAGAAACGTATCTGGGCTCAAAAGATGCAACAAAAGCTGATTCAGCAAACACAACAAGCGAGTCAACAGAAGAGCACAAAGTCCTCTCAAAAAAATCACCGATGATGAGCTCTAAGGGGTGATCATGCTGAACTGCTTGGGATCCCTGGTGATCTGAAGTCACCTCACTAGAGTTAGTAGTTGGCACCTCTGGACTCGACTAAGGGCGCTCGATCGAAGTGGAAGAAGTGATCAGAGGTCCGCCCTCGTCCTCAGTCGAAGTCTTGCAAGGTGTGGGGTCTGCAGACTGTGCAGAAGGACCACCCTCATCAACAGCTGGAGTGTCATCATCTTCCTCAAAGATGGACTCTCCGAGCTCACCATCTCCAGAAAGCTCAAAAGAAGGAGTCAAAGAAGGCAAGAACTCATCAAAAGAAACCTCACAAGTCTCGACAAGCTGCTGGGAGTCGAGGTTCCAAACACGGAAGCCTCGAGAATGCAAAGCATAAGCAAGAAAAACTCCATCCCAGCAACGAGACTCAAACTTGTCCAAATGCCCTCCCTTCTTGAGCACAAAGCACTTGCAGCCAAATGCTCGTAAGTATCTCACCTTGGACTGTCTGCCAAACCACAACTCATTTGAAGTCTTACTTAGGTAAGCTCTAAGAAAAATGCGGTTGGCCAGATAGCAAGCCGTGTTCATGGCTTCTGCCCAAAAGCGCCTAGGAGTCCTGTGCTGATCGAGCATCGTCTTGGCCATCTCGACTAGCGTGCGGTTTTATCGTTCCACAACACCGTTCTGTTGGGGAGTGTAGGGAGCAGAAAACTGATGATCAAGACTCTGATCACTACAGAAGCTGACGAACTGAGAGTTCTTGAACTAAGAGCCGTTGTCAGAGCGAATCGCTCGCATCCGACCATTGTTCTCATTCTTCAGCTTCAAAATCAGGTCATGAACAAAATGAAAAGTCTCATCCTTACACTCCAAGAAGAAAACCCACAAGAATCGAGAAAAATCATCAACGATGACAAGCGCGTACCACTTCCCACCGACTGAGCGTACCCGAGCTGGACCAACAATGTCCATGTGTAACAGCTCTCCCGGATACGAAGTCATCACTTGAGTCACATGTGAGTGAGAAGCGGCAACCATTTTCCCGTGAAGACAGGGATGGCAAACTAGATCCTTCTCCATCTTAATCTTGGGCAATCCTCGGATGAGGTCCATAGAGCTCAATCTGACTAGCATATCAAAACTCAAATGACCTAACCTCCTATGCCACTTCCAGAGCTCAGAAGAGGATCCAGCAATCAAACAGCGAGAAGGGCTAAAAGAACTAGAGAAGTCAATCCGAAAAACCTTACCGAAAGGTAAGATCTAGCAAATCAAAGACCCTCTAGAATCAACCACAGAGGAACTGCCATTCTTAAAATGAACCTCCAAACCATCATCAAGAAGTTGCGAAACAGAAATCAAATTGAAGTTCAAATTTCCAACCAAAGCAACGTTATTCAAAAAGAAATGGTCTGAGATGCGAATTGAGCCAATGCCGTGTTCCTTCCCTTGACCACTGTTCCCGAAGGTGATGTATTCCTTGGAGCTCGGGGGAGAGAGACTGGAGAACCATCTGTGATGTCCCGTCATGTGGAGAGAGCATCCTGAGTCCATGATCCATACGTCCTCCAGTCCCTGATCCTACACAATCAGTGGTCGTAAGGGGGAGAAAATGGTCCGACAACAGGTTTAGCAAAAGAACTAAACCAGTGTCGAGCCATCTGCTCAAAAGACGGAAAGCAGAAATCATCATAAGAGTCTGGACCAAAACGCGGCTCAGAGCGCGGTCCACGGTTCTGCCTAAAACCTTGGCCACGTGATCTAGAGCCGTATCCAAAATGACCTAGAGCTCTACTGGATCGAGCACCATCCTCTGGAGCACAGGCATGAAAGTCGTCTCCTCTCCAACCACCTACACGACGGGGCCTGGCCTCTAGCCTCTCCCCGCGTCGAGGAACTCTCAGTCTACCACGCTGCTGGTAGAACCACTCCTGGCCACCACGAGCTCTCTCTACTCTCTCAACCCGCTTCCTCCTGAAGCAAAACTCCGCAAGATGCTCGTCTTTCTGTCAAAACTCATAGTGGTAAGTGGGCTTCTTGGGATGTGGTTGAGGCTTGGGGTTCTTGGGCTTGGTGGTGTTGGGTGTAGACTCTTTGGTGTGAGAGGGTCTAGGTAGAGAGTCCAGAGAAGTGCGGAGGTGTTTGGGCTTTGGAACCCAGATGGGCTTCTTGGGTGGAGCTTTAGGCTGTTCTTGGAACACTCAATCCTTGGGCTGACTAGCCTGCAAAGACTCAGTGTAGTGATTCTTGGGGTATCTCTGTTCAGGAGTCATTTTACTCCACTCCACTGCCCGGCTAATGGCACTCTCAAAGTCAGCCTTGGTGTAGGTGTAGCCTACCCCAAACCCATCTTGCCTCTTAAAATGCTGGATCATCATGCCGAGCTGTGGCTCTCTGGCACTCACCCAACTCAGGATTTGGCGGAGGTAAAAATTCTCATTCTGAACATCAGCTAGCTCCTCTCTCAAGGAAGCTAGAACCTCCACCTAAGACAAGCAGGTCTCACACTCTCTATCACCCTGGTTAGACTTCTCGGCTTTCAGCTTGATCAACTCTAATCTAAGAGACAAGCAGTTCTCACAGACAGTGGGTGGAACTGATAGTGTCTCAAGCTCTAGCCTAGTCTACTCCAGCTTAGCTCTAACTCTCTCCAAATCACCTAATTGTTCATCACCCTTGGCTTTCAGCTCAGCTAAACTAGCTAGATGGGATGGGCAATCAACACAAGGTACGACGACAGTGGCATGAGCATCTTTCAGCTACAGCTGAGCGCTCTCTCAAGCTCAGTGGCCAAAGCGTCCCTCTCATCAACCCTTTCTGTGTACCTGGACTTTAGAGTCGTCAGGTCACACAGCAACACCTCACACTTTGGGCACTCACTGCTATCACCCAAGCAAGGAGAATAAGATAGACTCCCAATTCTGCAGTTGGCCACGGCAAGCTCACTCTCAAGTTCATATATCCTCTTCTTAGCCCCTCTAAGCAGTTTTTCCTGATATTTCAACTCCTGACGATTACTTTCAAGCAAATCAACGATTTCATGTTCGTAACAGGATACATTTTCATTGTCGTCGTCATCGGAGTCGTCGGAGGAGCCCTTCTCTTCCTTATCCCCAAGAGCCATGGAGCAGAAGCTCTTGCGGGATCTTCAGCGTTGATGTGGGCGGCTCTTCGGCCTGTCCCTGAAGGCCATGAAGCAGAGGCCCGCCAGATCATACTTGTCCTTCCCCTTTCTTATCACGATCTCCTCATCGCTTGAGCTTGATGAAGAGGAAGAAGACGTGGACCGCTTGGAGTAGCTTTTCTCCATCTCGGTGAAGAAGGCCTTGTCGCGCTTCTTGTTCTCACGCTAGTAGTCCTTCAGGGCCATTCTGAAGAATCTGGTCTTTGGCTTGCCCGTTGTGAAGGAGGAGCTGTCATGCTTGCCGGAGTCATAGAAGCCACCACCGGTACCCTTCTTGTGACCATTGCGCTTGGGGCAGTCGGCGATGAAGTGACCTAGATCACCACACTCAAAGCATCCGGATTTTGTGCCGTGTCTTTTGAACATTCTCTTATCATAGACACAATGCACCCAGTTGTTAAACAGACAAATGTTATCATCTCCTAACGACTCGAGCTGGTCCTCAGTGATAGACATCAAGGAGAACCCAGCAGAGCTCATAGAAGAGGGTTCAGCAGAAGGTGTAGCAAGGGCTAGGGTTTTTGATCTAGAGCCAGGGAGATTTGATCTCAACTGGGTATCAACCTCAGTGGCCTTCAGCTTGCCAAACAACTCAAAAATTGTCAAGGTATCATAAGAAGTGCTCTCAATGATAGAGGATACCTTTATCTCCCAGATCTTAGGGTCCAAGCTATGGAGAACCTTGAGCGCCTGCTCATGATCTGAGACTAACTGAACTTCCTCGGCCTTGTTGGCCCGAAGCTTGTTGATGATCGATTGAAAACGACCAAACAAAGCTTCAACAGATTCAGCCGACTTTTGTGTGAAATTTTCATATTCACACCGGTAGGTCTGATAGAGCCGAGCCTTGAGATGGCTCATGGTGTGCTTGGAGGGTAGCCCAGATCTCTCTAGCAGTGGTGAGATGGCTCACATGCTCAAATTCAGTGGAATCTAATCCAGAAAACAAAATGTTCACCGCTTTGTTGTTGTCCTGATGCTGGGCAATAATATCAGGAGTATTATGCTCAGCAACAGGCAATACTGTGAAAGTAGCGTGAACACAAATGTTCCAAATGTCCGAGCTTTAGCTCATGAGATAGGCTCGCATGCGAGTCTTCCAATAATTATAGCCATAAGCTTCCAAGGACGGGACCTTTCCAGGAGAAGTCATGATCACTACTAGGGTTTAGAACCGGTCAAGGTATGGAAAAACCCTAACTAGGCTCTGATACCACTTGTAGGACCGAAAGTATCGACCAGAGGGGGGTGAATGGGCGCCTAAAAATTCTTTCGAATCAATGGCCTGCTCCCAACACCCAATGCACCCCGACAGACTTAGCAAAGAAAGGTAAACAGATCAATAGAGCCTAAAATGATCTAGCCTAAAAACGACTGGTATCCTAAACGAAAAGACACCAATACAGTGCTTAAAGCTAGATTAGCAGAGCATTTAAAACAAGGTCATCTCAAGCTTCATGAAGGTAAATAATCACAGGTGTTTAACTTGAGTGCACGTAAAAAGAGATGATAGTTTACTGTTCAAAATTTGTCTCCTATTCAAAACTTGACGAAGCATGTGTGATGTGAACGTGCGAAGCCTGATGTAGTCGAAGCCGGTTCGGAGCAGTCGTGCGAAGCCTGTAGTCTCAAAAGTTGAAGACTATCCGAAGCCTGACTCATCGTAGTGTGTATACTTCGAAAAGAAACACCTCTGAAATAAACCAACTACCGGAGCCTATACTTCGAAACACATGCAACTTGAAGAACCCCGTCACATGCAGGCTTCGCTTGCGGATTGAGAAGGCTTCGAAGCCTGTTGATCAGACTTCGCCAGAAAAATAGTACTTCGCAAGTAGTACTTCGAAGTCTTCTATACTTCAAACAACCGAAGCTGATGCTAAAAACTCTGAAACACTCGAAGCCCTCACATACTTCGGAAAACTTCATGAGAACATCGAAGCCTGCAGGTCAAAATCCGAAGTCTAGCAGTTTCACGTTGTGGGGCCCATGCCAGAGATTGACAAAGAGACCCGAGTGCGAAGCTGCTGTAGGGAAAAAGCAAATAGACTACAGACTAGCGAAGCTAGGAAGAAGAAAACTATGCTACAACAGAAAAACGTGCTCAAATAGCAAATCACCAGTGAAGCACAAACTTCTCTCGGTGCAACACAAGAAACACTGTTGAAGTAAAATCATTGTAGCTAGACACTAGCCTATGGAGCTACGAAACAAAGCTCAAGGACCTATCACGCTGCACAGTAGCCTCAGTGGGACCCACACCAAGAAGCTATCTGAAAGGACAATGCATGGCTGATAGTTCTTGGACGCCATGATACAAACTGTCCATCTAGATTATAGCCTCCAGAAGCTAGAGTGCAGACACATCATAGGAAAACTAGATCCTACCGCAAGGAATGGCTATTTAACTTGCTGTGCTACAGAACGTGCAAACGCACAAAAATCAATCCAGTCATGTATTAAAAATAAGTTGCGATGAACTGTAGCATAAACGGAACCCACAAAACCATCAGACAAAAGCAATCAACCCACGCACGCAAAACGAGGTCTCAATAAATAACTCCACTTAGGTAGTACCAATGACTGAGAAAAGGAGAGTAGCACCTTGTGAAATCGATCATGCGGATGAACAACCAGTTGAGATTTTCAAACAACAAGAAACACACACTTGCTGGCGGCGCAAAATAGGAGTAAAGAGAATGACCCAATCCTTTAGATTAGTAAAGTGATTTCATAAAAAAAGGGTAACCCTACCCTAGGGACTGGGCCCTATTTATAGGCAGCCCAATAGCCTAGGAAAATACCAAAAGACCCTTAGGGTTTTTTACAGACGCTGAAATAAAATGGAAAAGACCAAACTGCCCTTAGGATATTTTTACAGACTCGACTGACTGACTGTGGGCTTAAGGACAAAAAAGTAAACTCCAAATTACAGATGACTTATCCTGAAGCGGAGCTTTCGTAGCGACTATGACTTCACCTCAGAACGGTCTGATCCGAGATAAGTGGTCGTCAGTTTTGCGCCGAAACTAACAAAGCGTCCACCAACTTTGCACCAGGTACCCAGATTGGGCCGGGCTGATTCCGCAGCTCTCTTAGCCTAGCAATCACTCGCCACCCGTGTACCTGAGTCAATCCTGGTCAATAGCCCAGTGGATCCTCTGCTGCTCCTAGTCCATGTACCCGGATTGGGCCAGCCCAACTTCGCGGCCCCTCTACCCGACAGTCGCTCGCTGCCCGTGTACCTGAGTCACAAGCGGCCTAGACGCAGCAGGTTTTCTCTTCTCTTCAGTCCTCTTTGACTTCCATTGACAATGACTCATCACATCTGGAGCCATGAGGCCCACACTTTTCAGCATGGCTCCTCAAGGGGAATATAGATACAAGGCTACCCGGCAAGAGCAATATCAGCAGGCTCCAATGCCTAATCGGTACCCAATGGTGGGGCAACAAGAAGATGTCTAGGTGAATCAGATCACAAAGGTTATAAGAGACCAATTTAGGCTGAAGCTGAAAGAATAGACGTACATGTATCGGCTGTCGTACCCAGAATGGTTCGACCGAGAACCGCTACCTGGCCGATATAATGTACCGGACTTCACCAAGTTCTCGGCACATGAATCGGTCTCCACGATCGAGAACATCAGCCGTTTCCTCGCCCAGTGTAGATAGGCATCGACCGACGAAGAGCTGAGGGTCTGATTTTTCCTGCTCTCCCTATCAGGATCGACCTTCGCGTGGTTTGCCTCACTGCCGGAGGATTCCATTAGAGGATGGGCAGATTTGGAGAAGAAGTTTCACCGGTATTTCTTCGCTGTCATTCAACAGATGAAGCTCACCGACATGATGACCGTGAAGCAAAGAATGAACGAGTCGGTACAAGATTACATCTAGAAGTTCCGAGATGTACGAAGGAGATGCTATAGTTTGAGCCTCAGTAACACCCAGTTGGGGGAGTTGGCGTTTCCAGGACTCCTGAACCCAATTAAGGAGAAATTTTCATCACATGAGTTCGAGAGCCTCTCCCAACAAGTGCAAAGGGTATCGACACATGATACCGATTCCAAGAAGCAAAAAGAGATAGGTATCAGAAGAAGGTGGCATACACAGGTGTACCATTCGGACTCCGATGAGAGCAGTGGTTCAGATGCAAAAGTCAGTATGGCCGAATGGTCTAGAAACAAGAAACAGGTTGCATGCCCCTGGGTGAAACTGCCCGACAAAGAGGAAAAATATGACTTCAACATCAACAAGATTGATAAAATATTCGACCTATTGCTCAATGAGAAGCAGATCCACTTGTCACCTAGTCACGTGATATCGTCTACTGATGAACTAAAGAAGAGGAAATACTGCAAGTGGCACAATTCCCCATCGCGTCACACTAATGAGTGCAAAGTGTTCAGGCAGTATATCCAATCGGTCATGGAGCAAGGCTGAATTAAGTTCGATGATGGGAAGAAGCTGATGAATATCGATGGTCATCCGTTCTGAGTCAACATGGTGCACGCATACCACATTGGCGATTGGCATAAAAAGAAGAGAAGGCAAGCCAGCAGTAGCATCACTTCTTCGGACCTCATCGACAATACCAAAGGAAGTTGAAGGAAAGGATAGACAACGCAGACAACCATGGCTACTCATGTTTCAATCCTCATTGGAATTGTGAGTTCTTCATGCTGTGTTGGAATGAAGGGTCGCGTCTACCATCATTTGACGACTGCCTGGGATGCGATGACAAGGATATGTCACAAGGCGGTCTTCGGCCATATAACGTCAAGCCAAGGACACATGATCAAGAAGCCATTCACCAAAGGTTGTCACCACAAAGGGTATCAGCACTCGAAAGGCTCTGCCCCATCAACTCTGATGAAATTGGCCAACTAGCCGATGGCAGTACTGCACTAGAGATGCCGTGATGGTTCCCCAGTGGTATTTTCACGAGGAGTCAGAAGGGAAGCATCCAATGTTTGTGACAAAGAGAATTGAAGACACAGAGGTGCGATGAAAAAACAGATCAGCCCTGAAAGATCAAAACTGAATGGTCGTAAAGGATAAGGCTGATCACGAGGATAAGAAAGTGTCAGATGCTGGTATCAACCCAATCAACGGGGAGCCGCCTAAGCTCATCTTGTAAAGACAATGCCAAAATGAATGGTGGACTCATTAAATACTTTGCCGTAGCTGATGAACGTCAGACACAGCGATAGACCGAGGCCAACCTTCGTAAGTACCCAGATCCTCAATGAGATAAATGAATTGAAAGGTACTACATCAGATATATGGGAAGAGGCTGAACGGGAAGTACTTAAGGAAATATTAAGTGATCATTCAGATGAAGGATAAAGATCTACACGTAGAAACGACCAATGTAGAAGCATCACCCTTTTAGACACAAAACACAAACAATCTCAGTTCAAGACAAAGGGACAAATGTTTCATTGCAAAGATCGCCGAGTTTACATTAGGCCAAAGGAGTGCTCGACTATTGGCGTAAAAGATTACGCTAACAGGTTTCTGTAGAAAAGAAACTAACAAACGAAGTGTTTGTGAAGCAAACTGTTCTAAGCCTCCGAAAGGATAATAACTTAGAATAGTTCGAAAGTGTGTATTGAATAACTTGTATTCGGTCCCTATTACAGGGTGAAATGGGGGGTATTTATAGGCCCAAACATTTAAGGAAAAGACCTATTTACCCCTCTATTACAACCGACATTAAGGAAACTATTCGGTTTCCTTAATAGGGCTAAAATGGTAAAAGACTAATCTAATAAGAAAGAAGATAAGTCTTCCATCTTAGCTGGCATAAAAGATCCTGAAGGGCTTTAGTTCGAAGACATACTTCGAACCAATGCCTATCTTCGTGCTTCGAACGGGGTTCCGGGCATCTTCGAAGATGATCTTCGGAGGATCTTCGAACTGGTTGACTGTCTTTATGCTGCTTCGGCAATAACCTGAAGATGAGATATTTTCCCCCAACAGTAGCCCCTCGAATACGCTTCTCTGTTCGACCTGTAACGTTAGGAGAGCAGTATACGAAAGGAAAAGATAACCAATCATAGGGGTTATTGGTTTTTATTTTATCTCCGAAATGCATGAAGATATGAACTCCGAAGCAGTCTTAAGGTAATTACTTTTCGAACTATCTTAGAACTGACTCAGGGAGTTCGAAAGTCTTTTTAGACTTAGAAAAAATAGCCGTTAGTTTCTGTTTCTAACGGAAACTGTGGCAGGCGTTAATTTCCCGTCCAAACAAATATTAACATAGTTGCTAAGGAAAGAATTAACCTCATGGTTCAAGCGATGGGCACGAGCACGTGTGATTGGTCTTTGTAATTGAATTGTAGGTGGAGGCTCCATGTGTGTATCATGTGAAGTGATGTCCTCATCACATGGCCCAAAGGCCTAATAACGCAGACAACAGCACCTAGACAGATTTTGGACTCTATGTTGTTTTGATGATTTCCGTTGACATATAATGAATTTTGAGATGAAACTGATGGAATTGGAAAGTTTCTGAAGTTATATTTCCGTGGCTGGGTGGAACATCAAAAATGGAGTACGTATGTGGCCTGGGCGATGATTTTAGTGCACGTTGCTCCTCGAATCCGAGTTGGACACGAATTGTAGTTCGATTGGACTCTCAAATTGGCTTGGACGTCCTTCCTAGTTCTTCTCCAACTCTTTGTTTATATCCAAGTGATTTTCATCATCTCCATGGTTCCTAACAATAATTAAAATATTAGGTAGTAATTTATTCCCAAGATAATATACTCAGATATTTAGAAACTAGTTGACCTAGAGATTTAATCGTCATGCTCAAACTCGAATAATTGGAACTTGGTATTCATGTATGGTTGTAGAATTGGTAGGGTTGTCCCCATTAGACTGTATCCCTCCGCGAGGCTCCGCATCACATCCAAAGGATGCATCCCCCAAAGCAGATTATCGGTGAGCTTGATCAAAGGGTAACACGTTCTCACACTCACTTTATCGATTATGCATTTGTTGCTTCTTTTGAGCCTGTTGGACCGGAAACGGCGACCAGAGGGGGGGTGAATGGGAGCCTTTTAAATTTCGGGCTAAAAACTTAGCCTTCGGCTCAGTTCTGTCTTCCGCGGAACAGGCTTCGAACACCACCTTCGAAGGTCTGGTTCGGAGGTACTTCGACACCTTCGAACACAGGCTTCGGAGTGGCAAAAGTTCGAAGCCAAGAAGACTTCGCTCCACTAACAACCCTCGAAAACCAACTCTGCTAAGTCAGTGCAGGCTCCGCACACAGGGTGCTTTGAGCAAACTTCGCACTTCACCCTTCGCAAGAGTGGACAACCCTCTGAGGACTTCGACCAAGTACTTAGCGACAGCAACTGGTGCTGGGCTTCGTACGCGAAGGTCTACACGCACACAAAACGGACTACGCTAAGGGCTTCGACACAGGAAGCAAAACGGGATATGACCAGGGCTTCGCTAGTAAGCAGCGAGGTCTTGCCTCGTGTTACACAGAGCGACAGCACACTGAAAAACACACTTCGCAAGTAAAACACCCTTCGCCAAGGCAGGCTTCGGTGAACTAAAAACTAGCGAGGTATGCAACGCGAGCTCAAGCAGAAGCACAAAGAAGCAGGGCTTCGCTGCTTGAACAAGGAACACAAAATAAATGAACTCTGGATGAATACAGCGAGGTCTGTGTACAGGAGCTCAACAGTAAATGCTCAAAGTGTTAAATGTTACCTACTGAGCCCCCATATTTATAGCCCACGGCTTCATCCTAAGGAAGTGACTACTTTACCCCTAGGGTTTACAACAGATTTGTCTCTACAGAACTAAGGGGTACAAAAGGTAGTCCACCTTTATTTTGGAGGCTTCTCTGTCAGCTGCAGAGGGGACAGTGTCAGCCTTTTTCAGAACAGACAGTGTCAGCCTTTACAGAGTTGACTTCTGGAACCTCCCTTCGCACGCGAGGGGTGCGGAAGCTTCGGCGAGAAGCCTGCAGCCTGTTGGCCTTCGCTCCGCCGAAGAAGTCCTTCGATACAGTGACGGTTTTAAGCCGAAGCCGTCAAAGCCCCTTGGGCCTTCGCACCACCACCTCCGGAGTGGATCACCACGGCTTCGCAGCTACTCCGAGCCCGAACACCGTCAGTCCGTGTACCGAAGCCATGTATGGCCGAAGTACCTCAAGTCAACCTCACTCCGAAGCCCACCTTCGGAGTACCACCCTTCGAAGTCCCTCCTTCGTCCAAGGCCTTCGCATGAAGCATTCCATGAGCACTCCGTCGCAGTGCCTCTCCCCGAGCACACTCCACGACGAGCCTCACCCGGACCATGCCTTCGATGCGCCTCGACTTCTGAGACCTTCGTCGGGTAACCTTCGAGTGTCTCCCTCCGGAGCACACTTCGAACTCCTTGCCTCCGTAGAGGACTTGGTCCACCAACTCCGAAGTCACTCCATTCGGAGTACCTTCGAAGTGCCTCACCTCCGAGGACTTTGTCTCGGAGTACCTTCAGCCGGAGCCACGCTCCGCACTCTCTGCCTTCACCTGACACGCCTCGACCCGAGGACCGACCCGGACCACCTTCGCAGCCACCGTGACGGAGCTCCCCGCTCCCCTGGCATCAAGTCACCCGCTTGACCCAGGTTCACCCGGCTCGAACCTTGTCCGTCGCCTCCGAAGTCCCTGCGCACCACCGACAAGCAAACAAGTGTATCCAGTACTCCGGAGACCTCTCCGGGTTAGCAACCTCCGGTACACACTCCGGTGTACCGCCCAAAATACCGAAGCCATCGGTACGAACCCAGTCATCGTGTACTGCCGGACCCCTCCGACGAGCACACTCCGCTGCACAGCTGCAGCAAGCAAACACCGAACATACTCCGGTGACACACCTCCGAACACCCTTCGGAGGTACCACCTCCGAAGCCCCTCCGGAGGTACCCTTCGAACAGAGGGTAAAATCCAGTCAATCACTCATCACAAAACACCGAAACCAACCCTTGGTTTCTCAATCTCCCCCTTGATGAGTGCATTGACAACCAAATCCAAGTTCAAGAAAATTTAAAAATTTCAGCACACAAGTGACCATAAAAACTCAGAAAAGAGCCAAAGCAGGTCACTTGATAAAAGAATTTTTCTCCCCCTTTCTCAAAAGAGTAAAAGCCCTTTTTGGCAAATCTCCCCTTGATAAGAACTCCCCCTGAGTTAAGCAAATTTGTCTCCCCTTTTATGTCAAAAATCTCTCCCCCTTTTAAAAATGATGCCTTCTTGTGGCAGAGAACATAGCAAACCTCTCCCCCTTTGGCAATGCAAGCATCAAGGAGCATTCAAAAGATGCAAAGCTTTGAAATGAATAGAATTGCAAGGACATATAATGCAAAAATATGCCAACATTAACACTAATGATCATGTGCTCAGCTTAATTTAACAATCTGTGAAACAAGATGATGGCATGAGATTTTGTCATTTTGAAGTAAAAGCATCACCACTTAATCAAAGCAGCTAGACATGTGAAGGCAAGGACTGCACAAAGCTAACAATTTCTACCCTAGACAGACAAGTCTTGTTCCAAAACAAAGGAGCTTTAAAAGCAAACTTGATGAATAATTAATTTTGTTGTTCTTTTTCTTAATGCCAGGGGTTATTTGTTTGTCCACCTTATACTTTCCAATCAAGCCAAGCCTAGGCATGAAAGCCATCTGAAGCTTAAGGCGGTGATTTTGGCATACACTACACTATCCCAGTTCAAACCAAAGTGCACTGGTAAGCAGTCTAGAATAGAGTAGTGCGACAAACAAACCCTCCTGGATCTTTTCATTTAAACCAGGCAAATCAAGGATTTTTGATGTTGATTCAGATGAATGAACCAATTTGATGAAAATCCATGAATAAAGCACACAATTTTTCAAGTTGCAGATTTTAGCATCCAAGGAATAGTGTCTTGCTGTCAAGTAGATAACCGATAGCTAAAAGCAGTCCAGCCTAAACAAGCTAGATACGAGATTATGCGGTGAGCAAGTTTTGATTTTTAGAAAATAAAACATCATGCACAATCAATGTTCCAGACATATTTCATAGAGCTGAGCTGACATGATTTCTTTGAATTAAAAGCAGGCATATAATAGCAAAAGATGTAAGTGCAATTCCACACATAATGAGCATATGCAAGACAATTAAAATCAGCTCCCCTTCACAAAATGCCGTAAGGATGACAAATACCAAGTTCCCCACGCAAGTAAGCAAATCGAGAAGCATCGAGGGGTTTTGTAAAAATATCGGCAAGCTGGTGTTGGGTATCAACATATTGAAGTTCAATATCACCCTTCTCATTGTGATCTCTGAGAAAATGATACCGTACATCAATGTGTTTGGTTCTGGAGTGCTGAACCGGGTTATTTGCAATACAAATAGCACTAGTGTTATCACAGAAAAGTGGAACACTCTTATAATCTAACCCGAAATCCCGCAAAGTGGAAACCATCCACAAAATCTGAGAGCAACAGCTAGCTGCAGCAACATATTCGGCCTCAGCCGTCGATTGTGCAACACTAGACTGTTTGCGGGAAGACCAGCAAACCAGAGACGTACCCAGAAAATGACAAGTACCAGAGGTACTCTTCCTATCAATTCTACACCCAGCAAAATCCGCATCTGAATAACCTCTAAGACATAAAGATGAAGACGATGAAAACCATATGCCAAATTCAAGGGTGTGTTTGAGATACCTTAAGATGCGCTTTACCGCTTGGCGGTGCGAAGCTCGTGGTGAAGCTCGTGGCAGTCAAGTAGAGGAGAGAGCCGATCATGCTTCGGAACTCCTTCTGATCTACGGCTTCTCCATCTTCGTCAGGGTCCAATGCTACAGATGTAGCCATTGGAGTGGCGAGGGGCTTCGCATCGGACATGTCGAACTTCTTGAGCAGGTCCTTGGTGTACTTTGTCTGATGGACAAAAGTACCTTGTTTGCTTTGCTTGATTTGCAAACCAAGGAAAAAGGTGAGTTCACCCATCATTGACATTTCAAACTCCCTGCTCATGGTATCTGCAAACTCGGCAACCAAAGCATGAGAAGAGCCACCAAAGATGATATCATCCACATAAATCTGCACTAGAAGGAAATCTTTGCCATGCTTGAGAGTAAACAAAGTTTTATCAACAGAGCCCATCAAATACCCTCGCTCAAGCAGAAAAGACTTAAGTCTATCATACCAAGCCCGAGGGGCCTGCTTGAGTCCATAAAGAGCCTTATGAAGTTTAAGGACTTTATGTGGGTACTTGGGGTTTTCAAAACCAGGGGGTTGTTTTACATAAACATCTTCACCTATGAAGCCATTAAGAAAAGCACTTTTGACATCCATTTGATAGAGTTTGAATCCCCGGGATGTCGCAAAGGCAAGCAAAATCCTAATGGCCTCAAGGCGAGCAACAGGTGCAAAAGTTTCAGTAAAATCAATCCCTTCTAGTTGAGAAAAGCCCTGAGCTACAAGTCTAGCCTTATTTCTAACAATTGTTCCATCCTCCCCTTGTTTATTTTTAAAAATCCATTTTGTTCCAATGAAATGAACATTTGGTGGAGGATCAACTAAAGTCCAGACTTGGTTTCTTTCAAAATTCTCAAGCTCTTCATGCATGGCATTGATCCAACTAGAATCAGAAAGTGCATGACTAACATCTAAGGGCTCGAAAGAAGCAACAAAAGCAGCATTAGTGAAATGGGCATGAGAACGAGTTACCCTTTGATCAAGCTCACCAATGATCTGCTCGGGAGGGTGCATCCTTTGAACATGATGTGGAGCCTCGCGGCGGGATGCAGTCTCCCCCTCAACTTGTGCGTTGGAGTGGTCCAAGATGACCGATGTCGAGGTAGTCGCTTCGGGACCTCGTGCCGAAGTAGTAGAAGCGGGGTCAGCTTCTGGGGTTGATGTCGAGGGTAATAGGGGATCATCCTCGAATTCTCCGGGATCTTCGTCTTCGAATAAGGTCTGTTCCATGTCGTGTTCATTTGCCTGTTCAAGAGCAGAACTAACAGAGGGGGTTGATTCATCAAAAGTCACATCACATGACTCGATGACAGTGTTAGTTTCCAAGTTATAAACACGATAGGAATGACCATGAGTAGTATAACCCAAAAAGATCCCGTCAGAAGATCGCGACTCAAATTTATCCAAGTTACCACGTTTTAGGATAAAGCAGCGACAGCCAAAACTCGAAGATGAGTAACCTTGGGCTGTCTCCCAAAACGCAGCTCATAAGATGTCAAATTTAAAATTGATCGCAAGAAAATTCGGTTTGAGATGTAACAAGCAGTGTTCATGGCCTCAGCCCAGAATTTTCTAGGAGTCCTATGCTCATCAAGCATCGTCCTAGCCATCTCAACCAAAGTGCGGTTTTTCCTCTCAACAACACCATTCTGTTGAGGAACCCGCGGAGCAGAGAATTGATGTTCTATGCCATGCTCCATGCAAAAGTCAACAAAGAGACTATTTTTGAACTCGGTGCCATTATCGCTTCGAATGAATTTTAATGCACCAGGGAGTTCAGTAAAAAGTCTCAAAGCCAAGCTCCGAAAGTGTGAAAACACTTCATCCTTGCTGGCAAGAAAGAAGACCCAAGAGTAGCGAGAGAAATCGTCGACAATAACAAGTACATACCACTTGCCGCCTAAAGAACTAACCCGAGAAGGACCTACAGTGTCCATATGGAGAAGTTCTCCGGGCTGTTCAGTCATCACTGTGGTGACTGGCGAATGCGAAGCAGCAATCATTTTTCCATGTCGACAAGGAGCGCAAACTAAATTCTTCTCAAACTTGAGCTTGGGCAATCCTCGGATCAGACCTAGGGCGCTCAACCGAGCGAGCAACTCAAAGCTCATATGCCCTAGTCTCCTATGCCACTTCCAAAGCTCAGAAGTCGAATGTGCAACAAGACAATGAGAAGAACCAGACGACTCTGAAAAATCAGCTCCAAAAACTCTCCCAATCCTAAAGATCTTACACACCACAACGCCATCAGAATTGAGCACTTGCGAAGTATCGCGATGAAATCGCACTTCGAAGCCCTCATCAAGCAACTGAGATACAGACAGCAAATTGTATCCCAGGTTCTCAACCAAAGCAACATCTTTGAGAGTGAAGTTTGCGTTAATCCTTACCACACCTTTACCTTTCACTCTACTCCTTCGATTGTTTCCGAAGGTGATATGTTCCCTTTGCTTGGTTGTTGTGAGGCTGGAGAACCAAGCTGCATCTCCGGTCATGTGGCGCGAACAACCGGAGTCCATGATCCACGTGCCCTCCAAGCCTCGACCTGTCGCCTACACATGATAAGAACGCCTCGATCGCTCAGTGCTGGGGTGAGTAAAATAATGACGAGGCATCCAGCACTGAGTGACACGAGTAGTAGGCACAGTAAAAGTAGACGGTCTACGCACATAAAAATCAGAATGATGCAAAGTGCGAGGTCTACCTACATGCAAAGAACGCAAAGCATGTCGAGGTCTCCTACTCTGACGAGGTACAAAGCTACTCGCCCGAGGTCTACCACCATATGGAACATGGTGAACACCTCGAGGAGCAAAACCTCTCCGGGAAGCACGAGGAGCCTCGAAAACAGGACGAGAGTAATACTCAGACTCATGCATACCTAAAGATGGGTAATGCATGTCCTGATAGCTCATCGCCTGTGCACGTCGCTCATCCTTGATGCGACGGAAACAGAAACCAATCAAATGACCCGCCCGCTGACAATAAGAACAGTGAAACACTCTCCTGGGGGCACTCTCATGGGTCACAGGAGCAACTCTCACAGGCTCCTTGGGTTTCTTCTGTGTGGTTTTCTTGGGAGGATTTTTCTTGGCAGGAGGAGTGGTTTTCTTTGGTGGATGGGTAGGCTTTTTGGCTGATGGGGTGTCCAACAGAGCTCTCTCTTTCTCTAGGGTGGTGGGAGAGGTGAAAACAGTTTTGGTCTTACTGTCTGAAGCTATCCTCTCAAAACCCAAACCTAGAGATACCCCGGCTCTGTCAGCACACAACTTGGTCTTGGCCAAGAGCAAATCCATCCTACCCTTCCCTTCAGTGCATTTATTCACCACAGAAAGAAGGTATTCATTTTCAGACATGAGGTTCTCAGCTTGCTCTCTAGCAGTGCCTAGCTGGTCCTTAAGGGTAATGCAAGTGTCACAAACAGGTTGCACATCCTTAGAACTACCGGCCCTCTCCAATCTAGCCTCTAAATCATGAACATGCTTATCATGTAAAGAAATGCTATCGCGTAATAAAGAGCAGTTCATGCAATCAATAATATCATGAGGTCTAGAATCCACCTCAAAAAGCTGCTTCTGTGCAGTCTCAAGCTCAGAAAGAGTTTGAGCATGAACAGAACGCAACTGAGCAAGCTCACTCATGACAACAGAACATGATTCACAATCAGCATCATCATATTTAGACTTAAGCAAGGCATATTCAGTAGACATATTTTCTAGCCTAAGTCTAAGGTCTTTTCTTTCTCTAGCGGCTTGCACAAGTAATCTATCCTGACCTAGCACAACTTCATTCAGCTCATCTAATTTAATTAGAAGCTGGTCAGATGATAGGTTTACCTCAGATGAGTCAAGCTCATCGCCGCTGTGATCGCTGTCGGCCATGAAGCAAAGGCCGGTGAAGTCACGTCCCTTCTTATCCTTCTTGTCCTCCTTCCTTGGGGACTCCTCCTCCTCAGAGCTCGACTCCTCAGTTGAGGATGTGTCGATGTCGCTGAGAGCAGCAACAAATGCTCTGGAAGCGGCCTTGGCTACCTTTTTAGCCATCTTGCCGCGCTTGCCCTTCACAAAGGGCTTCCTCTCCTTTTTGTGGAATTTGGGGCGATCACTCTCATCTCTCTTCTTGACCTTGGGGCAATTGGCCTTAATGTGAGAGGTGTCGCCACATTCATAGCAGCCACTAAAACCACTTCTCCTCTGATCCCGTCTCTCATGATGAAAGCGGGTGAACCTCCGGGCAATGAGAGCAAGCTCATCATCAGCTAGAGTATCCACCTGCTCCTTTGTGACGGAGACCAGGGAGGACAAAGCAAAACCATCTGCAAGAACACAAGTGCCTGATGTGCTTGGTTCTGCAGTGGTGCCACGGCTAGTGCTAGAAACCAATGCCAATGGCTGTGGCAAAGAGCTTCTGTGCACTGCAAGAGATGCCTTGGCAATCTCTGTGGACTTCAGCTTGCTAAAGAGTTCGTCACAGGTCAATGTGTCATAGCCTGTGGACTCCTCAATGCTGGATATCTTCACTTCCCATATGCTACGGTCAAGAGCGTAGAGAAGCTTGATAGCCCTATCGTGATCACTGTAAGCAAGCGTCCCGTTGGATCGCAAGTTACTCACTATCGCGTCAAAGCGAGAAAACATGGCATCTACAGATTCACCAGGTGCCTGCACAAACAGCTGATACTGTTGATTGTAGGTGCTTTGGCGCCTGGCCTTAATCTGAGCAGAGCCCTCATGAAAGACAGTGAGTGTTGTCCAAATTTCCCTAGCAGTCCTAAGGTGCTGTACCCTATCAAACTCACTCCTACTCAAACCAATGAACAGTATGTTTCTTGCCTTCGAGTTGGCAATATACTGATCCTTTTCAGTTTGAGTGGTGCGGGTATCAGGAATGGAGTATTGCGAGTCCACAATCTCCCAAATTGCATTTCCTTGGCTTAACAAGTAAGCCTCCATGCGCACCTTCCAGTATGCAAAATCTGTCCCATCGAACAGAGGAATTTTACTGCCTCTATCCATGTCGCCAACAGATCACAAAACCGGTTAAGGTCAACTGGTGATCTTAACCTGCTCTGATACCAATTGTTGGACCGGAAACGGCGACCAGAGGGGGGGTGAATGGGAGCCTTTTAAATTTCGGGCTAAAAACTTAGCCTTCGGCTCAGTTCTGTCTTCTGCGGAACAGGCTTCGAACACCACCTTCGAAGGTCTGGTTCGGAGGTACTTCGACACCTTCGAACACAGGCTTCGGAGTGGCAAAAGTTCGAAGCCAAGAAGACTTCGCTCCACTAACAACCCTCGAAAACCAACTCTGCTAAGTCAGTGCAGGCTCCGCACACAGGGTGCTTTGAGCAAACTTCGCACTTCACCCTTCGCAAGAGTGGACAACCCTCTGAGGACTTCGACCAAGTACTTAGCGACAGCAACTGGTGCTGGGCTTCGTACGCGAAGGTCTACACGCACACAAAACGGACTACGCTAAGGGCTTCGACACAGGAAGCAAAACGGGATATGACCAGGGCTTCGCTAGTAAGCAGCGAGGTCTTGCCTCGTGTTACACAGAGCGACAGCACACTGAAAAACACACTTCGCAAGTAAAACACCCTTCGCCAAGGCAGGCTTCGGTGAACTAAAAACTAGCGAGGTATGCAACGCGAGCTCAAGCAAAAGCACAAAGAAGCAGGGCTTCGCTGCTTGAACAAGGAACACAAAATAAATGAACTCTGGATGAATACAGCGAGGTCTGTGTACAGGAGCTCAACAGTAAATGCTCAAAGTGTTAAATGTTACCTACTGAGCCCCCATATTTATAGCCCACGGCTTCATCCTAAGGAAGTGACTACTTTACCCCTAGGGTTTACAACAGATTTGTCTCTACAGAACTAAGGGGTACAAAAGGTAGTCCACCTTTATTTTGGAGGCTTCTCTGTCAGCTGCAGAGGGGACAGTGTCAGCCTTTTTCAGAACAGACAGTGTCAGCCTTTACAGAGTTGACTTCTGGAACCTCCCTTCGCACGCGAGGGGTGCGGAAGCTTCGGCGAGAAGCCTGCAGCCTGTTGGCCTTCGCTCCGCCGAAGAAGTCCTTCGATACAGTGACGGTTTTAAGCCGAAGCCGTCAAAGCCCCTTGGGCCTTCGCACCACCACCTCCGGAGTGGATCACCACGGCTTCGCAGCTACTCCGAGCCCGAACACCGTCAGTCCGTGTACCGAAGCCATGTATGGCCGAAGTACCTCAAGTCAACCTCACTCCGAAGCCCACCTTCGGAGTACCACCCTTCGAAGTCTCTCCTTCGTCCAAGGCCTTCGCATGAAGCATTCCATGAGCACTCCGTCGCAGTGCCTCTCCCCGAGCACACTCCACGACGAGCCTCACCCGGACCATGCCTTCGATGCGCCTCGACTTCTGAGACCTTCGTCGGGTAACCTTCGAGTGTCTCCCTCCGGAGCACACTTCGAACTCCTTGCCTCCGTAGAGGACTTGGTCCACCAACTCCGAAGTCACTCCATTCGGAGTACCTTCGAAGTGCCTCACCTCCGAGGACTTTGTCTCGGAGTACCTTCAGCCGGAGCCACGCTCCGCACTCTCTGCCTTCACCTGACACGCCTCGACCCGAGGACCGACCCGGACCACCTTCGCAGCCACCGTGACGGAGCTCCCCGCTCCCCTGGCATCAAGTCACCCGCTTGACCCAGGTTCACCCGGCTCGAACCTTGTCCGTCGCCTCCGAAGTCCCTGCGCACCACCGACAAGCAAACAAGTGTATCCAGTACTCCGGAGACCTCTCCGGGTTAGCAACCTCCGGTACACACTCCGGTGTACCGCCCAAAATACCGAAGCCATCGGTACGAACCCAGTCATCGTGTACTGCTGGACCCCTCCGACGAGCACACTCCGCTGCACAGCTGCAGCAAGCAAACACCGAACATACTCCGGTGACACACCTCCGAACACCCTTCGGAGGTACCACCTCCGAAGCCCCTCCGGAGGTACCCTTCGAACAGAGGGTAAAATCCAGTCAATCACTCATCACAAAACACCGAAACCAACCCTTGGTTTCTCAGAGCCATTAGATGTGTGTTCTGCATTATCTCATTCTAGTTGGATCGATGCCATGCATGAAGAACTTTAAAATTTTGAGAGAAACCAGGTGTGGACACTTGTTGATCCTCCTCCTAATGTTCATTTTATTGGAACTAAATGGATTTTCAAAAACAAACAAGGGGAGGATGGATCTGTAGTTAGAAACAAAGCTACACTTATCGCTCAGGGTTTTTCACAGATAGAATGTATTAATTTTGCTAAAACTTTGCTCTAGTAGCACATCTTGAGTCCATTAGGATTTTTCTTGCATTTGCTACATCCCGAGGTTTCAAACTTTATCAAATGGATGTCAAATGTTCTTTTCTTAATGTTTTTATAGTCAAATATGTTTTTGTAAAACAACCCTTTGGTTTTGAAAACCCCAAATATCCCCATAGAGTCTTCAAACTTCATAAAGCTATTTATGGATTCAAGCAGACCCATCGGGTATGGTATGATAGACTTAACTCTTTTTCTGCTTAAGCATAGATATTTGATGGGATAAGTTGGTAAAACCCTTTTTACTCTCAAGCATGGCAAATATTTCCTCCTAGTTCAGATTTACGTTGACGATATCATTTTTGGTGGCTCTTCTCATGCTTTAGATGCAGAGTTTGCAGATCCCATGAGCAGGGAGTTCGAGATGTCCATTATGGGCGAAGTCACATTTTTCCTTGGTTTGCAAATCAAGAAAAGAAAACAAGGTACCTTCATTCATCGGTAGCATTGGATCCGGATGAGGATGGAGAAGAGGTAGATCAGAAAGAGTTCCAAAGTATGATCAGCTCCCTCCTCTACTTAATAGCTACAAGGCAAGACATACACTTCACAATATGTCTGTGTGCTTGTTTTCAAGCTTCTCCAAGGGCTTCGCAACGACAAGCAGTAAAACATATTTTCAGGTATATAAAACATACCCTTTAATTCAGCATTTGGTATTCTGCATCTTCATCATTATGTCTTAGATGATTTTTAGATGCAGATTTTGCTGGTTGTACAATTGATTGGAAAAGTACCTCCGGTACTTGTCATTTTCTAGGGTCATCTCTTGTTTGCTGGTCTTCTCGCAAACAGTCTAGTATTGTGCAGTCCATAGCCGAGGCTGAATATGTTGCCGAGGAGGAGCATGCTTTATTTATTCTACATAAGCTTTTGTCATATGGGTGATTGCATTTACATATTACTGCTTATGTATGCCTTTGTATAATTATCATGATCATGTTAGTTCAGCTCTTGTTAATATGTCTATTTTCACCATGAGCATGATTTTAATTTGAAAAATTGAAAACATGATCACTGCTTAGTCTGGTATCTAGCGTGTGTAGGCTGATTGTTTTAGTTGTCTTTTATATACCTGGTAGCTAAAATCTTTTTTACTTGATTGCAAACATGCAAATTGAACATTTTAATGTTTTTTCATGGAAATCTTGTACTAAAAATTGATAAAAATCATGAAATTGATATCCATGCCTTTTTTACTAACATTAAAAGATCCATGTGGGTTTGATTTCTCGCACTACATTATTCTAGACTGCCTACCATAGCACTTTGGTATGAATTAGGATATTATAGTGTTTGCCACAATCATTACTTTAAGCTTCTTATGGTGTTTTCTTGACCTAGGCTTAGCTTGATTGGTTAGTATATGGTTGACAAGCAAATAACCCCTGGCACTAAAAGAAAAAAATTAAAAAGCATGAAAATAGTTCATATCAAGCTTGTTAAAGCTCCATTTTTCTAAATATGCTTTCCTCGGTAGATATTTGCTAGCTTTTTCAGTTCATGTCTTATCATGTCTAAGTTGATCGTCTAAGTGGTGATGCTTTTATTTCCAAAAATCTGAAAATAAATTGCTTAAAAGTGGAAATTGGATTTTATTGATCGGAGTTGAGCATATATATGATAAGACACTTATGATTGGCATATTTTTGCATTATGTGTGCTAGCATTCAATATGTTTCAGAAGCCTTGCATTATTTTATTGCTCCTTGATTCTTGCATTGCCAAAGGGGGAGAATTTGCCGAAGGGGGAGAATTTGCTGAAGGGGGAGAATTTGAAAAAGGAAAGACTCCATTTTATATCAAGTGACAAGCTTTGGCTCTTTTCTAAGTTTTTATGGTCACTTGTGTGCTGAAAATTTAATTTTTTTCATGAATTTGGATTTGGGTTGTCAATGCACTCATCAAGGGGGATATTGAGATACAAAGTTGAGATGTGCCTTGGTTTCAGTCTATGATGAGTGATTGACAAGTACTCTTCTGGACAAATGGGTCCTCTCTGAAAGGATTCGAAGGTCTTTACCAAAGGGTTTGGTAGATGCAGGTTGCACAAGTATGCAGTAGAGAATGTCTATCAAAGGGGTTCGACAAAATACAAGTTGGAGGTTGTACCGTAGGGTGCTGTACTTTGGTAGTGCACTAGAGTGTGCATCGGAGGGTGTTTTACCCGGAGAGGCTTTTGGGGTATCGGAAACACTTTTCAGCATGGCTCCTCAATCTCCCCCTTTATGAGTGCATTGTCAACACTTCTCTTCATGAGCTCTCTAGTACCTGCGAGCACATGTGGAAACACGAAAATAAAACACAAGAAAACAGAGAAGCTGAAAATAAAGTAAAAGTTTAACCCTAATGACCAAAAGCCAAACAAAAGCAAGAAAGCGGTCATTATGGTTAACCGAAAGTAAAGACTAAAAAACGAGTGCAATCTCAGAATTATAACACAAGGATATCCAAAGAGTAAGGACAAACGGGACAAAAACTCCCCCTGAAACACATCCCAGAGAAAGCCAAAACTCCCCCTTAAACTCTTCTCCCAAAATTTCTCCCCCTTGTTGATAATTGGACTCATCAAGCGAGACTAAATGCACTCTAAAGAGACACAGACTCCCCCTGAAATGCAACTCCCCCTCAAAATATGCAATGAATGCAAATGGGGTGCAGGTGGAGTGTAGAAAGCATGCTTCTCAGATATGATTGACAGCAATTACAACATCTAGTAGGTATAGCAAAAGACATACTATCTAAGACACATGGCATGATCAGTGCAACAGATGATATCTAAAGAACGTCATTTGCACGCATTTTTCAATTTTGTCAAACAAAAAGGCATCACCACATTTTCCAGTTCACAAGCAAGGTAAAGCATGAGATACAAAAACTAACTGATATCTACCAAGATAAGCATTGTCCAAAACAAAGTGCTTCAGCAAACTTGTTATCTTTTTAATTTTCAGGACTTTTTGTTTTCCTTTTTCATTTTTGCCAGGGGTTATTGGCATGTCAAACCTTTTGCTAACCGACCAAGTCAAGCCTAGGCCAGAACTGGACCATCAGAAGCTTAAGACATTGGTCTTGGCATACACCACACTGTCCTAGTTCGTACCAGAGTGTTATGGTAAGCAGTCCAGAACAATGCAATGCGACAAGGCAAACCCACCTGGATCTTTTCAAAATCATGCATAAAAGGCATGTATTTTTCATTCATTTTTGATTTTTTATCAATTTTATAGCACATTTCCATGTTTAAAGCATAAAGATGTCCAAGTTGCATATCTGCATCTAATTGAGGAACTAGCTACAAAGCATGTAATAGATAGCAAAAGCATTCAACCTACACATGCTAGTTACCATAAGCAATGGTGATCATTTTTCAATTTTAAAGCATAAAAGCCATGCATATGACAGATATGAGACATATCATGTGAACTGAAGCAAAGCATGATCATCGACAAGTAATCAAAAGCACGTACCAGCTAGAGTAAGTAAAGCAGATCAATCATATAACAGAAGCAGACTCAAAGTGTGATATATGAATATGCATGATATTAACACACACAAAAAGACTCAAGAAAAGAGTAAAAAAGAAAGAAAACTGACTCAAAATATCCTAAAAAGGATACACAACACCCAAATCCCCTCGTAAACGCTCAAAAGTGGACTGATCTAGGGGTTTGGTGAAAACGTCAGCCAACTATTGATGGGTATCAACATGAACAAGGTCGATGACACCTTTCTCATATTGATCCCTCAAAAAGTGAAAGCGCACATCAATATGTTTGGTTTTTGAATGAAGACAAGGGTTTTTCCCTACACTAATCGCACTGGTGCTGTCACAAAACAGAGGAACTCTGGTAGGAAAGAACAACCCAAAGTCTCGCAAAGTGGAAATCATCCAAACCATCTGTGAGCAACAGCTACATACTCAGCCTAAGTGGTCGAAAGTGCAACTACAGACTGCTTTCGAGAAGACCAAGAGACAAGAGAAGAACCAAGAAACTGGCAAGTACCAGAAGTCGACTTGCGATCCAACCAACACACACCAAAGTCAGCGTCTGAAAAGCCAGATAAATCAGGAGATGATGATGCTGAGTAATACAGACTAAGATCGGGCGCGTAGGTAAGATTCCTTAAAATGCGCTTGACAGCATACCGATGAGACGCATAGGCGAACTGTATGTCTGGCCTCATCACCGTCAACTACAACAGCGAACCGATCATCCCTTGAAACTCTCTCTCATTGACCTTGACACCGCTCTCGTCCTTGTCCAGGCCCCCAGATGTACCCATTGGGGTCATCTGAGGCTTCAGCTCTCCACCAAAGTCGAACTTCTTCAACATGTCCCGTGTATACTTACTCTAGTGGATGAAGGTGCCGTCCTTGGTCGTCTTGATCTGGAGCCCTAGGAAATACTTGAGCTCACCCATGAGGCTTGTCTCAAACTCACTGTGCATCTGCTCAAAAAACTTGGACACAAGAGCATTAGTAGTACCACCAAAAATGATATCGTCCACGTATATCTGAGCAACCAAGAAATATGATGCATCTCTGAGCAAGAAAAGAGTTTTATCCACAAAACCTATCACAAAGCCCTTCCCCAACAAAAACTGCTTCAACCGGTCATACCAAGCCCTGGGGGCTGCCTAACATAGACTTCCTCCTCTATGTACCCGTTCCGAAAAGCACTCTTGACATCCATTTGAAAAAGCTTAAGACCTTTCGAAGCGGCAAAAGCTAAGAGAATGCGAATGGACTCAAGATGGGCAATAGGGGCAAAAGTCTCCTCAAAATCAATACCCTCTTTCTGGCAAAAACCCTAGGCAACTAGTCGAGCTTTGTTGCGCACCACAACCCCATCTTCACCTTGCTTGTTTTTGAACACCCACTTGGTGC
Source organism: Zizania palustris (assembly GCA_019279435.1). NCBI lineage: Eukaryota > Viridiplantae > Streptophyta > Magnoliopsida > Poales > Poaceae > Zizania > Zizania palustris. Next base: position 102,817,211 of record JAAALK010000287.1, on the reverse strand, counting down.
CTATGGGGTTGCATCCGGGTGGCGGCTCAACTAGTGTCCAAACCCGATTGTGGACAAAATTCTCAAGCTCTTCTTGGATAGCATTAATCCAATTCGAATCAGAAAGAGCATGAGAAACGTATCTGGGCTCAAAAGATGCAACAAAAGCTGATTCAGCAAACACAACAAGCGAGTCAACAGAAGAGCACAAAGTCCTCTCAAAAAATCACCGATGATGAGCTCTAAGGGGTGATCATGCTGAACTGCTTGGGATCCCTGGTGATCTGAAGTCACCTCACTAGAGTCAGTAGTTGGCACCTCTGGACTCGACTAAGGGCGCTCGATCGAAGTGGAAGAAGTGATTAGAGGTCCGCCCTCGTCCTCAGTCGAAGTCTTGCAAGGTGTGGGGTCTGCAGACTGTGCAGAAGGACCACCCTCATCAACAGCTGGAGTGTCATCATCTTCCTCAAAGATGGACTCTCCGAGCTCACCATCTCCAGAAAGCTCAAAAGAAGGAGTCAAAGAAGGCAAGAACTCATCAAAAGAAACCTCACAAGTCTCGACAAGCTGCTGGGAGTCAAGGTTCCAAACACGGAAGCCTCGAGAATGCAAAGCATAAGCAAGAAAAACTCCATCCCAGCAACAAGACTCAAACTTGTCCAAATGCCCTCCCTTCTTGAGCACAAAGCACTTGCAGCCAAATGCTCGTAAGTATCTCACCTTGGACTGTCTGCCAAACCACAACTCATTTGAAGTCTTACTTAGGTAAGCTCTAAGAAAAATGCGGTTGGCCAGATAGCAAGCTGTGTTCATGGCTTCTGCCCAAAAGCGCCTAGGAGTCCTGTGCTGATCGAGCATCGTCTTGGCCATCTCGACTAGCGTGCGGTTTTATCGTTCGACAACACCGTTCTGTTGGGGAGTGTAGGGAGCAGAAAACTGATGATCAAGACTCTGATCACTACAGAAGCTGACGAACTGAGAGTTCTTGAACTAAGAGCCGTTGTCAGAGCGAATCGCTCGCATCCGACCATTGTTCTCATTCTTCAGCTTCAAAATCAGGTCATGAACAAAATGAAAAGTCTCATCCTTACACTCCAAGAAGAAAACCCACAAGAATCGAGAAAAATCATCAACGATGACAAGCGCGTACCACTTCCCACCGACTGAGCATACCCGAGCTGGACCAACAATGTCCATGTGTAACAGCTCTCCCGGATACGAAGTCATCACTTGAGTCACATGTGAGTGAGAAGCGGCAACCATTTTCCCGTGAAGACAGGGATGGCAAACTAGATCCTTCTCCATCTTAATCTTGGGCAATCCTCGGATGAGGTCCATAGAGCTCAATCTGACTAGCATATCAAAACTCAAATGACCTAACCTCCTATGCCACTTCCAGAGCTCAGAAGAGGATCCAGCAATCAAACAGCGAGAAGGGCTAAAAGAACTAGAGAAGTCAATCCGAAAAACCTTACCGAAAGGTAAGATCTAGCAAATCAAAGACCCTCTAGAATCAACCACAGAGGAACTGCCATTCTTAAAATGAACCTCCAAACCATCATCAAGAAGTTGCGAAACAGAAATCAAATTGAAGTTCAAATTTCCAACCAAAGCAACGTTATTCAAAAAGAAATGGTCTGAGATGCGAATTGAGCCAATGCCGTGTTCCTTCCCTTGACCACTGTTCCCGAAGGTGATGTATTCCTTGGAGCTCGGGGGAGAGAGACTGGAGAACCATCTGTGATGTCCCATCATGTGGAGAGAGCATCCTGAGTCCATGATCCATACGTCCTCCAGTCCCTGATCCTACACAATCAGTGGTCGTAAGGGGGAGAAAATGGTCCGACAACAGGTTTAGCAAAAGAACTAAACCAGTGTCGAGCCATCTGCTCAAAAGACGGAAAGCAGAAATCATCATAAGAGTCTGGACCAAAACGCGGCTCAGAGCGCGGTCCACGGTTCTGCCTAAAACCTTGGCCACGTGATCTAGAGCCGTATCCAAAATGACCTAGAGCTCTACTGGATCGAGCACCATCCTCTGGAGCACAGGCATGAAAGTCGTCTCCTCTCCAACCACCTACACGACGGGGCCTGGCCTCTAGCCTCTCCCCGCGTCGAGGAACTCTCAGTCTACCACGCTGCTGGTAGAACCACTCCTGGCCACCACGAGCTCTCTCTACTCTCTCAACCCGCTTCCTCCTGAAGCAAAACTCCGCAAGATGCTCGTCTTTCTGTCAAAACTCATAGTGGTAAGTGGGCTTCTTGGGATGTGGTTGAGGCTTGGGGTTCTTGGGCTTGGTGGTGTTGGGTGTAGACTCTTTGGTGTGAGAGGGTCTAGGTAGAGAGTCCAGAGAAGTGCGGAGGTGTTTGGGCTTTGGAACCCAGATGGGCTTCTTGGGTGGAGCTTTAGGCTGTTCTTGGAACACTCAATCCTTGGGCTGACTAGCCTGCAAAGACTCAGTGTAGTGATTCTTGGGGTATCTCTGTTCAGGAGTCATTTTACTCCACTCCACTGCCCGGCTAATGGCACTCTCAAAGTCAGCCTTGGTGTAGGTGTAGCCTACCCCAAACCCATCTTGCCTCTTAAAATGCTGGATCATCATGCCGAGCTGTGGCTCTCTGGCACTCACCCAACTCAGGATTTGGCGGAGGTAAAAATTCTCATTCTGAACATCAGCTAGCTCCTCTCTCAAGGAAGCTAGAACCTCCACCTAAGACAAGCAAGTCTCACACTCTCTATCACCCTGGATAGACTTCTCGGCTTTCAGCTTGATCAACTCTAATCTAAGAGACAAGCAGTTCTCACAGACAGTGGGTGGAACTGATAGTGTCTCAAGCTCTAGCCTAGTCTACTCCAGCTTAGCTCTAACTCTCTCCAAATCACCTAATTGTTCATCACCCTTGGCTTTCAGCTCAGCTAAACTAGCTAGATGGGATGGGCAATCAACACAAGGTACGACGACAGTGGCATGAGCATCTTTCAGCTACAGCTGAGCGCTCTCTCAAGCTCAGTGGCCAAAGCGTCCCTCTCATCAACCCTTTCTGTGTACCTGGACTTTAGAGTCGTCAGGTCACACAGCAACACCTCACACTTTGGGCACTCACTGCTATCACCCAAGCAAGGAGAATAAGATAGACTCCCAATTCTGCAGTTGGCCACGGCAAGCTCACTCTCAAGTTCATATATCCTCTTCTTAGCCCCTCTAAGCAGTTTTTCCTGATATTTCAACTCCTGACGATTACTTTCAAGCAAATCAACGATTTCATGTTCGTAACAGGATACATTTTCATTGTCGTCGTCATCGGAGTCGTCGGAGGAGCCCTTCTCTTCCTTATCCCCAAGAGCCATGGAGCAGAAGCTCTTGCGGGATCTTCAGCGTTGATGTGGGCGGCTCTTCGGCCTGTCCCTGAAGGCCATGAAGCAGAGGCCCGCCAGATCATACTTGTCCTTCCCCTTTCTTATCACGATCTCCTCATCGCTTGAGCTTGATGAAGAGGAAGAAGACGTGGACCGCTTGGAGTAGCTTTTCTCCATCTCGGTGAAGAAGGCCTTGTCGCGCTTCTTGTTCTCACGCTAGTAGTCCTTCAGGGCCATTCTGAAGAATGTGGTCTTTGGCTTGCCCGTTGTGAAGGAGGAGCTGTCATGCTTGCCGGAGTCATAGAAGCCACCACCGGTACCCTTCTTGTGACCATTGCGCTTGGGGCAGTCGGCGATGAAGTGACCTAGATCACCACACTCAAAGCATCCGGATTTTGTGCCGTGTCTTTTGAACATTCTCTTATCATAGACACAATGCACCCAGTTGTTAAACAGACAAATGTTATCATCTCCTAACGACTCGAGCTGGTCCTCAGTGATAGACATCAAGGAGAACCCAGCAGAGCTCATAGAAGAGGGTTCAGCAGAAGGTGTAGCAAGGGCTAGGGTTTTTGATCTAGAGCCAGGGAGATTTGATCTCAACTGGGTATCAACCTCAGTGGCCTTCAGCTTGCTAAACAACTCAAAAATTGTCAAGGTATCATAAGAAGTGCTCTCAATGATAGAGGATACCTTTATCTCCCAGATCTTAGGGTCCAAGCTATGGAGAACCTTGAGCGCCTGCTCATGATCTGAGACTAACTGAACTTCCTCGGCCTTGTTGGCCCGAAGCTTGTTGATGATCGATTGAAAACGACCAAACAAAGCTTCAACAGATTCAGCCGACTTTTGTGTGAAATTTTCATATTCACACCGGTAGGTCTGATAGAGCCGAGCCTTGAGATGGCTCATGGTGTGCTTGGAGGGTAGCCCAGATCTCTCTAGCAGTGGTGAGATGGCTCACATGCTCAAATTCAGTGGAATCTAATCCAGAAAACAAAATGTTCACCGCTTTGTTGTTGTCCTGATGCTGGGCAATAATATCAGGAGTATTATGCTCAGCAACAGGCAATACTGTGAAAGTAGCGTGAACACAAATGTTCCAAATGTCCGAGCTTTAGCTCATGAGATAGGCTCGCATGCGAGTCTTCCAATAATTATAGCCATAAGCTTCCAAGGACGGGACCTTTCCAGGAGAAGTCATGATCACTACTAGGGTTTAGAACCGGTCAAGGTATGGAAAAACCCTAACTAGGCTCTGATACCACTTGTAGGACCGAAAGTATCGACCAGAGGGGGGTGAATGGGCGCCTAAAAATTCTTTCGAATCAATGGCCTGCTCCCAACACCCAATGCACCCCGACAGACTTAGCAAAGAAAGGTAAACAGATCAATAGAGCCTAAAATGATCTAGCCTAAAAACGACTGGTATCCTAAACGAAAAGACACCAATACAGTGCTTAAAGCTAGATTAGCAGAGCATTTAAAACAAGGTCATCTCAAGCTTCATGAAGGTAAATAATCACAGGTGTTTAACTTGAGTGCACGTAAAAAGAGATGATAGTTTACTGTTCAAAATTTGTCTCCTATTCAAAACTTGACGAAGCATGTGTGATGTGAACGTGCGAAGCCTGATGTAGTCGAAGCCGGTTCGGAGCAGTCGTGCGAAGCCTGTAGTCTCAAAAGTTGAAGACTATCCGAAGCCTGACTCATCGTAGTGTGTATACTTCGAAAAGAAACACCTCTGAAACAAACCAACTACCGGAGCCTATACTTCGAAACACATGCAACTTGAAGAACCCCGTCACATGCAGGCTTCGCTTGCGGATTGAGAAGGCTTCGAAGCCTGTTGATCAGACTTCGCCAGAAAAATAGTACTTCGCAAGTAGTACTTCGAAGTCTTCTATACTTCAAACAACCGAAGCTGATGCTAAAAACTCTGAAACACTCGAAGCCCTCACATACTTCGGAAAACTTCATGAGAACATCGAAGCCTGCAGGTCAAAATCCGAAGTCTAGCAGTTTCACGTTGTGGGGCCCATGCCAGAGATTGACAAAGAGACCCGAGTGCGAAGCTGCTGTAGGGAAAAAGCAAATAGACTACAGACTAGCGAAGCTAGGAAGAAGAAAACTATGCTACAACAGAAAAACGTGCTCAAATAGCAAATCACCAGTGAAGCACAAACTTCTCTCGGTGCAACACAAGAAACACTGTTGAAGTAAAATCATTGTAGCTAGACACTAGCCTATGGAGCTACAAAACAAAGCTCAAGGACCTATCACGCTGCACAGTAGCCTCAGTGGGACCCACACCAAGAAGCTATCTGAAAGGACAATGCATGGCTGATAGTTCTTGGACGCCATGATACAAACTGTCCATCTAGATTATAGCCTCCAGAAGCTAGAGTGCAGACACATCATAGGAAAACTAGATCCTACCACAAGGAATGGCTATTTAACTTGCTGTGCTACAGAACGTGCAAACGCACAAAAATCAATCCAGTCATGTATTAAAAATAAGTTGCGATGAACTGTAGCATAAACGGAACCCACGAAACCATCAGACAAAAGCAATCAACCCACGCACGCAAAACGAGGTCTCAATAAATAACTCCACTTAGGTAGTACCAATGACTGAGAAAAGGAGAGTAGCACCTTGTGAAATCGATCATGCGGATGAACAACCAGTTGAGATTTTCAAACAACAAGAAACACACACTTGCTGGCGGCGCAAAATAGGAGTAAAGAGAATGACCCAATCCTTTAGATTAGTAAAGTGATTTCATAAAAAAGGGTAACCCTACCCTAGGGACTGGGCCCTATTTATAGGCAGCCCAATAGCCTAGGAAAATACCAAAAGACCCTTAGGGTTTTTTACAGACGCTGAAATAAAATGGAAAAGACCAAACTGCCCTTAGGATATTTTTACAGACTCGACTGACTGACTGTGGGCTTAAGGACAAAAAAGTAAACTCCAAATTACAGATGACTTATCCTGAAGCGGAGCTTTCGTAGCGACTATGACTTCACCTCAGAACGGTCTGATCCGAGATAAGTGGTCGTCAGTTTTGCGCCGAAACTAACAAAGCGTCCACCAACTTTGCACCAGGTACCGAGATTGGGCCGGGCTGATTCCGCAGCTCTCTTAGCCTAGCAATCACTTGCCACCCGTGTACCTGAGTCAATCCTGGTCAATAGCCCAGTGGATCCTCTGCTGCTCCTAGTCCATGTACCCGGATTGGGCCAGCCCAACTTCGCGGCCCCTCTACCCGACAGTCGCTCGCTGCCCGTGTACCTGAGTCACAAGCGGCCTAGACGCAGCAGGTTTTCTCTTCTCTTCAGTCCTCTTTGACTTCCATTGACAATGACTCATCACATCTGGAGCCATGAGGCCCACGCTTTTCAGCATGGCTCCTCAAGGGGAATATAGATACAAGGCTACCCGGCAAGAGCAATATCAGCAGGCTCCAATGCCTAATCGGTACCCAATGGTGGGGCAACAAGAAGATGTCTAGGTGAATCAGATCACAAAGGTTATAAGAGACCAATTTAGGCTGAAGCTGAAAGAATAGACGTACATGTATCGGCTGCCGTACCCAGAATGGTTCGACCGAGAACCGCTACCTGGCCGATATAATGTACCGGACTTCACCAAGTTCTCGGCACATGAATCGGTCTCCACGATCGAGAACATCAGCCGTTTCCTCGCCCAGTGTAGATAGGCATCGACCGACGAAGAGCTGAGGGTCTGATTTTTCCTGCTCTCCCTATCAGGATCGACCTTCGCGTGGTTTGCCTCACTGCCGGAGGATTCCATTAGAGGATGGGCAGATTTGGAGAAGAAGTTTCACCGGTATTTCTTCGCTGTCATTCAACAGATGAAGCTCACCGACATGATGACCGTGAAGCAAAGAATGAACGAGTCGGTACAAGATTACATCTAGAAGTTCCGAGATGTACGAAGGAGATGCTATAGTTTGAGCCTCAGTAACACCCAGTTGGGGGAGTTGGCGTTTCCAGGACTCCTGAACCCAATTAAGGAGAAATTTTCATCACATGAGTTCGAGAGCCTCTCCCAACAAGTGCAAAGGGTATCGACACATGATACCGATTCCAAGAAGCAAAAAGAGATAGGTATCAGAAGAAGGTGGCATACACAGGTGTACCATTCGGACTCCGATGAGAGCAGTGGTTCAGATGCAAAAGTCAGTATGGCCGAATGGTCTAGAAACAAGAAACAGGTTGCATGCCCCTGGGTGAAACTGCCCGACAAAGAGGAAAAATATGACTTCAACATCAACAAGATTGATAAAATATTCGACCTATTGCTCAATGAGAAGCAGATCCACTTGTCACCTAGTCACGTGATATCGTCTACTGATGAACTAAAGAAGAGGAAATACTGCAAGTGGCACAATTCCCCATCGCGTCACACTAATGAGTGCAAAGTGTTCAGGCAGTATATCCAATCGGTCATGGAGCAAGGCTGAATTATGTTCGATGATGGGAAGAAGCTGATGAATATCGATGGTCATCCGTTCTGAGTCAACATGGTGCACGCATACCACATTGGCGATTGGCATAAAAAGAAGAGAAGGCAAGCCAGCAGTAGCATCACTTCTTCGGACCTCATCGACAATACCAAAGGAAGTTGAAGGAAAGGATAGACAACGCAGACAACCATGGCTACTCATGTTTCAATCCTCATTGGAATTGTGAGTTCTTCATGCTGTGTTGGAATGAAGGGTCGCGTCTACCATCATTTGACGACTGCCTGGGATGCGATGACAAGGATATGTCACAAGGCGGTCTTCGGCCATATAACGTCAAGCCAAGGACACATGATCAAGAAGCCATTCACCAAAGGTTGTCACCACAAAGGGTATCAGCACTCGAAAGGCTCTGCCCCATCAACTCTGATGAAATTGGCCAACTAGCCGATGGCAGTACTGCACTAGAGATGCCGTGATGGTTCCCCAGTGGTATTTTCACGAGGAGTCAGAAGGGAAGCATCCAATGTTTGTGACAAAGAGAATTGAAGACACAGAGGTGCGATGAAAAAACAGATCAGCCCTGAAAGATCAAAACTGAATGGTCGTAAAGGATAAGGCTGATCACGAGGATAAGAAAGTGTCAGATGCTGGTATCAACCCAATCAACGGGGAGCCGCCTAAGCTCATCTTGTAAAGACAATGCCAAAATGAATGGTGGACTCATTAAATACTTTGCCGTAGCTGATGAACGTCAGACACAGCGATAGACCGAGGCCAACCTTCGTAAGTACCCAGATCCTCAATGAGATAAATGAATTGAAAGGTACTACATCAGATATATGGGAAGAGGCTGAACGGGAAGTACTTAAGGAAATATTAAGTGATCATTCAGATGAAGGATAAAGATCTACACGTAGAAACGACCAATGTAGAAGCATCACCCTTTTAGACACAAAACACAAACAATCTCAGTTCAAGACAAAGGGACAAATGTTTCATTGCAAAGATCGCCGAGTTTACATTAGGCCAAAGGAGTGCTCGACTATTGGCGTAAAAGATTACGCTAACAGGTTTCTGTAGAAAAGAAACTAACAAACGAAGTGTTTGTGAAGCAAACTGTTCTAAGCCTCCGAAAGGATAATAACTTAGAATAGTTCGAAAGTGTGTATTGAATAACTTGTATTCGGTCCCTATTACAGGGTGAAATGGGGGGTATTTATAGGCCCAAACATTTAAGGAAAAGACCTATTTACCCCTCTATTACAACCGACATTAAGGAAACTATTCGGTTTCCTTAATAGGGCTAAAATGGTAAAAGACTAATCTAATAAGAAAGAAGATAAGTCTTCCATCTTAGCTGGCAGAAAAGATCCTGAAGGGCTTTAGTTCGAAGACATACTTCGAACCAATGCCTATCTTCGTGCTTCGAACGGGGTTCCGGGCATCTTCGAAGATGATCTTCGGAGGATCTTCGAACTGGTTGACTGTCTTTATGCTGCTTCGGCAATAACCTGAAGATGAGATATTTTCCCCCAACAGTAGCCCCTCGAATACGCTTCTCTGTTCGACCTGTAACGTTAGGAGAGCAGTATACGAAAGGAAAAGATAACCAATCATAGGGGTTATTGGTTTTTATTTTATCTCCGAAATGCATGAAGATATGAACTCCGAAGCAGTCTTAAGGTAATTACTTTTCGAACTATCTTAGAACTGACTCAGGGAGTTCGAAAGTCTTTTTAGACTTAGAAAAAATAGCCGTTAGTTTCTGTTTCTAACGGAAACTGTGGCAGGCGTTAATTTCGTAAAAGAAATAACGGCAGGAATGCGAAACGACATGGATTAACGGTAAGAAAGTGAAGCCTAGGCTATAAATAAAGGGCCTAGAAGTTACCCGGTTACCTTTTCACCGCATTCTAGCAATCAAAAACTTTTGAGCCCTTTGAGTTCTTGAACCCTAGCCTTTGAGTTCTTGAGCCCTAGCCTCCATTTCCTCAGAACAATCCAGCGATCGTGATGATGAAGACCAAGGGATCTGCGCCTCCTTCGGCCTTGGCTCGGCAACAGGCGGCCGCAGCGGCAGCGGCGGCAGCATTGGCGGCGGCACCTCCGATGCAGGCGGCGACATCCATGGCGGCAGGGGGGAGAAATCCCCAAATCACCGATGACCAAGGTCTGTGCCCGCCATCGACCAAGTATTTGGATCAGTCTTTTGAGTTGGGGCCTTCTACCTGCAAGAGAGAGTCTTTGGCAATCACAGCAGGGGGAAAAATTAGTAATGGAGTTATGATTCGGAAGCCGGGCAAAGAATCGATTCCATCACCAAGACCCGGAGAGGTTGTAGTATTCGAAGCCTTTTTCGAAGCAGGCCTGGGCCTCCCTGCTGTGGACTTCCTGGCCGAAGTACTTAATCTGTTCCATGTAACCCTCCCTCAGCTATCTCCGAATGCTGTAGCTAGATTAGCTATCTTTGAATGGGCGCTGAGAGCCGAAGGTTGTGAGGGGAGGGCAGAAATCTTCGCTGCACTTCATAGAGCAACTTGCCAGCCGAGGACCTTCGTAGGCTCCGGAGGTGAAAAAGTGGTAGTATCCTTCGGCTCTATCAACTTTAGGCTTCGGGACGAATATGCTCTTCAATTTCCTACCAAGGCCATCAATGCTAGATGGTATACTGACTGGGTCTTGAGGTGGTTCTATGCCGAAGTTGGAGCGAGCAGTCCTCTGGCTGGGCCCCTCAAAGAAATTCAATTCCGGAAGGAAGCCTTAGTGCAGCCGGACGAAGGCCAGCTCGAAGCTCGCCTTAACCTGCTTCAGAAAATTAGCCGAAGGTTAAGCATGCGGGATTTGCCGAAGAATTCCTCGGACTGCAAATTCCTCCACTAATGGCCAACTGGCCTATCATCTTCGAGGATGACTCGGAAGGCGGTCTTCGCAAGATCAATTTTACTTCGAGCCCTGCAGGTAACTTCGAAACCAACATGCATTGTACATATTTACTTCGAAGAAAGACTAACTTGAATTATTTTTTAGCTTCTTCAGCCCTATTACTTCAGAGCAAATTGTAAGGGCTTCGGAGAAGATTCTGGGTGCCCCAACTGTTGGAACAATTGCGTTAGTTCCAGCAGGTTTTTCTGTGGTGGAGTATGATGTGGATAATGAACCTCGATGGGTTCCCTCAGAGGAAGGAGGGGTTTATACTGGTTCAGGCCTCCCCTAGGGGATAATAGCCCTACGTCCAGTTTATGGTGGATTGGGCATGGTTTGCCTTAGTGTGGAGAAGAGGACTACAGGGTCTCATGGCCCCCCTGGGCTTGTTTTTCCTTACAAGGGCTTGGCCTTGCTTATATAGGCACGCAGGCCAAAGGAAAAGACTGGGATGCCCCCTATGAGCCTCAGGCTCATAGGGTCAGAGAGGGGAAAAGGAGCTAGGCTACAGTACAAAAGGTGCCAGGCAACTTTACAGCCTTACTGGCGTGTCAGGCTGCGCCAGGCTTTGACCAGCTAAACGACATACCAGGGGCGGGGGGCCCCCGGTATGGACTTGGCTCCGGAGGGCGGCCTCCGGGCTGGGCTCCCGGAGGGCGGCCTCCGGACTGGACTCCGGAGGGTGGCCTCCGGACTTGGCTCCGGAGGGTGGCCTCCGGGCTTGGCTTCTTGGAGGATGGCCTCCGAACAGGACTCCGGAGGGTGGCCTCCGGGCTTGGCTCTCGGAGGGTGGCCTCCGGACTTGGCTCCGGAGGGCGACCTCCGAACTGGGCTCCCGGAGGGCGGCTTCCGGGCTTGGCTTCTTGGAGGATGGCCTCCGAACAGGACTCCGGAGGGTGGCCTCCGGGCTTGGCTCTCGGAGGGTGGCCTCCGGACTTGGCTCCGGAGGGCGACCTCCGAACTGGGCTCCCGGAGGGCGGCTTCCGGGCTTGGCTCTCGGAGGGTGGCCTCCGGTCTTGACTCTCGGAGGGTGGCCTCCGGACTTGGCTCCGGAGGGCGACCTCCGACCCCCGGCGCCCGGAGGGTGGCCTTCGGCGGCCTGCGCCCGGGCCTGAATTGGGGGCTCCGGGCCGGACCTCCTGGTCTAGGGGCTCCGAAGTTACGGGCCCCGACAGGCACCTTGGGACCTGGAAACAACACTTAGAGAAAACAGGCTCCGACAGTACCTGGTTCTGGGCCGAAGGCTGTCGGAAGCTGACGTCATTTGGCCCCTGTTTAAGGGAAATATATTCCCCCAACAGTAGCCCCTCGTGCGTAGGCCTTCGGAACGAAGGGGTGCGCGCGTCCTTAGGACAAATGACCTAAAAACACTTCGGAGGAAACGTACCTCCAGAGCCGGGACCGACGAAGACCTCGATTCCTGGGGGCAATAAATGCTCGTGCCAGAGCGGCCTCGGGGAGCCCGAACGGCTCCGCAACGGTCAGAAAAGTTACCGTTACCTTGCTTGGGCTCGATTCGCTTTCGCCGGAGGCCCATCTGGCGGTGGGCTCGGCCCATGACGGTTGGCATTCTTACCGCGCCTATAAATAGAGACTTACCGCGTGCAGCTCCGGCACACTTTCATTCACTTCTTTCTTACCGCCTTACCACCTTCGCTCTCCTCTTCCTCCTAGCCTCGCAGAGCGACCTTCGCGAGCTTCTAGCCCTTCGCCATCTTTTAGTCCTTCGAGCCGAAGTCCGATCAGGATGCCGAAGAAGGGAGTGGCAAAGCCCCTGGTTTTGGGTTCGAGCTCGGGCTCCGCCCAAGTGCAGGCGGCGGCGGCAGCGGCCGCGGCAGCGAAGCCTGCGGCTAGGCGACTGGGGCCGAGGGACCTTCGGACGCCCTCCGACAGGTTCGAGCAGACCCTGGAGATGAGGGCTTCGATTTCTACGGAGGAGTCGGTCCGGAGAGCCTGCGAGGGGAAGATTGCGGCGAAGATCCAGTTAAGGGTTCCGGAGAAATCAGAGGCCATACCGAAGCCTCGTGCTGACGAAGTGGTGGTGTTTGAAGCCTTCTTCGAGGCCGGCCTCGGACTGCCTGCGGTGGGGATGCTGAGCGAGGTCCTCAAGGCCTACAACCTTGAGCTCCCTCAGCTTTCGCCCAACGCCGTGGCGAGGCTAGCTGTCTTTGAGTGGGCCATGAGGGCCGAAGGCTGCGAGGGCCGCGCGGACGTCTTCGTCGCTCTTCACGACGCCAACTGCCAGCCGAAGCCCAGGGAGGGGACGGACCGCGTCAAGAGGGCGTTGGCCTTCGGCAGTGCCAACTTCCAGCTCCGGAAGGAGTTCCAGGACGCCTTCCCTGCGAGGGCTGTAAACAACAAGTGGTATTCGAGGTGGGACCAAGAATGGTTCTATGCCTCCGTCGGTGCGAACTCACCCCTTCGGAGTACCAACGCTCACATACTGTACCGGCGCGAAGGGGTGGTGAAGACCAGCGAAGGCCTTCTTCAATCGAGGATCTCGCTGCTCCGAAGGGTGGCAGCGAAGATGAGCATGAGGGACCTCGCCGAGGAATTTATTACCCTTCGGCTCAGCCCCCTCGCACGCTCCTGGCCGGAGGGTCTCTTCCAGGCTTCGGGTCAAGGAGAACTCAGCGAGCTGGCCTTCGACCGCTTCTGTAAGTCTTCGCGCTCTTCTTGCCCTTAATACTTGAACACTTTGGCCCTGACTCGATCTTTTCGTGCAGCCGACCTCGACATGAGGACTCCGGAGGAGGCCATCGCGGCAGCGGACCGAGTCGTCGGAACTCCGACCCCCGAGGAGCAGAACCAGCGCCTTGCCTTGGTGGGGTCCTGGGAGCGCTGGAACAGAGTGTGGACCGCGCTCGACCTCGGAGGGCTCCCCGCTTTGCCAGACTTCGCCTACCTGGCTACCTCATCGGCCGGAGCCAAGAGGAAGAGGGGGGATGAGGACGAAGCGGATGCCTCGGGGGAGGCTGCGGCGAAGCCCGCAGATACTCCGACTCCCAAGAAGGCTGCGAAGCCCCTGGCGGTGAGGGCTTCGGAGGCGGAGGCCGACGCGCGCACTCCTGCAGCCAAGGAGGCCACGGATGCCCCGGCGGAACCAGCTTCGGGCGCGGAGGTGGATGTGCCGGCTTCGCAGCGAGGGGGCTGGAGGGCGCACTTAGCCCCTGGTTCTTTCCAAGAGATCTCTGATGATGGTAAACCCTTTTTCTTTTGCATGCTTCTCTTCAATATGCAGGTTTTGACTCGGCTCCCTGCAGAGGACGAGGACGACGCGAGGCCCGCTAAGACGAAGCCGTCAAGCGAGGGTGGATCGAAGTCTGCCGAGGCGAAGCCCACGGAAGCTTCGAGTAGCAGCAGCGGCAGCAGCGGCAGCGGCAGCGACTCGGAGCCCGAGAGTACTTCGTCCGACGACGGAGGCAGCGGCGACCGCGAAGTCCCTCGAGGCGAAGAAGAGGTGGACGTGGTGGGCCTGAGCCCTGCCCCGCCGGAGCCCGCGGAGACCACCGTGGCGGTGATTCACCCCTTCAAGCCGAGGGGGGGCGTGACGGCGGCGGCGATCCTCGGCTTCCGCGAGGCCTGCGCTTCTGCGGAGGAGGGGGACTTGGTGGCCCAGCTTAGCCACCTAGATCCCACGGATCTCTTCGTTAGCTCAAACGAAGTCCTTATGCGGGTGAGCGGAGCCCCTTGCAGCTTCGAGCTGTACTTTGTCCCTTGGTTCATACTTACGGTTTCTTGAATTCCTGCAGGCCCTCGCACTGAACGCGGCAGCTTCGACCGCTGCCGACCGGAGAATGGAGCGCCTTGCAGAAGAGAACGAGGCCCTTCGCCGCGAGGTCTTGGAGGAAGCCGAGAAGCGGAGGCGGGCCGAGGCTTCGGCTGCTGAGGCGAAGGAAGCGAAGGAAGCCTTGGCCTCGGAGACGGCTCGGCTCCGCGCGGAACTCCAAGCTTCGAAGGATGCCGAGGCCCGTCAGGCGAAGGAGAACGAGGAGCTCCGCCAGCGGGCTCAGGATCTCGAGAGCTTCGTCGTGGCTAATCTTGGCGAGGCCACCCAGAGCCTGACTGAGGTCCTTGAAAAGATAGGGACCGAGTGCCGGACTCCGGAATTTGGCGATCAGGACCCGATTGGGGACCGCGCCGATTTCTTGAAGACCGCGGCTTCGGTAGCGGACGAAGCGCTGACGGGCTTCGCACTTATGGCCGGTCGCGTCGCAGGCCAAGGGGTGCTTCATATGCTTCATGCCGCGGGGTGCGACCACCTTCGGGCTGCGACCTCCGTGACCCCAGTGGCCTTCGGGGGTCCGTACTTGGTGACGCCTCCGGGCGAAGTCCGTGGGGCTTGGCGGCGGCTGTAGGAACCTTGGAAGGAGCAAGGCTGCGAGGCAGTCCTTGGCCTCATGAAGGCCCTTCGACAACGCCGGTTCAAGGGGCCCGCTGACTCGGACAAGCCTCCGGCCTCGACGCCTCCGCCTCCGCCTCCGAAGGTGTAGATCTCCTTAGGCTTTCTTGTAATACCTAGCTGTAGGCCTTGTAAAAACTTATCAGTTTATTAATATGAATGCGGGGGTTTTTTATACCTGCCCAGGCTCAGCCTTCGAGCATAGACCTCGAAGTCCTCGAGGACTCTGAAGGGCTTCAACAACTGTGGGCGATTCTTGAAGTAGCTAGGTCCGAAGGTCCTCCTCGGTTTAAGCTTCCGAGGGGGCCTAGGGGCGAAGCCATCTCCGAAATAGCTCAGGACTTGCTAGCCGCTGTGAAGGCGGAGCCCCTTCGGAGCCCCTTACCTTTGCCTTCGCGAACGGTGTTAGCGGGCGACGAAGCCCTAGACTTTTCTGCCTTCGATACGGCCCCGCCTGCTTCGCGGACTTGGAGCAACCTGCAAAGCGGAAGTCGGAGCTTGTGGGCTTCGGAGCCCGGACGGGCCGGTCGAGGGAGAGCGGGCTCCGACGAGGCAACGTCCAGCCGAGGTGGCCCTGGCCGAAGAAAGGGCAAGCGAGGGTCGGGGGCTCGCACACGGTTCTTCTTAGGCTTAGATACAGATTATACGTAGTTTTGTCTCCGAAGCATGCTTGTAACACCACTTCACAACATACAATGAATTGAGCTTGTTATCTTTGCACACTTTGCCTGTATGCTTCGTGTTGTTTGGCTTCGATCGCTTAGCTTGTCACGCTCGTTTTGCGCATTATATTCGCACACCTCGCATATATTCTTCCCCCCTTTTGCTCGTGGCAGTTAGGGACTTGACCGTTGCTGGTGCGGGCAAAAAATAAACGTGCGAAGGGGTGCGCCTTTTCGGCGGCTTCGGATATTTGGATTTGTATCGAGCAAAGGCCTCTCACGGGCTCCGAACGCATCGATTTGGTGCGAAGCAAGGCTTCCGTATACCCAACTTGGGCGAAGCATGCCTGGGCATGCCGGGGTTTGGATGCTGTGCGTGAGCTGGGCTCTGAAACACACTTAGATTATGGCGAAGTATGACTTCGAGACGGTTAGGCGCATAGTATATGAGCACGCGAAGCCAGGCCTCGGAGCGTTTTTTAGATAATGAAGCAAGGCTTCAGAACTTGGTCCTGTAATGAGAAGGATGTTTGGTGTGGATTCACCGAACCTGTGATAATGTGAGCCACCTTCGACTCTGAGCCACCTTCGACTCTGGGTCACCTTCGACCCTGGGATGCTTCGGGTGCGGAACCCGGAATCCCTGGGATGCTTCGGGCGCGGAGCCCGGAATCCCTGGACGCGTCGGGCCAGTGGCCCGGAGTCCTTTTTGCCCACTGCTACGGGCCCGGGGGCACTGTGTAGCCTTCGGAGGGGTACTCCGGGTTTTATACAGCGAAGCAAGGCTTCGGTTTTAAATAGGGTGAAGCGTGGCTTCGGGTTTGAATAAGACGAAGCATGGCTTCGGTTTTTGAACAAGGCGAAGCGTGGCTTCGGTTTTAAATAAGGCGAAGCATGGCTTCGGTTTTTGAACACGGCGAAGCGTGGCTTCGGTTTTTGAACACGGCGAAGCACGGCTTCGGTTTTTGAACAAGGCGAAGCGTGGCTTCGGTTTTAAATAAGGCGAAGCATGGCTTCGGCTTTAAATAGGGCGAAGCATGGCTTCGGTTTTAAGTAAGGCGAAGCATGGCTTCGGTTTTTAAGTAAAGCGAAGCATGGCTTCGGTTTTTAAGTAAAGCGAAGCATGGCTTCGAGCTTATGTTAATGTAACTGCAGATTGGTGCATCTAAGCAAGGCTTCGGGCGGTACTTACCTTGTAGCCCTCGGGCTCCGATGACCTTTGAAACGTGGAGCGGAGCCCCTTGCCGGAGAGTGGGCTCCGGTATGCGGAGGATGGAGGAAGGCGAAGGTGGCCTTCGATCTGCCCTCGAAGCCCCTTGCCGGAGGGTGCGCGAAGCGAGAAAGCCTCGATGCCCCCCCTCGGGCGCACTTCGGGTTGCAGGCAGTGGTAGAGAACTTAGCTTCTAGGACTAAGATCCCCACGGACGGCGCCAACTGTTGGAACAATTGCGTTAGTTCCAGCAGGTTTTTCTGTGGTGGAGTATGATGTGGATAATGAACCTCGATGGGTTCCCTCAGAGGAAGGAGGGGTTTATACTGGTTCAGGCCTCCCCTAGGGGATAATAGCCCTACGTCCAGTTTATGGTGGATTGGGCATGGTTTGCCTTAGTGTGGAGAAGAGGACTACAGGGTCTCATGGCCCCCCTGGGCTTGTTTTTCCTTACAAGGGCTTGGCCTTGCTTATATAGGCACGCAGGCCAAAGGAAAAGACTGGGATGCCCCCTATGAGCCTCAGGCTCATAGGGTCAGAGAGGGGAAAAGGAGCTAGGCTACAGTACAAAAGGTGCCAGGCAACTTTACAGCCTTACTGGCGTGTCAGGCTGCGCCAGGCTTTGACCAGCTAAACGACATACCAGGGGCGGGGGGCCCCCGGTATGGACTTGGCTCCGGAGGGCGGCCTCCGGGCTGGGCTCCCGGAGGGCGGCCTCCGGACTGGACTCCGGAGGGTGGCCTCCGGACTTGGCTTCTTGGAGGATGGCCTCCGAACAGGACTCCGGAGGGTGGCCTCCGGGCTTGGCTCTCGGAGGGTGGCCTCCGGACTTGGCTCCGGAGGGCGACCTCCGAACTGGGCTCCCGGAGGGCGGCTTCCGGGCTTGGCTCTCGGAGGGTGGCCTCCGGTCTTGACTCTCGGAGGGTGGCCTCCGGACTTGGCTCCGGAGGGCGACCTCCGACCCCCGGCGCCCGGAGGGTGGCCTTCGGCGGCCTGCGCCCGGGCCTGAATTGGGGGCTCCGGGCCGGACCTCCTGATCTAGGGGCTCCGAAGTTACGGGCCCCGACAGGCACCTTGGGACCTGGAAACAACACTTAGAGAAAACAGGCTCCGACAGTACCTGGTTCTGGGCCGAAGGCTGTCGGAAGCTGACGTCATTTGGCCCCTGTTTAAGGGAAATATATTCCCCCAACACCAACTCCGACTGAAAAAGAATGGCGAATTAAATTGGTCGGGAGTTGGGAAAGGTTTAACAGAGTATGGGGAATGTTGGAGTTAACTCCGCCCCCTCTGATGGACTGGGTGCCTCTGGAGAAAGGGCCCAAGAAAAGAATGGCTGAAGCCGGAGCTTCTAGCTCCGCAAAGACTCCGGTGAAGAAGGTGGCTCGGAAGCCAAAAAATCTCGCACCTTCGAATCCTGCGCCTTCGAGCTCAAGAACCTCAATCTCTGGTTCTAAAGAAGATGAAGGTATATTATTAGTAAGATTGATTGATGAAGATGCAGTTCAACGAAATATTCACATTGAAGATACTGCAGGTATACCGGAGCCCCAAGCTAACATTGAAGAAGTAAGAGCTCCGGATACTCAAGAGGAGCAAATCGAAGCCCCTATGGGTGAAGAGGAAGTTGAAGTTCCTGCAACTTCAGTTATGGAGGAAAGGACTGCTCACGGAGATGCTCCGACAGCAGAAATTTTAACTGTGGATTCAGATGATGACTTCACCTTTGATCCTCCGAGCAGTCCAATGCTCGATCTCCCGGAGAATGTCGAAGGTAAATTTCGCATAATTCTTATCGATTTCTGCAAAATTATACAATGTATAATATTTTTGTTTTTTTTCAGAGCCTCCTGTTGTAGAAGTACATCGCGAAGACATAATTCAAAGGCCTTCGACAACTTCGGAGCCACACCCGGAGGTTACTCAACAGGGGCCTGGAAGGGGTAAAAGACATATAGAGCCTCTCCCTACTCAAGGATCGACTTCGTCTGAGTCAACAGATGAAAGTGAATCAACTGAGGGGGGGCCATCTTCAGAAGTTCCAAGGACCTCAGGAGAACACTCCGGAGCTTCGCCAAGCAGGGAAGATCAAAAGGCTTCGGCTCTGCTCCCTCTTTTAACTCCTTTTTTGGAGCAAAGAAGAGGGCTTCGGACTTTACTCAAACCTTGAGGTCGAGTGAGTCGGGAAGTCGGGGAGACAGAGCTAGTAGCAAAATTAAGCAAGGCGAAGAATTCAGAGCTTAATGTTGCTTTGGAACGAGCAGCTTATCAGGTACGGAGCACCTTCCAACCGATATCTCTAGTAAATTATATTGGGTTCGAAGTACATCTTCGAACCAATAGCAAATTATAAATGAATAATTTCTTACTTCAGTTTTTTCTCTTCTTAGCAAGCGGTCTTGGCCCGCGCTGCAGCCTTATCGAACGAAAATGAAATTGCTCAGCTTCGGGAAGAAAATGAAGCTCTGAAACGCAACTTATCTTTCTCCGAAGCTAGAGTACTTCAAATGGACAATGTAATTTCAGCGGAGCGCAGGGCCAGACAGGGCTTGGAGGCTGCTAATAAGGAGCTCGAAGCAGAAAGAATCGTGCTTCGGGCCGAAATTGAAAAGGTGAGGTCGGAGCATGCTAATGCTGGGTCCGAACTTATAAGACTCCAAGAGGAAGCTAGCCAACTCCTAAACCAGAAGAAAGATTTAATTACGGAGAACGCTAGGATTTCCGGAGTTTTGGCACAAATGACTTCGAGCAAGGATGCGCTAATTGAAGAAAAGCTTAAGTCGGAGAAGGTGGCTACGGAGGTCATCGAACAAATGCTAAGTGTTCTGGAGTACTTCGGTACTATTGGATCACTTCCTTCGAATGACAATGTGACTCTGCTGCGCCGGTTAAAGAGGATCCAAGGAGCAGCGAAGCAAATGAAAACGGTAGGCATGCGTTATGGAGAACTCTCCGGACAAGTGTCTGCCCTTGGATTACTTCGTTACTATGAGGATTTGGGCCGAATAATTACTCCGAGCGCAGAGGGCTCCATTACCTTCGACGACGAGAGACTTTTGAATCCTTCCGAAGGCGTGACTGCCGCCTGGCGAGCCTTTCAAACTTCATGGAGAGCCGAAGGTCGTTCTGCGATCAAGGCTTGGATTGATGAAGGCCAACGCCAGAAGCAAGTTCGGAGCCAAGCTTCGAGCAGTCAGCCTCCTCCAAACCCGCAGGTTTAGGATTTATTTAGGATTTTTTGATTATGTAAAGCTCATGCTTGTAAACATTTATCAATGAAAGTCTTGTTTGTCATATTTTTAGGCTTTGCCTCTTATGGAAGATATCGAAGTGTTAGAGCTTAACAGCGAACTTCGCTCATTGTGGAACACCTTCGAACTTCTAAAGAGTTATAAGCGTCCTCGATTTCTTATTCCTCGAGATGACTCCGGCGTAATTGCGCCCGAAGTAATCAAAGACGTATTGTCTTATATTAAAGAGGAAGATAAAGAGGTTAACGCAAACACCTCGTCTTCTGAAGACACTAACTGGTCTGAAGACGAAGGTGAAGCCCAAAATAAAAGATCTGAAGATCTTAGAAGCTGGGAAAGAAGCCCCGAGCGGCTTCGAACTTGGGCCGAGCTTCAACAAGAGCAGAAGGATTTTAGAGCTTCGAGGGGGAGGAAGAGAGTTAAACGTAAAGTTCTTAGAACTTCTGATGTTGGAACTAGTCGTTCCACCCCTAGCTCTCGGGACCGAAGAGGTCTCCGATTCCTTCTTGGTATAGATACCAATTTTTCATAGTGTAATCTGTAAACACATTTATTTCAATAATGAATGCCGATTTAAAATTGTCTCCATATTTACTAGCCCCTCTTTGGGTATAAGCAACTTCGAAATGTATTCAAAGATGGTTATGCGCAAAGAAAAAACTTCGGAGTACAATTTTTTGGGGGTTCGGAGCCCCTCTGTCATTTAAAGATCTCTTGAAATCTTATGAAATGTCTTCAACTTTTTGCAGTCAGAAGAATGGTAACTTAGTACCTTTGTTTTTACGAAAGAAATCAATTGAGATAACTTTCAGGACACTTTAGTGTCTCAAAAATTTGTCACTGTGGACTTATGTTAACAGACATTCGAAGCTCATGGCTCAAATGCTGTTTTGCTTTAGCCACCTTCGGCTTGTCTTTGCGATCTCTGACGAACCAATGGTTCAGAGTTTGCAATGGTCTCTTTGGACTCTTTTTACGGATGTCTACCAGCCAATGGCTTGGACTCCGTATAATTTAGCCACCTTCGGCTGTTTTTGCAGAAGTCTACCAGCCAATGGCTTGGACTTCGCAGAATTTGGCCACCTTCGGCTCTTTTTTACGGAAGTCTGCAAGCTGCAGCTTGGACTCCGTAGATTTTGGCCACCTTCGGCTCTTCTTACGGAAGTCTACCAGCCAATGGCTTGGACTCCGTAGAATGTGGTTTTGGGCTCTTTTACGGATGCCTACAAGCCGTTGGCCTGGGCTCCGGATTATGTCAGCCACCACGTCGGAGGCTTCGAACTTTATGGGTTCGAAGTCCGAAAATACAACCCAGCATAATGACACTTCCCTCTCGGTCGACCCCGCGGTTCCAGTGCGTCCACTCGGAAGCTGGAAGTCTATGAGGGGAAGGCAACTATCAGGGTCATATGCTTTATTAATTTAGAGGTGATTACAAGCGAATTACAAGGAGCCCTTATGCGAAGTATCGCTTTAGGTGCTCCGCATGCCAAGTATGTGCTAACTCTTCACCTTCTAAATTAGCTAATTTAAATGAACCAGGGCGCCCTGAGCGGACAATTAGATATGGGCCTTCCCATTTATTTCCTAACTTCCCTGGTGCTATAATGCTTCGTAGAACAAGATGACCCGGCCTTAACTCACTGAGCTTAACCTTTGGGTCGTACCAAGTCTTCGTCTGCTGATGATACTTTGATAAATTAGCTACAGCCCGAAGTCTTGTTTCTTCTGACAAATCTAACGAAGCTTGTCTTTCTTCTTCAATGTCCGGTTCGGTGCTGCGAAATGATCCCCCTTTGAGCTCCGTTGGAGTCATAGCTTCATCTCCGAATAGTAGCCTGAACGGAGTAAAACCTGTAGACCTTGTTTGCGTAGTCCGAATGGACCACAGAATCTTCGGAAGCTCTTCGGTCCACAGTCCCTTTGATAATCCTACTATTCTTCGATTTAGCCCTGATAAAATATTTCCATTGGCTCACTCTACGGCTCCATTCGACTGAGGATGTCTCACTGCAGCAAAACATAGTTGAATGCCTAGGTCTTCGCAAAACTTCCTGAAGGGTTCTGCGTCGAACTGTGTTCCATTATCAACTGTAAGATACCTAGGCACTCCGAACCGACAAATAATGTTCTTCCAGAAGAATTTCTGTACATTGTTCGAAGTGATAGCTGTTAAGGGCTCTGCTTCTACCCACTTAGAAAAATATTCAATAGCTACCACTGCGAACTTCAGATTTCCCTTTGCTAACGGAAAGGGACCAATTAGATCAATACCCCATCTGGCCATAGGCCATACCGGAGCAATGACTTGAAGAGCTGTTGGTGGGCGATGACTCCGTCGACCCATCCACTGGCATCCTTGACAAGTGCGGACCAAGCTCTCCGCATCAGCTGTTATTGTGGGCCAATAAAGCCCCTGGCGAAGTGTTTTTCCTGCCAGAGCTCTAGGGGCTAAATGGCTTCCACAAAGGCCTTCGTGAATTTCTTGAAGAATTTCTTGGCCTTCGGCTTGAGATATACATCGGAGTAGAGGGGAACATACTCCGGCCTTGTATAATATACCGTTGATTAACTGATAGTTTCTTGCTCTGAGCTTTAATCTTGACAACTGGGGCTCTTCGGGCAAATTTGTTCCTCCTTGCAAGAGTTCTATGATCGAATCTTTCCAATCTGCACTAGGAATGCAAAGAATCTCCGCAGAGGCAATTTGTGGCACCGAAGGTATATTGAGCTCCTCATAGAAAGCTTCTTCAGGCACATCCACAGCTCCGGCTGCAGCCTTCGCTAAAATGTCCGCTTGCACGTTTTCAGCTCTTGGTATACTCCGAATGGAAATACCCTTGAAGTGTGCTTCGATTTTGCGGATTTCTTCTAAGTACTTTGCAAGCTTTGGATGCCGAACTTGAAAACTTTTGTCTACGTGCCCTGCTACTATCTGAGAATCTGTCTTTATAATTATTCTTGTATCCCCTAGAGCACGTGCTTTCCGGAGTCCCAATAAAATCCCTTCGTACTCCGCTATATTATTGGTAGACTTAAAGTTGAGTCTTGCGGAGTACATTGCTCTTTGCCCTGACGGTGAAATCAACACTGCCCCAATGCCTGCTCCGGATGCTTGGAAAGCCCCATCGGAGTAAACAGTCCAAACTCCGTCATTTGATTTCTCCGGAGTCAAATTCGCAGGTGGAGTCCACTCTGCTACGAAGTCTTCTAGGACTTGGGATTTGATAGCTGTCCTTGCCAGGAAAGATATGCCGAAGGGTGCTAGCTCTACTGCCCACTTTCCAATCCTTCTAGTGGAATCTTTGCTTCGGAGCATATCTCCTAAGGGATACGAAGTTGGTACAATTACATTGTGAGCCAAAAAATAATGTCTTAGCTTTCTCGAAGCCATTATCAGAGCATAAACGAACTTCTCAAGTTCAGAGTATCTTGTCTTCGCTCTTGATAATGCCTCGGATACAAAATAGACAGGATTTTGGACCAACTTCCCATTGAAATCCACTTCTCTGACAAGGACTGCGCTGACAGCTGAACCTGTAGCTGCAAGATACAGGAGTAGGGTTTCGTCCGCAATAGGCACCGTGAGTGTAGCAAGATTGCTGAGATAATCTTTAATATCTTCGAAGCTTCTCTGACACTCCGGTGTCCATGCAAAATCTTCGGACCCTTTCAAAGCTTTGAATATTGGCAAGCTCCTCTCCGTAGACCTTGATAAAAACCTGCTAAGTGCGGCCAGACGTCCAGTCAGCTTTTGCACTTGCTTTAAATTCTCCGGAGGGGCCATCTTCTGCAGCGCAGTTATTTGAGTAGGGCTAGCTTCAATTCCTCTGCTTGAAACTAAGTACCCTAACAACTTTCTAGCCTTAGCTCCGAATATACATTTTTCGGGGTTAAGACGGATCCCACATGCTCGAAGGCTATTGAATGTTTCTGCTAAGTCTAGGCTATGCTGGTGCTTTAAAGCACTCTTTATTACAATATCATCCATATAGGCCTCCACATTGCGACCTAATTGATGACCTAGAGCCTTAGCAACTAATCTTGAAAAAGTAGCCCCGGCATTTCTTAGGCCGAAGGGCATTCTTACATAGCAGAAGACTCCCGAAGGAGTTACAAAGCTTGTCTTGATTTCATCTTCGCGCTTCAACCATATTTGATGATAACCAGAATACGCGTCAAGGAAGCTTAGTAACTCCGAACCTGCAGTGGAGTCAACTAGTTGATCAATTCGGGGCATGGGGTAGGGGTCACGTGGGCATGCTTTATTCAGGGATGTGAAATCAATGCACATGCGCCACTTTCCGGAAGACTTCTTCCTGACGAAGACTGGGTTGACTAACCATTCTGTGTGAGCCACTTCTCTGATAATCCCAGCCTTCAGCAGTTTTTCAACTTCGTCCTTAGCTAGAGCAGCTCTCTCTGCGGACATCTTCCGGAGTCCTTGTCGAACAGGCCGGGTCTTCGGGTTTACAAGTAAATTGTGCTCAATAATATCCTGATCGACTCCGGTGATATCTTCGTCAGACCAAGCGAAGACATCCAAATTTTCTTTCACGACCTTTTCCAAGGAAGTTGCAACTTCAGGAGGTAAATCTTTACCAAATTGAAAAGTGTATTCTTTACCATCTTTAACAATGATCTTCGTTGCAATCTCTCCTTCGGGACTTGGTCTCGGAAACGACTTCTTCGAAGCTTCGGAGGAGGCTGAAAAAATTTCTTCATTATCCTGGACACTATTTACTTGCCTCGGATCAAGAGGAGGACCGTGACCATATTCTGCCCTCCGAGCCATGGCTTGATCTCCGAAGATTGTTAGGACTCCTGCTTGTGTGGGCATCTTCATGCACAAGTAGTTGTGATGCGCCACAGCTCCGAACTGATTCAACATGCCCCGTCCGAAGATGACATTATAAGCATACGGGGCATCTACCACATCAAAGATAACTTCTTCAGTTCGGGCTAGTAAACCTTCTCCGAAGGTTACTTCCAAGCCTATCTGGCCGAGTGCATCAAGCGGAGGTCCTACGAAGCCTTGCAGAGGACGAGCCGCTGGGAGGAGATGCTTCCTGGAAATGCATAACTGATCGAAGGTTTGCACAAAAATGATATCTGCCGAACTACCTCCGTCAATTAGCACCCTTCGGACTTCAGTCCCTGCAATATCAGCAGTGATAACCAATGGATCTGCATGCGGGAACTTAATACCAGCTGCATCCTCCGCAGAGAAAGATATCGGAACATGAGACCACTCCGGCATTGCAGCTGCAGATGACGAAGTCCCAATATGACCTACTTCCCGAACGTACTCTCTTCGCTGTCTCTTGGACATGCTTCCGAGGGTACCTCCTCCGGAGATAGGGAGAACTACTCTCTTTCCTCTATCTTGCCCTTCCTCTTGCTTCGGAGGTGGCATAACATTGGCCACCGGAGGGTGCCTTGCAGCATCAAAATTTTCTATCCGCGCCACAGCCTGGACCGGGTCTGGGCGCGCTGCTGCTGGACTTCGGTCGGTACTGCCTCGACCCGAAGTTATTTCCAAGTATTCTCCCCTTAGGGTAAGGATAGCCTTGCAAGTGTCAGTTGCATGGCTTCGATTTTCTCCATGAATACAGCAAAAAAGGGTCTGGCCCTTGCCAGCCGTTTTCCCTGGCGGCCTCCAGCCGCTGGACTTGTTCCCCGCAGACTGGGAGCTCTTGGTGCAAACTTCTGTGGGGGTGCAATGTTCAAGACTTCAGAGCGAGGGTGCTTTTGCCCTCTTCTTCGATCATGTTGCACTTCGAAGACTGGTTCCTGCGGCTGTGCCGAAGTCTTCACCTCTGCTTTAACTTCTTGCAATATTGTCGAAGTAGCAGCAGTCCTCCGAAGCCAACCCTCTTCTGACCTCGCATACTCCTCGAAATATGACATCAGCTATGACACTGAGGAGATGCTCTTCCGATGCAGTTTATCCAGAAGGCCTTGATGACTGACGCCTTCCCGAGCCGCATCAACCACTGAGGATGTGGACAGCCCCCGAATTTGCAACTTCGTATGAGCGAAGCGCTTGAAGTACTGCCTCAATGTTTCTCCGGGGAGCTGTTTCACTTGGAAAAGGCTTCCTGTTGACATAGGAGGCACGAAGGTGCCCTGAAAGTTACTTATAAACTTCCTCTTCAACTGTGACCACGAATTGATTGATCCTGGCTTTAAAGACCAGAACCATCTCAACGCCACTCCTTGAAGAGCTAACGGGAAGCACTTCGCCATAGTGTCTCTGACTCCGCCGCTAGCCTCAATCGCTAGGGCATAAGAATGCGCGAACTCTCCGGGATCTTCATCTCCGGCATACTTGCAGAGCTTCGAAGTTTTAAACTTTGGATCAAAGCGAACCTTCTGCAGCTCAGGATGCAACGGAGATTCATTGTCGTAGGAGGCGTTCTCTGGGGCTTCAGGATAACCAAGATCGTCGTCTTCGGGCACTTCGGGGATAGTTGAGGTGGCTTGAGAGCGAAGCCTGTTCGCAGCTTCTTGTCGCCACCTTGTTACCTCAGCTTGAAGGTTGGCCATTTGAGTGGCCATATCTCCAAGGCTATCTTCATCTCCTCCGGAAGGACCTTCCGGGTCTTGAGAACTGGTAGGATCAGTTCGAATCGGGATGGAGGGTGGAGGAGTGACTCCGGGCGGTCGGAGTATGGAAGGGGTTGGCGGAGAGGTTTCGTATCCTCGAGGGATAGAAGCCCCTTCCGGAGTTTGAGGTGGAGGGAGAGTCGAAGACCCTCCGACTTCAACTGTGTCGAAGGGTATCTCTCCGGAGATCCGAGAGGACCTCCGAGTGGGATTACGAGGTGCGCTCCGCTTAGGAGGCATGATGTAAGAAGTTGGTAGAGAACAAAGTTTTTCGGACTAGGTTCCCCACGGACGGCGCCAACTGTTGGCGTAAAAAATTACGCTAACAGGTTTCTGTAGAAAAGAAACTAACAAACGAAGTGTTTGTGAAGCAAACTGTTCTAAGCCTCCGAAAGGATAATAACTTAGAATAGTTCGAAAGTGTGTATTGAATAACTTGTATTCGGTCCCTATTACAGGGTGAAATGGGGGGTATTTATAGGCCCAAACATTTAAGGAAAAGACCTATTTACCCCTCTATTACAACCGACATTAAGGAAACTATTCGGTTTCCTTAATAGGGCTAAAATGGTAAAAGACTAATCTAATAAGAAAGAAGATAAGTCTTCCATCTTAGCTGGCAGAAAAGATCCTGAAGGGCTTTAGTTCGAAGACATACTTCGAACCAATGCCTATCTTCGTGCTTCGAACGGGGTTCCGGGCATCTTCGAAGATGATCTTCGGAGGATCTTCGAACTGGTTGACTGTCTTTATGCTGCTTCGGCAATAACCCGAAGATGAGATATTTTCCCCCAACATCGACGAATGGCTTCAATCGCTCGGAGCCAAATTGCGTCGATGCTCTAAAGAATGGCCCAGTCCTCTGAATCCAAACTAGGAACGTCTTGAATAATACGATGAATACGTTGCACGTGACAAATAGCATTGGTAAGACGATGCTTCTATGCTTCAACATGAGCCGGGAAGGAAGACAGAGAACCCTCCTTCTTGGCGATCTCTAACCAGACTTTTTCCAGCTCCGACACCAAAACGGCCTCCACCATCCCCATCCAGTCGAGTTCCTACAATGCGTATGATGAATCACCCACGATGCGATCCAAGAGAGCACCTTCAGTCATTACCGTCGCTCTATCAGTCTTCATCACCTCCAACAGTGATGACCAGCTAGCTCGATCGGCTATCTGCTACGTGGCCCGCTGCACCCTTGACTAGTGAAACTCTAGGAAGGTAGAAGGCATAAGAGTAATGACCAAATCTAGAGTGAGGGAAGCTGAGATATCATCGAAATGAGTCCTTGTCGGACTCGAGTTGTTGACCAACACCTCGATTGAATCTACCAGCCGACGCAATAAATCCATTAAAACTTCCCTCACTTCTGAAGTCAGTGGAACAATAGCCGATGGAGCAATGCTGGCAACCTTATCAGCATCAAGATACGGGCTGACATCAAAGGAGAACTGATAGGAAAAAGACTAAGAAAACAAAATGAGGGTTAGATGAATGAGAAGAAAGGCATTCTAGTGCCAAAACAAGGGGACTTACGTTCGATGACCGAACTGGAACGGCTTGCTGTGGAAAATCAGTAGCAATAGAAGCTTAATCGACGCCCTCCGTCATAAAAACCTAGGGTGAATGTGGGCACTCCTCATCAGGATTACACTGCTCAAGCATCGGTTACATCCAAAGGTCAGCGTTAGACAATGTTGATAGCAAAAAATGGCATTAAATGGTCAAAATTGTCAAAATATCAGTTTTGGTAATTTGGGCCGAAAATACACAAGTCTTGGTACAGGCCGAAGCCTTATAGTACCGAAGGCCCATCTACATGAGGCCTCGGAGGCCTGTTAGTAGCCTGCTGGCTTCGGCCTTGGGCAGAGCTTCAGATAAATACTTTGATACATATTCTGGCTATTTTATCCATAAACTTGATTAGGTCGAATCTTATCAGATTAGTATTAGATATAAGAAGACTAGCCCCTATAAATATAGGGGTGAGGCTGGTTCATCAAGTCCCCCGACAAATCAACCACAAAGCCCTAGCTTTGAACCGTACTTTACTTTTCATTACTTTTCTGCGCAACCTTCGTGGGTTTTCCTAGAAGCCCTCCGCTGGCCATGACGTAACAGTGGCAAGCCTTGTTGGTTCTCTTGTGAATCATCCGTTAATCTACATAAAAGATTGTTATCACCTTGTTGGCTCGCCTGCGAACCATCTGTTAATCTACATAACAGATTGCTACCTTCGTTTCCCTACTGCAACACTTAGTAAATTCACTCTCTAGGCCGAATTGGCACTTGATCTCAATTCTGCTACAGGTTTCACGGTCGGAGCCCCCTTCACCGAAAGTTTCCGGAGCTAGGAAACTAGTTTCGGAGGCTGCCAGAGCACCCTTCGGTGGAACCCTACTTCATCCGCCCATGCCGGATCTGTCACGCTATTGTTGGACTAGTCGAGTCCCGCATACTGGAGCCATTCCGCATCGGGGCTGCTTCATGCCAGGGTCACATCAAGATTGTTCACATGAGGCTTCATCATACCGGTACTTCGCATCAGGCTTCGTCACACCAACACTCCGCGCCGGATGAAGTCGCGCTAGCGCATCTCATTGCGTTTCTATCATATTAGAGACTTCGCACCGACCCCTGATGTTTGGAGGTGATTTCGTGTCAGGGATCTACTCGGAGCCTATCTTCGGCCAGATCGAACCGAATGCCGAAGGCTATCTTCGGCGCATCCTTCGCACCAGATGCCGAAGGCCCCCTTCGGTGACCCTTCGCACGGTAAACTCTATACCAATCAGGCTCCGTTTGGCCGATTGGGTTATTTTATCTATATATTTCGGCTAATTGGATTATTTCTTTGTGATCTGATTACCTGGCGAATCCACCCTCACTTGCCACTGTTAAGGGTAGTCGGAATGTGACGTCAGTGTTGTGTTATGCTTAGGCTTGTTACTAAGTATCCGCACACTTTTGGATCGTCGAACTGACCCAAGTATGGGGCACATTTTTGTGTCAACACACTTTTTGGCGACTTCACTGGGGAAGGCTACGCCAACATGACAAGTATGTCTACATCGGCTACAAGTACTTCTACGACAGTTACTACGTCTACAACACCGATCGTTCCCATGGGGGGCGTAGAAATCGACAACCACAATATTATGACGCCCACACTTGAAGACATACCCGAGGAAGGTCGGGCGGAGATCGAGGCAAAGATGAAAGAGCTGCAAGATCTCATGCTCGGGAGCTACACCAAGACCCGCGCGAGATTCATCAAGTGTGACGTCAACATCCCCGACCTCGCCCGGACTAAGGTAACTTCAGCATTGCCTCCTTTATCTTCCTTAGAAATCGAGCAAAAGATAGTCACTTCAATAGATCGAGCCATTAGCGCTTCACTAGCCAACCATTTAGATTCGGCAGTTAGCTCCCAAGTAGACGCGATGTTTAGAAGATTCGTTTTTATCGATGTTGTACCTCCAGCTCTGATTGCTAGCGTACCTCCGATGAACCATATTTATAGCAGAATTGACGGTAGTATTGGCAAGGCTATCACATCCCCTGCCTCGACATTTGTGGCTGAGAACAGTCACTATACTTACGACCAAGCTAACGCCGCTTACTATATGCCATCTCCACCTACGCACTGCATACTCCCACACAGAGGCATAGACCCGAGCACATCATATATCCCATGCCAGCACGTGAGGAAGACCCTCGCGGCTGACACGCCGACATACCGCCTCGTGTCGCACCCCGACATGAGAGATGCACATAGGCAGGGGTCTAGGACAACATTGAAGAGTGGATCCGCGCGCTATTTAGGGAGTGCACTGGTTTCGTGCCCAGGGATCACGGCTATAGAGTTCCTGAATTCACCAAATTCGACGATGATGGTAACAAGACCAAACTAGAGCATGGCAGTCAGTTCTTAGCACAGTGTGGAGAAGCTATTGGGTCAGACACATTAAAACTTAGATTGTTTTCTCTTTCACTATCCGACACAGCCTTCACTTGGTTTTCAGCACTCCCACCGAACTCCATCCAAACATGGGCCCAATTAGAAAAAAGGTTTCATGACTATTTTTATACGGGTGTTTTGACACTCAAATATGGCATTAATGGTCAAAATTGTCGAAATATCAATTTTGGTAATTTGGGCCGAAAATATGCCATCTCTGGCACAGGCCGAAGCCCTAAAGTGCCAAAGCCCATCCTACATTGGGCTTCGGCAGCACCTTCGGAGGCCTGCCTCGCAGGTAGGCTTCGGCCTAATGGGCCTTCGATGGCCTGTAGGCTTCGGCCCAGTTGGCTGGCTTCGGCGAGGCCCATGCAGGCCCACTCTGGCTGGTAGAGTTCTATTCAGATTAGTATAATTCAGTTGTTTTTGATCTCTTATCGAAATCTTAACCATCTGGCTAAATCCTACTCAGATTAGGTGAGATCTCTTACCAAAATCTTAACCACCTGGCCGAATCCTACTCAAATTATGTGAGACCAGCCCCTATAACTATAGGGGTGAGGCCGATTCAAGAGGACCCCCGCTTTCATATCAACACAAAGCCCTTGCTTTGAATCGTTCTTTTATATTCCAATCTACATTCTTTGCCCTAGGATTAGCAAAGTAATGTCCATCTTCGTGGGTTTGCGCTGAAAGCCCTTCGTCCACCGCGTCGAAATCACTGTAACACTTGTTGATTTGCTCCTGAATCTCCCGTTTAATCCACGAAATGGATTTTTATCGTTTTATCGGTTTTCTTTTGCTACTCTTGGGAGTTCGTCCTCTAGGCCAGATTGCACTTGATCTTTTACTGTTTTGCAGTGGAAACATCTTCAAAATCATCGCCAAGAAGTTTGGGGTGATTGTTATTCATCTATGTAGGACCGAAAGTAGCGACAAGAGGGGGGGTGAATGGGCGCCTTAAAAAAATTCTTTCGAATCAATGGCCTGCTCCCAATACCCAACGCACCTCAAAGACTAAGCAGCGAAAAACGAACAGATTGCCTAAGTCTAAAGGTATCAATCTAGAAGCAACTGATTTGTAAAACAGAGAAATATCAATACAGTGCTAATAGACAGATAAACAGTATACAAAAGACAAGGCAAGATAAAATTCTCAGTATAAAGGCACAAAGAGTGAAATGAGAAGTTACCGTTCGAAATCTGTCTCCTATTCGAAACTTGGCGAAGCCTGCTTCGCAGTGTCGAAGCCTGCTTCAGAGGTCGAGGCCTGCTTCGCTGGTCGAAGTCTGGTTCGGAGGTGGTAGTCGAAGTCTGTCGAAGGTGTGTTGTCTATCCTGGGTCGAGTGTGAATGAGAGCGAAGTATGAAACAGACGGAGCCTACTTCGAAGAGTGTACTTCGAAGGCCAAGCTTCGAACACAGCTTCGAACAAGCACACAGAGCTAACAACCTTCGAAAGGATAGCGAGGCCTGACACGCGACAAAGAATCTAAAATCGAAGCCTACACTCTACCTTCGAACAAAACACATCAAGGACCTTCGAAGAAGACGGATGCATACACTGAGCGAAGTCTAACAGTAAGACAAGCTTCGAAGCCATCTTTGAAACCTGTCGAAGTATGGACTTCGAAGAGCTCAAGTCGGAGTACCTTCGCACAGAAGTTCGAAGTATGATACGCTGATAGTTCAAGAAATATTTCGAAGCTAGCAACTCAGTACACAAAAAGAAGTTCGAAGTTCAAGCGAAGCCCTCGAGGATGTCAGATCGAAGCCTGCCTCATGGAGCTGAGGGGCTTCGAACAGAGAAGGGGCTTCGTCAGAGAACAGCCAGAAAAGGGACTTTAGTCCTGTCAACTCGATCAAAAAGCTGTGCAGTAAAAGCAAGGCTAGAGTACTAGTGTACTATTGCTATAGTGTAGTAGTACTACTTGCAACAGTGCGCAAGAACTAGTATTCACGGAAGAACACAAACGACGCAACAGAGAAGCTTCTGTTCCCGAATAAATTCAGGCTGCGCATGTAGACCGAACCATTTACTCCACAAAAACAAACACTGCACTTCGAATGAAATCAACAGGGAATAAAGATTCACAGCAACATAAAGAACAACAAAGATGCAGTAATGGAAATGGCTTGAGAAGAAGCCTAGCGGCGCACAGCAGGAGAGAGAGAGACAAAAAATGACCCAATAGAGTAGGCAATGATTTCAGCAAAAGGGGTAGTCCAACCCTAGGGATTGGGGCCCTATTTATAGGCTGCCCAATGACCTAGAATATTCCACCAGTCCCTTAGGGTTTTTTATAGACGCATGAATAAAGGAAAAGACTAAACTGCCCTTAGGAATTTTTACAAACACGATTGACTGACTGTGGGCCTAGATATACATATGACTTATCCAGAAGCTAAGCTTTCGTAGTGACTACAGCTTCTCTTCTGGACAGTCCGATACAAGATCGACGGTTGTCAGTTTTGCGTCGAAACTGACAAAGCCTCCACCGACTTTGCACCAGGTACCCGGATTGGGCCGGCCCGATTCCGCAGCTCTCTCAGCTCGGCAATCACTCACCGCCCGTGTACCTGAGTCAATCCTGGTCAACAGCCCAGTGGGTCTTCTACTGCTTCTGGCCCATGTACCCAGATTGGGCCAGCCCGACTTCACAGCCTCCTCTGCCCGACAGTCGCTTGCTGCCCGTATACCTGAGTCATACGCGGCCCATGAAACAACAGATCTTCTCTCTTCTTCTGTCTTCTTTGACTATCGTTGACAATGACTCATCACATCTGGAGCCATGAGGCCCACACTATTCAGCATGGCTCCTCAATCTAAAAAGTCACCGGAGCACTCTTCGCTGTAACACCGAAGCCCTCTTTGGCAAAAACCTCTCCGTGCCAGAGTACCCTTCACCGTCGCGTCGAAGCCCTCTTCATGCCGGACTCTGCAGTGCCGAAGTCATAGTCCGACCCAAGCTTCACTATAGGTTTGAACGGGTACCCTCTATCGGTCTGACCGCCCGAAGACCGCTTCGCACCAGAACATCAAAGCCACCTTCAGTGACCGCTTCACGTAAGAACACCGAAGCCACCTTCGTTGACCCCTTTGCAGGCGTCAGTCTGAACGGGAGTCCTACTCTGGTCCAACCGATCAACAGGCCAAAGACCCTTCGGGACGCTTCGGACTCCCTTCACTACAGATAGAAATTGGCTAATCAAACATTATTTCTTAATATTTGTTTGATTGCCTGGAGACTCCGTTACCCTTACAACCGATAAGGATCTGTCGAAACGCGACATCGGCATCGCGTCACGCTTAGTTTTATCCCTAAGTATCCGCGCGATTTTGGATCGTCGAACTGACCCATGTGTGAGGGCATGTTTTCGTGTCAACACACTTTTTGGCGACTCCATTGGAGAAGACATCGACATGACGAGCACGTCTACATCAGCTGCGGGTACATCGGCCACGACTACTACGACTACAGAAACAGTACCCCTATCGCCGATGTAACCGGGGGGCATGAACATGTAGATCGACAACCGCAACATCATCCTCCCCACTCTAGCGGACATCGCTGAAGAGGATCGGGCTAAGATCGAAGCCAAGACGAAGGAATTCCATGCCCTCATGCTCGGGCACTACACGAAAACCCACATAGGCTTTGTCAAGCACAACATCGACATCCCGAACCCCTTCAGAAACAAGGTACCACCACCATCCCTCCCGTCTTTATCCCCCTTAGATATTAGACAGGAGATATCCGCCTCAATGGATCAGGCCGTTAGTGCTACATTTTCAAATCAACTAGGGCCTGAAATGGAAGCGATGTTTAGGAGATTCGGCTTTTTCGAGGTCGTTTCTCACACCCCGATTTCTAGCCTACATATACACCTCCAATTTCCGGGGCTGAGGCTGTGCACACCAATGTCAGTAAGGTCAGCCCTTGGGCCAGACAAACCAACACGTACCAGGCACCGTCACTGATGACAGTCGGTCTGACCGGCTACTAGGCCAGCTCGATCGACCCGTATACCTACGGTCAGAATGGCTACTAGGACGGTCTGACCGGCCAGTGTGCCTATGGTCAAACCGGCCGTATGGCCGGTCAGACCACCCCATTTTATTACACACCGCCAGTGCCCACGCTGCCCCTTCACGCGCTGCTCGCACCTCCTGCCCCCGCGTACCTGCGTAGGCCTAAGCATCCCATTTATCGTGAGCCTGCACGAGAGGAGGAAACGCACGGCCGACATCCTGACATACCACCACGTGTCGTGCCCCTGCATGAGAGACGCGCGGAGGATGGAAGCATAAAGGATTTTGATGAGCGAATTCATGCACTTGTTACGGAATGCACTGGTTACACTCCTCGAGATCGGATTAGGGTTTACCGTAAGCCGTACCCAGACCATTTCGATGCCATCCCATATCCTCGCGGCTTTAGGGTTCCTGAGTTCACCAAGTTTGATGGTGAGAGTAGAAAGACCACCCTAGAGCATATAGGCCAATTTCTAGCACAGTGTAGTGAAGCAAGCGGGTCGGATGCACTTAAGCTCAGATTATTTTACTTATCATTGTCCGACACTGCTTTCACTTGGTTTTTGGCGCTACCGCCGAACTCCGTTCAGACTTGGGCCTAGTTAGAATAGAAATTCCATGATTATTTTTACACCGGGGAAACAAAACATAGGATCTCACATTTAACATCGGTTAAACAGAAGACCAATGACAGTGTCTCCAACTATATTAGGCGCTTCCGAGACACTAGGAACCGATGTTTTAGTTTAAACATCTCCGAGAGGGATCTGGCCGACTTAGATTTCAACGGTTTGCATTCTAAAATTAAGGAAAAGCTAGACGGCCAAAACTTCCTCGAGGTTAGTCAGGTTTTACAGTAGGATTTGGACCAGGAAGGCCGATCTAGGGCCAAAAGGTCTGCCAAAGTTTTTAGTGAGCCTAAGGCCGAGCTACACATCATGGAGCACTCCGAAGAAGAATCATCGGGAGAAGATGACTCGGCTGGCATGTACACGGCCAAATGGACCTATCCAAGTGGATCTAAAACAATCATGTGCTCTGAATTACGGTCGTCTCCGGCTAAGAGTCGGCCCAATGAAGTTAAGTACTCGTTTGATGTGATCAAGTGCGATAAAATATTTGATTTTCTATTGAAAAGCAAGCTTCTTAGGTTGCCCAAAGGTCACGTTATTCCATCTACCGACGACTTGAATAAATGTGCATACTATAAGTGGCATGATACACTTTCCCATTCTACTAATGAATGCAATGTTTTTCATTGACAAGTTCAATCGGCCATAAATGAAGGATGATTGAAGATAGATTCTAGCCCTAGAATGAAGCTAGATCATGATCCCTTTCTCATAAACAACATTGATCTTGACGGGAAGAAGGTACTGATTTGGCCCGAATAGGCCGAGTCATCTAAATGAAAGGAAGTCGTCATTGGGAAGCCTCGCACACGCATGTTCATACCGAAGAACCCTGAGGTAGGAGTAAATGTAGACACACTATCTTCGGCTAAATCCTGCAAAAAGCAGGAGGTAACTTTTAGGATGCTTCTCCAGAGGCATAGGAGAAGGGTCGAGGACAAACACCCTCAGCCACCCCCGCCAAAGAGGTTGAACCCTCAACAGGAGCATGAGTTCAGCCCACAGATAGTTAAGGTCGTTTTGGGTACACTCCGTTCGGCTGAAGGTTCTGGGAGCAAATTTGCGATGCCCGGAACCAAGCTGCAAGCTTCATGGGCGCCTCCCGGGATGACTAAGTCCCAAAAGAGGCGATTGCAATGTCTTCGTGCCGAGTACCTTAGAGGGAAAGAGGCCGAAGAATGCAAAGGCAGCCCACCCAGCGAGTCCACAACTGTAGCTAGGACACACTAGGTGTGGAGACTGAAGTTGGCTGGCAAGCCAGCTTCTACCCTCGCTGAGTAGGAACCGCGTCCTTGCAAGGGACCTGGGGGTAAGACAAGTAAAATTACTAAAGGCCGATGTGATGAAAAATCCGGCGCTTAAGTTCCCTGGTCATATCAGTGAGTCGTACAAATCGTCCTCATCAAATTCAAATGTCTTAGGTTATGAAATGGACGATTTGGTAGGTAAACAAATAGAGAGTACCGCCCATGCCTCACTGTGTTTTTAGCTCAATAAGTTTGCTAAAAGGCAGGGGGCATGTGTTGACACTCGAATTTGGCATTAATGGTCGAAATTGTAGAAATATCAATTTTGGTAATTTGGGCCGAAAATATGCCATCTCCAGCATAGGCCGAAACCCTGAAGTGCTGAAGGCCCGTCCTGTGTTGGGGTTCGGCGGCCTATAGGCTTCGACCCGGCAGGCTAGCTTTGGTGAAGCCCATGGAGGCCCACAACGGTTGGCAGAGTTCTATTCAGATTAGTATAATTCAGTTATTTTTGATCTCTTATCCAAATCTTAACCACCTGGTTGAATCCTACTCAGATTAGGTGAGATCTCTCATCCAAATCTTAACCACCTGGCCGAATCCTACTCAAATTAGGTGAGACCAGCCCCTATAAATATAGGGGTGAGGCCGATTCAAGAGGCCCCCCCGCTTTCATATCAACACAAAGCCCTCGCTTTGAATCGTTCTTTTATCTTCCAATCTACTTTCCTTGCCCTAGGATTAGCCAAGTAATGTCCATCTTCGTCGGTTTGCACTGAAAGCCCTCCGTCTGCCACATCAAAATCATGGTAACCCTTGTTGATTCGCTCGTGAATCTCCCGTTTAATCCACGAAACGGATTTTTATCGTTTTATCTATTTTCTTATGCTACTCTTGGGAGTTCGGCCTCTAGGTCGGATTGCACTTGATATTTTACTACTTTGCAGGGGAAACATATTCAAAACCATCGCCAAGAAGTTTGGGGGTGATTGCTATTCATCTACAAAGTCACCAGAGAACTCTTCGCCGTCACGCCAAAGCCCTCTTCGGCGAGAACCTCTCCACAGTGGACCACTCCCCGCCGGAGCACCCTTCGCCGTCGCGCCGAAGACCTCTCCGTGCTAGACTCCGTGGTGCCGAAGCCCCGGTCTGACTGATGCTTCGCTGTCGGTTTGACCGGGCTCCCTCCGTCCGTCCGACCGCCCGGAGACCGCTTCGCACCAGAACACCGAAGCCACCTTCGACGACCGCTTCGCACTAGAACGCCGAAGCTGCCTTTGGTGACCCCTTCACAGGTGTCGGTTTGAATGGGAGTCCCACTCCGGTCTGACCGATCAATAGGTCGAAGCCCCTTCGGGACGCTTCGGACTACCTTCGCCACAGATAGAAATCTGCCTTTGGCTGGCTGGTTTGCTTTATTATTTTTTACTCACACATCAACTAATCGAAATTTATTTCTTAATATTTGTTTGATTACCTGGCGGATCCATTACCCTTACAACCATTAAGGATCTTTCAGAACACGACGTCGATGCTGGGTCGTGCTTAGGTTTATACCTAAGTATCCGTGCGCTTTTGGATCATCGAACATACCCAAGTGTGAAGGTAATGGACCCGACGGGTATGGGGGAGCCCGATATTTTGATGAGAGATGGAGGATGTGGTGAATTTGGTGGAAGCCGACGTTGGCTGCCCGACTACCACAACCAAGATGGTGTGGCGCCTTGAGCGACAAATACACCATCTCCTGATAACTACGATTTGGGAGTGGAGATCGACGTTGTGCTACCCATCTACAACAACCACAAGGATGCTGCGCCTTAGCGATAGTTACACCGACTCCGGTTGTTGCTGCTCTTGCCGTGCCAAGAACAGTCTTAAACCTTCAAGCAATCGAAGAACAAGCAAGAACAAGATGACAAGCAAACACTCACGGATATGATAGAAGTTGGAGTTTTGATTCAAGTAATCGGGCGGTCTAGCCGACACACACGTTTACAAGGAAGTAGCAGCAGCTAACTTACATCAAACAAAACCCGAGTTCTTTTGTGGCTACCACTTGCTTTTAAAGGGAAAACTAGAAACTCAAGATGGAGTCACGAGTGTTCTTCGGCAGTTTCTGGACGTTTCGTCTGTCCATCTCCATTGATTATTGATCCGTTGGAAAGCAGACGAAGAGACCTTTCCAACAACTACTTATTTGCATTAAACAACCTTGGGAGTTTAAAGATATGCTCCATTTAATCTTGGATTTCTGCAGTTACAAGAGTCCCTTCGGGAGTACGAATATTTACTGCATTGTTGCCTTCTCCACTCCTAGCTGTTTCAATTCCTAAGCACTTAATGATAATAAAGTCATCACAAGGCTTTAATAGTACCCCATTGGAAAAATAGTTAACTTGAACAGCTAGGAACGAGTTCACCAGATAATTAAGTTCACGTGCACGGGCGCGTGTCATTGGTCCTTGCTTAGGTGTAAGCGGTGAAGTGTTGACTGTTGTTGTGGTTGTATCAATGGCAGTGATGTCCTCATCAGATGGCATGTTTTCTTATCAACAGGGTGAGACAGAACTTACGCTTTCACAATTGACATCGGTCAAACAGAAGTCCAGTGAGAGTGTCTCTTAGTACGTCAAGCGCTTTAGAGATACCAGAAACCGATGTTTTAGTTTCAACATTTAAGAAAGGGATTTAGCAGATCTATCCTTTAACGGGTTGCATTCTGAGATTAAAGAAAAGCTAGACAACTAGAACTTTTTATAAGTCAGCAAGGTCCTACAGCAGGCTCTGGTCCAAGAAGGCCAAACCAAAGATAAGAAAATTCATTAAGACGTTCAACAAGCCAAGGACTAAAGTCCACATGAGGGAACACTCCGACGAGGAAGAGTCGAAAGAAGAGTAAGATTCGGCCGATATGTTTGCGGCCGAATGGGTTTGGAACGCTAAGAGAAAGACCATCACTTGTTGTGAGCTAGTGCTGTCTCCCACTAAGAGTCGGCCCAGTGAAGTTAAATAATCGTTTGATATAACCAAGTGTGATAAAATATTTGATTTCCTTTTGAAGAGCTAGCTCCTCACATTGCCCAAGGGCCAGGTCATCTCGACCGCCGATGAGCTAAAGAAGCATCCCTACTATAAGCGGCACGATTCACATTCTCATTATACTAACGACTGCAATTTTTTTCATTTGTAGGTTCAATCGGCCATAGAAGAAGGACGATTGAAAATATATTCTAGTCCAAAGATGAAGCTGGACAAAGACCCCTTTCCCATGAACACCGTCGACCTTGATGAGAAGAAGGTGCTGATTCGGCCAGATAAGGCTGAGTCAGCTAAGGGGAAAGCAGTCATTACTGGAGAACCACACACACGCACGCTCATACCAAAGAACCCTAAAGTAGGAGTGTGGAAAAAGAATATCAATACATCTCCTTCGGCTAGGGCTCGCAACCAGTCAAAGGTTACATACTAGATGCTGTTGAGCAAACACTAGAAGAAAGCCAATGAAATAGGCCCCCGACCAAAAATGCTAAGACAGACAATGGGTGAGTTCGGACCCCATAGGCCGAACCCTTCGCACAATGAGTTCGGAGCCCAGAGGCCAAATCCTTTGAGTAGTGAGTTTGGACCCCAGAGGCCGAACCCTTCGCAAGTTGAGTTCGGACCCAAGTGGCCGAATCCTCTGCACAACGAGTTCAGGTCCCATTAGCAGAACCCAACTCCACTCTGGGCGGACCCCTCGTTGGGAGGCTTCGATCCACAATTGCCGAACATACCTTCGGCGTGGCAAGACCCCTCGTTGATATGGTCTGAGATACCTTCGACGTGGCCAAACCCCCCTCCGAGCAATGGGTTTGGCTTGTAGTTGGCGAAACCACTAGAGCCCCTGATGCCTCCGCCGTACTATTGGGCAGGGTCCCCATGGACTCTGAACTCCACCTCAGCACCTGAGTACCCTTCGCAGAATAACGTTGCCCCATATTTTCCTTCGGAATATTATGGTTGGCAGGGGCAAGCAGACGCGACGAAGGGGGACATTTTCCACATGTTATCTATAGTACCTCTGAATTGACTCACATAGGACGAAGCTAAGGAAGATGGGCACGAAGAGGCAAGAGAGAGGGAGTCTAAAGCCATCACAGTCAAGATAGGGTCTCAGGAAGTCCCAATCCCGAAGGCCCCCTCGCCATAGCCCGATGGACATAAGTCCCCTAGCCCGGCCGAGGCCATTTCCAAAGCCCGGTCCGATCAGCCCAGCGAGGCTGGTACGACCAATAGGGTCCGCAGACAGGCCTGTATCGAGCATAAAAACACAAGGCCAGCCTAGGTGATACCCATTCTGCCAGAAGCCACATAAACAAATTGGTGATGCCCGGTACCAAGCCACATCCACATTGGGAACCTCTGGGCATGACCAAGTCACAGAAAATGCATTTGCAATGATTGTGGTCATAGCAGATGCGTGAGAAGAAGGAAGATGATGAGCGAGACACCATCTTTGAGGAGATCCGCCCTTGGCCAGCTGTAAAACAGGTATGGAAGCCCAAGCCAGTTGAAACAAACAACCTGACCCCCATTCAAAGTGACGATGATGACGACATGCCCGACGACGACTACACGCCCATCTCCAAAGGGCCCGTACCCCAGGTGATGGACATCAACGTCGTCATGCTTCCCACCGAGTTTTCACTACCGCGAGATGAGGCCGAGGTCGCTCAGTTGAACCTCGGCCCATGAGATGTTGTTTTCGAAAAACCAGAGGATACGGCTCGTCATCTAAAACCCCTCTACGTCAAGG
The DNA here is from genome assembly GCA_019279435.1 of Zizania palustris. Taxonomy (NCBI): domain Eukaryota; kingdom Viridiplantae; phylum Streptophyta; class Magnoliopsida; order Poales; family Poaceae; genus Zizania; species Zizania palustris. The sequence continues at coordinate 102,775,646 of JAAALK010000287.1, read as the reverse complement.
GGCACATTGATGGGAAGCCGATCACTAGGATGTTGGCTGACGGTGGCACCACTGTCAATTTGATGCCATACTCTCTTTTGAAGAAACATGGTAGGGACGAGGATGAGTTCAAGAAGTCCAACCTGATGCTCAATAGCTTCAATGGCGAAAGCTCTGAAGCAAAAGGCGTACTCTCCCTAGAGTTGACAGTGGTTAACAAGACTCTGCCAAAAACATTCTTCATTGTTGACATGCAAGGTAACTATAGTGTACTCCTTGGGCATTATTGAATTCATGCAAATTGTTGTATTCCTTCTACTTTGCACCAATGTCTACTGCAATGGGATGGCGATGATGTGGAGGTCATACCAGCGGATACTTCGGCCCAAGTGTCATTGGCTGATGTGTCCATCGACACTGTCCATGACAAAGTAGAGTGTCTATCAGGTAGAGACCTCTCAGATTATGACTTTGTTAGCGTATCCGAGGGACGTTTTGTAAACATGTCTATAAAGTCGTCTAGTGTAGCATGGCTATTTCTAAATCAGTAGTCATGTCTAGTAAAAGTAATCTCGATTGGCTGAAGTCTCGCATAGAGCAATATGTCTTCTAAAGATGGTATTGCCGAAGCCATTGAAGATTTTAGCGAAGTAGAAAAACTAGGACAAGGTTTTGCGTCGGTCGATCTTTTAGAAGAAGTCGATATAGGCAATGGTAACATTCCAAGGCCAAGTTTTGTAAACCAAAATTTATAGGCGGATGAAAAGGCCGAAGTGATAAAATTGCTTCAGTTGTACGTTGATTGTTTTGCATGGGAGTATAGCGAGATGCCCGGACCAAGCCGTGAGCTCGTGGAGCATCGACTACCTATTAAGGCCAGGTTTAGGCCTTATAACCAGCCCCCTCGTCGCATTAATTCGGTTGTATATGACCGAGTTAAAGAGGAGATAGAACGATTACTCAAGGATGAATTTATTAGGCCATGCAAATATGCTAAATGGGTCACTAACATTGTGCCTGTAGAGAAGAAGGGGAGCGGCAAAATACAAGTTTGTATTGATTTCAGGGATCTGAACAAGGCCACTCCGAAGGACGAATATCCCATGTCGATTGCCGACATGTTGATCAACGATGCTTCAGTACACAAGGAACTAAGTTTTCTTGATGGCAATGCTGGTTATAATCAAATTTTTATGGCCAAAGAGGGCGTCTACAAGATAGGCTTTCGATGCCCCGGTTTTGTCGGTTTGTTTGAATGGGTCATTATGACTTTTGGTTTATAAAATGCTGGCGCTACATATCAACATGCTATGAATTTAATCTTTCATGACATGCTAGGAGTTATGCTAGAAGTCTCATAGATGATGTTGTATTCAAATCAAACGCTATGAGAAACCACATAGCTGATTTGATAGTTGCTTTTGATAGGATGTGTCAATATGTATTAAAAATGAACCCACTAAAGTGTGCTTTCGGCGTGTCGGCGGGAAAGTTTTTATGATTCATGAAAGAGGTATTAAAATTGATCCTAAGAGGCTTGCAAAGATTAGAAACTTTGAAGCGCCGACATGCAAGAAAGATGTGCAAAAGTTGCTAGGCAAGATAAATTATTTGCGTCGCTTTATATCTAACTTGTCTGGCAAGATCAACGCTTTTGTCCCCATACTCCGGCTAAAAAATGAAGCCGAGTTCGCTTGGGGGCATGTCAGAAGAGCGCCTTTTTGAAAATTAAAGAGTGTTTGTCATCACCGCCCGTCGTAAGGGCACCAAAAGCTGGGATTCAGTTCCAGTTGTACATTGCTACAGAAGATAGCATGATAGGAGCCATGCTAACTCAGGAGGAGGAGGGTAAAGAATACATCATCACCTTCTTGAGCCGCCACCTGCTGGATGCCAAAACCAGGTACGTTTTTGTGGAGCATTTGTGTTTATCACTTTATTATGCATGTACAAAATTATGTCACTATCCTCTCCCTAGCACATGTATTGTTGCTTGTCAGACCGATGTCATAAATTACATGTTGCAAAAGCCAATTCTAAGCGGTAGAATCAGAAAGTGGGCTTATGCTTTGATTGAGTACGATTTGGCTTATGAACCTCTAAGAGCTATGAAAGGTCAAATTGTCACTAATTTTATAGTTGATCACCACGTAGATGTCAATTGGGGTGATGATATTGCTCTGATTGAAGTAGTGCCATGGAAACTTTATTTTAATGGTTCGGATTGCAAGAATGGCCAAGGTATCGAGGTAGTTCTCATGTTGCCTAGTGGCATGCGCTTCGATACCTCGGCCCGTTTAGAATTTCCTTCTACTAATAATCAAACAGAATATGAAGCTTTATTGCTAGGACATGAATTGCTAGATTCCTTGGGTATTAAACATGTTCATGCATTTGGCGATTCCCTATTAGTGGTTCAACAAGTAGCTAAAATTGCTCAATGTTTTAATATCCTGCTAAATAGCTACTTTGATAAATGTTTAGACATAATTGCTACTTTTGACGATTTCAAAATTTCTCACGTGTCAAGAGAAGCCAATTCGATTGCAAATGATTTGGCTCAGCAAGCATCTGGCTATCAAGTCAGTAGAGGAAAATTTTATGTACAGGAAAAGCCAATGCTTGGTCTCACTACTGAAGCTAGAGACTTCAGGCGGATGCGAGGACCGTCAGACCCTCCGGATCGGACCCTCCGACCACCAAAGGGTGTTGCGTGCCGGAGCCCTCGTGCTGGAGCCCTTCATCCACCGAAGGATCTTGCACACCGGAGCCCTCATGCCGAAGCCTTCTAGGCAACAGAAGTCTTCGCATGCCAGACCCCTCTGGCAGAAGACTTCAATGTGATCGGATCCGCACAGCCGATCCGGCCAACCTTCGGTAGAAACTAGAAAGGACTAGGGGGCACTCTGAAGTTAGCAATTTAGACATTACTCTAGGAAAGGAGTTAGCAAATCCTCCGGATGTCCATAAGGATGATTGGAGAAGTCCAATCGTCCGGTATTTAAGAGACCCTAATCAAAGGATTGATCTTAAAGTTCAGCGACAAGCGTTTAAATTTGTGTTGCTAGATGATGTATTGTACTGTCGAACTATTGATGGAGTACTTTTAAAGTGCTTGGATGCTGATAAGTCCAAAGTAGCTACAGGAAAAGTCCATGAGGGGCTTTGCGGCACTCATCAGTTGGCCCAGAAAATTAGTTGGATGCTCAAAAGAGCAGGTTTCTATTGGCCGACAATGACTAAAGATTGTTTTAAATATTATTGAGGGTGTGAAGCATGTCAAAATTTTGGTAATATTCAGTTAGCCCCTGCATCGCTACTTAATCCTATTATCAAGATATGGCTGTTCCGAGGTTGGGGTTTAGACTTCATCAGCCAAATTAATCCTCCCTCTTCAAATGGGCATCAGTTCGTGCTAATGGCGGTGGACTACTTCACCAAATCACTACAAGAAAACAGAAAGTTTTCGTCGGCTATTTTATCTTCCGTCAGCATTTTGAAAATCCGACGGAAGTTATTTAACTTCTGTCGGCTTTTTGCAGTGGCCGATGGAAATTAAAGGGGATTTTTTCCCGGCCGATACAGAAGCCTTAACTTCCGTCGGCCAACTTCCGTCGGCTTTAATGGTTGCCGACGGAAGTTAAGGGAATAGATATCCCCAACCACACGCGCGCGTACAGGTAACCTAATCCCTGTACACGCGCACGCCCCGCTAGCCCAAACTCCATCCTTCTGCCACCGCCGCAGGCCGCTGCCCGCCGCCGCCCGCACCCGCCGCCGCAAGCCCCCATCGCTGGTACCCCGAGCGGCCGCCCGCCGCATCCCGCCCCACCGCCGGCCCCCACTGCCGCCGGCCCCTGCCAACCGCCGTAGGCCACCCTCGCCGGTGCCCTGCCGCCGTGCTCCCGGCCGCCAGCCATCACCCACGCCCCCGCCGCCGCAGGCCACCGCCCGTCGGTGCCCCGCCGCCACCGTGCCCTCGGCCACCGGCCACCGCCCATGCAGGTGACCACCACCGTCCATCCCGGCACCCCATCGCCGCCGCCATCATTCGCCCGTCACCCACCGACTGTAGCCATCGCCGCCGTCGTTCCCAAGTAATTTTTACCCCATAATAATGTCGTCTATTTTTTGTTGTTGAATTGGATCAATTTTGTAAATTGTGATTGAATTGAATTGTTATTTTTTTTGTGAAATGTGAATTGTGAAATGATTTATGAATTTAGACTTAGCTTGTAATGAATTTTTTAATATGTTGTCATGTTGTAATGAATTGATTTGTAAATTTTGACTTGTAAAGAAACCATGGTTGTCACGGCGTCCAGGCGGTCCCCGCCGAGCGCCGTGCTAGCTCGCCTCGCCTGGTGGAGTTGGGCGCCCGCCTGGACGTTCAAGGCATCGCCCATGGTGACTATGTGGTCACCGGGCGTCTCTGGACGGCCGACTAGGTGAAAGTGCCTTCGACTAAGGCGTCGGCGCGTCGCCCTAGCCCACCTCTCCAGTCTCGACTGAGTCGACTCTCTCCCTCCCATTCCACTTGCGCCGTCACCTCTGCCCCTTGCGCCGCCGGCCGCCGCCTCTGCTACCCCTCCCCTTGCACCGCTAGCCGCCGCCTCTGCTACCCCTCCCCTTGAGCCGCCAGTCGCCGCCTCTCCTACCCCTCCTCATGCGCCGCGTCGCTGCCTCTGCTACCCCTTCCCCTTGTGCCATCGCCGCCTCTGCTACCCCTCCTCGTGGCACCTCTCTCCTCTCTGCCTCTCTCATCCTCTCCCCCTACCTCGTGGTGATGGCGCGGTGAGGGCTCGATAGGGCATGGCGAGGGCACAACGGGGCCGCGGCGAGGGCATGACGAGGGCATGGCGAGGACGTGGCGAGGTCAGATCTGGCCACCCGGTGCACTAGTGTAGAAAATGGGGAAGAGATGAGGAGGGAGAGGAGATCAAGTGTGGCGGCTGGAGAGGGGGTTGAGAGAGAGAGAGGTAGTGGGGAGAAGTTAGGGTTTAGAAATGGGCTTTAAATGAGCTGAAATTTAAATGGGTTGTGTTGCAAAATTTAAATATATATGTGCTATTAATTATATTCTTGTGTTAATTTGTGGTTTGTTGATGATTTCATTACGGTGATTAGTATATTATATATATATATTTTATTATATATATTTCTTTTCGTATGCAATTTTTTATTTGACAACAACGTAGATAGTGTAACAAAACCTATGCGTCACCCGTTTCGGACCAACATGTCTCACACATGTCATGCGTGTGAGATGTGTAGGTCCGAAATTGTCCCTTTTTGGACAGCCTCGGAGTGGGCGATAGAGCGTGGTCTTTATGATGAGTCATGAGTCCGAATGGGATTTTAGTAACAGATATGGTGTCGATGGACATATTCGCCACGCTAAACGCATGGTAAGACCTCCTTCTATCACTCTCTATCTATAGATATGGTGCCAAGTGACATAGAGGTGTATACCTCTGGTCACAAAGGAAACGATCCTACTCAGCCAGATGTCTTGTCTAGCCAGACAGCCACGGACCATTTGGTGAGATGTTAGCAATGTTAAGAGTTTGCATAATTTCATTTTCTCCGTCTAATCGGACATGTTGTTTTTTGCAGGCGTAGTATGGTGAACACATGGTTCGACTTCATGGAGAAAACTATGATTGACGGAGAGAACCTGTCGACCAAATGGCCGTGTACTCCAGCGGAGGTGGAAAAAGCCATGGACGGTGAGACAATGTTTTTATCAATGTTTTGTGTATGGTATTGTGATGGTAACTAACTCATTCAATGTTGCAGGTACTCCATGTTCAATGGAGTTATTGACTCGAGAGCGGTGAGAGCTCAGAAGTCAGCTCAGTCGTCATAGAGCTCCGTCGGAGTTGGCTCCAGCCGTCGTCGCTCAGAAGAAAACCCGGAGGTGGTTCGGCTGAAGGAGGAAATGAGGCGGCGCGACGACCACAGTAGGCAACAACAAAAGTACTATACCGCCTGCTTAGCACAACAGCAGGAGATGATCCAAGTAAGTTTAGTTACAGTGTTGCAGTTAAAAAGTATTCAGAAATAGGTTTAGAACTAACTGATTACATTACAACATGTGTAGCAACTAGCCCAGCAGCATGATGGATTTGACATGTCCTTGTTCCAACCACTACCTCCCCCGCCACCACCACTACCTCCTACATCACCTGAGGTACCTCCTGACATATCGTTACTTCAGATACTTAAGTTAGCGTTTAGAAGGGTAGTTGAGTTCGTTCTCTAATTTTGTATATTTCTTCAGAGTTTTCGTACGCCTGGTCAGGATGGAGCCTCTGGGTCAAATGTGGATGAAGTTGGAGGCAGCGACGGTGCCCACGACCCAAATGTGGGCGATAAGTGAGTATATGGACAAATGTGACTTTGTATGTGGCTCTCGCTGTGTTATGTGACTTTGTATGTGAATTTGGATGTTATATGTGAATTCAGATGTGTACTGTGACTTTGGATGTGAATTCAGTTATATTATGTGATTTTGGATGTGATGTGTGAAGTTTGGATGTGAATTTGGATGTGAGATTGATTTTGGATGTTATATGTGAAGTTTGAATGTGATTTTGGATGTTATATGTGAATGTGATTGAAATTGTGGTTGGATGTGAGTGTGAGTAGGGGAACCAGGAAAAAACAAAAAAAATACTAGCTAAATTCCGTCGGCTTTGATCATAGCCGACGGAAGTTAGCTGCTTTCGGGCATGTGGGCAGAAAGGCTAACTTCCGTCGAGTAGGACCAAAGCCGACGGAAGTTAGCATCCCTTTGCTGATGTGGCAGAGTTCGGCGCTAACTTCCGTCTACTCACTTCCGTCGGCCAAATGCCGACGGAAGTTAGCCTTTTGCCGACGGAAGTTAGCTTCTTCCATCGGGAAAGGGCTAACTTCCATTGGCTTTGGCCGACGGAAGTTGCCTGGATTGTTGTAGTGAATGGACCGAAGTCATGCCTCTCAAGAACATGACTCACAATGAGGTAACTGATTTTATCTTGAAGCACATTATACATAGATTCGATATTCGCCAAACTCTCACTACAGATTAAGAAACTTCATTTGTTGCTAAAGAAGTGAGAGACTTTGCCGAATTTTATGGTATTAAGTTGATAAACTCTTCACTGTACTATTCTCAGGCCAATGGTCAGGCTGAGTCTAGTAATAAAACTGTAATTAAGCTCATTAACAAGAAAATTGAAGAGTTCCCTAAAAGGTGGCATGAAGTGCTTTCAGAAGCATTGTGGGCTTATAGAGTCACAAATCACGGTGCTACCAAAGTTAGTCCATATGAGTTAGTATATGGGCAAAAGTCGTTCTACCGGTAGAGATAGATCTTGGCTCTTTAAGATTTCTTAAACAAGATGGCTTATCGGTCGATGAATATGAAACTCTTTTGAGTAATAACTTGGAAGAAGTGATCGATAAGAGGTTGAGGGCTTTAGAAGACATAGAGAGACAAAAGAAGAGTAGCTAGAGCCTACAACAAAAGAGTTAAACCAAAATTGTTGCAAGTTGCGACTTGATTTGGAAGACGATTTTGCCTTTAGGCACTAAGAGCCCCATGTTTGGTAAATAGTCGCCTATTTGGGAAGGTCCTTTTATAGTGGTTGAAATTGCTCCGAGAAATGCATACTTGTTAGAATCTTTACAAGGAGAGCGATTTCAAAGAGCTTTAAATGGCAGGTATTTGAAAAAATACTTCCCAAGTATGTGGCAAAGCGCTTAGGAGTGTCGGAAGGCCGATATGGAAGGCAGAGCTTCGGAGAAAGAGTTTTTATCCATAAACTTGATTAGGCTGAATCTTATCAGATTAGTATTAGAGATAAGAAGACTAGCCCCAATAAATATAGGGGTGAGGCCGGTTCATCAACCCCAGTGACAAATCAACCACAAAGCCCTAGCTTTGAACTGTACTTTACTTTTCTTTACTTTTCTGTACAACCTTCGTGGTTTTGCCTGGAAGCCCTCTGCCGGCCATGATGTATTAGTGGTAAGCCATGTTGGTTCGCATGTGAATCTTCTGTTAATCTATGTAACAGATTGTTATCACCTTGTTGGCTCGCATGTGAACCATCTGTTAATCTACATAATAGATTGCTACCTTCATTTCCCTACTGCAACACTTAGTAAATTCAGTCTACAGGCTGAATTGACGCTTGATCTCTATTCTGCTGCAGGTTTCACGGTTGGAGCCCCCTTCATCGAAGGTTTCTGCAGCTAGCAAACTAGTTTCGGAGGCTGCCAGAGCACCCTTCGATGGAACCCTGCTTCGCCCCCCATGCCAGATCTGTCACGCTATTATCGGACTGGTCAAGTCCCACGTACCAGAGCCACTCCTCATCGGAGCAGCTTTGCATCAGGGTCACATCAAGACGCATCACATCAGGCTTCGTTGTACCGATACTTTTCATCAGGGTTCGTCACGCCAACACTCCGCACCAGACGAAGTCACGCTAGCGAGTCGCGTTGCATTTCTGTCGTATCAGAGACTTCGCACCGAACCCTGTCGTTCGGAGGCGATTTCGCGATAGGGATCTGTTTGGATCCTATGTTCGACCAGATCGATCCGAATGCCAAAGGCTATCTTCGGCGCACCCTTCGCACCAGATGCCAAAGGCCCTCTTCGGTGACCCTTAGCATGGTAAACTCTATACCAATCAGGCCCCGTTTTGCCGATTGGGTTATTTTATCTATATATTTCGGCTAATTGGATTCTTTCTTTGTGATCTGATTACCTAGTGACTCCACCCCCTTTGCCATTGTTAAGGGTAGTCGGAACGCGATATTAGTGTTGTGTTGTGCTTAGGCTTGTTCCTAAGTATCCACACACTTTTTGATCATCGAACTGAGCCAAGTGCGGGGGCATGTTTTCGTGTCAACAGACACGTCAAAGACAGTAAAAGAGATACCTGGTGAGTAGCGTCAACACCGATAGTTGATGCCTCGGGAGCAGTGACAACATCCTCCGATGCATCATCCCTAGTAGCACCGGCACCTTCAGGCATGGCCTCATCAACGGCCACGCCCACAACCACTTTAGGACCGAAAGTAGCGACCAGAGCGGGGTGAATGGGCACCTAAAAATTCTTATGAATCAATGGCCTATTCCCAAACACCCAACGCACCTCATGAGACTAAGCAGCAAAACAGATCACCAACCTAAAAGTATCTAGCCTAGAAACAACCGGTGTTCTAGACAGAGAAACACCAATACAGTGCTAATAGGCAGATAAACAAAACATTCAAATCATGGCAGATCAACCTTCTCAGCAAATGATCTATGTGTACAAGAAAAGAGATGAGATGTTACTGTTGAAATTTGTCTCATGTTTGATACTTGGTGAAGCCTCCTTCGCCGTCTCGAAGCCTGCTTCGCAGTGTCGAAGCCTGCTTCGTCGTGTCAGAGCCTGCTTCGGAGTAGTATGTCGAAGTCTGCCGATGTCGATCGTTGAAGTGTTGGAGGTTTGTTGTGGTCGAAACTAGTTCGGAGGTGTCATGCGAAGTTGATGAAATGTGTAGTGCGTGTGCCAAAAGTGTGCTTCGAAGATGTTGTGCGAAGATGTATACTGCGAGGTGAACTTCGACAAAGTAGATCGAAGCCCTTAGTCGAAGTACCTCCGCACAGTGCAAGTAAACACAGCAAAGTGTTCGAACAAACAGAGACTCTGAAGGTTGTCAGCGAAGTACCTTCGAAACCAAAACTTCTATACCTATAATCCGAAGAGAAAGCTTCGAACAAAGTCCTTGGAAAAGCAAGCTTCAAAAGAGAAGCGAAGCCAAACACACAGCAGCAAGACCAAATCGAAGTCTGTGACAAAACCTTCGAAGTCAGCTTGCTCTAGGTATGACTACCAGAGTAGTGACCTTCGAAACAAAGTTCAGCTTCGAACAGGAGTATACTGGTGTGCACACACAAGAAACCGAAGCTTAGACACGCACTTCGTTTTTCAACCTTTGAATGCACACACTGAGATCCACAGAAATGACAACAGCAGAAAGACCTCAGAAAACACAGTCTGAGCGAAGTCTACTAGAAAGACATGCTTCGAAGCTAACTTCGAAGCCTGTCGGAGTATAGACTTCAGAAAGCTTGAGTCGAAGTACACCTTCGCAGATTAACTCGAAGCCTGTTTCACAGAATAGAAGGACTTCGCACAAAACATGGGGCTTCGCTAGAAACAGCCAGAAAGAGACTAGGTCTTGTCTACTCGATCAAAAAGCTACACAGGATCAAGCAAAGCTAGAGTACTAGCACACTGTAGCTACAGGAAAGTAGTACTACATGCTACAGTACGCATGAACTAGTACTCAGACCGTAGAACACAAACCAACAGAGAAGCGCGTGAACTCAGGGATAAACAACAGGCGCACAAAAATGAAGCTTCAGATTCACAAAGAAATCGCTACACACCACACGTCATGAACAGAGAATAGAATCTCACTGCATCATGAAGAACAGAAGGGATGCAGGAATAGGAATCGCATGAACAGGAACCTGGCGGCGCAAAAATAGGAGAGAGAAAATGCAGGAAACACAAATGACCCAATCCTTGATTAAAAAGTGATTTCTTGAAAGTGTAGTCTAACCCTAGGGATTGGGGCCCTATTTATAGGCTGCCCAATAACCTAGAATATTCCACCAGCCCCTTAGGGTTTTTTACAGACGCTGAAATAAAAGGAAAAGTCTAAACTGCCCTTAGGATATTTTTACAGACTCGACTGACTGACTGTGGGCCTATGGACAAAATAGTGAACTCCTATTTACAGATGACTTATCCGAAAGCTAAGCTTTCGTAGCGACTATGGCTTCTCTTCTGGACAGTCCGATACAAGATCAACGGTCGTCGGTTTTGCGCCGAAACTGACAAAGCCTCCACCAACTTTGCACTAGGTACCCGGATTGGGCCGGCCCGACTCCGCAGCTTTCTCAGCCCGGCAATCGCTCACCGCCCGTGTACCTGAGACAATCCTGGTCAACAGCCCAGTGGGTCATCTGCTGCTTCTGCCCATGTACCCGGATTAGGCCAGCCCGACTTCACAGCTCTCTCAGCCCGACAGTCGCTCGCTGCCCGTGTACCTGAGTCACACGCGGCCCATGACGCAGCAGATCTTCTCTCTTCTTCTGTCCTCTTTGACTATTGTTGACAATGACTCATCACATCTAGAGCCATGAGGCCCATGCTATTCAGCATGGCTCCTCAGTCTCCCCCTTGATGAGTGCATTGTCAACACTTCACTTCTTCAGCTCTTTAGTACCTGCGAACACATGTGGAAACACGAAAACAAAATACAAGAAAAACAAAGAAGAAGAAAATAGAATAAAAGTTTAACCCTAATGACCAAACGCCAAACAAAAAGCAAGAAGTGGTCATTATGGTTAACCAAAATGTAAAAGCTCAAAATGAGTGTGATCTCAGAAACATCAACAAGGATATCAAAAGAGTAAGGACAAACAGGACAAAAACTCCCCCTTAAAACTCTTATCCCAAAATTTCTCCCCCTTGTTGACAAGTGAACTCATCAAGCACTCTAAAAAGACACAGACTCCCCCTGAAATGCAACTCCCCCTCAAAATAAGCGATGAATGCAACTGGGGTGCAAGTGGAGTGTGGAAAGGCATGCTTCTCAGATATGATTGACTGCAATTAACAAAATCTAGCAGGTATAGCAAAAGGCATACTGTCTAAGATGCATGGCATGATCAGTGCAACAGATGATATCTAAAGGAAGTCATTAGCACACATTTTTCAATTTTTAGCAAACAAAAGCATCACCACATTTTCTAGTTAACAAGCGAGATATAGCATGAGATACAAAAGCTAACTGATATCTACCAAGATGAGCATTGTCCAAAACAAAGTGCTTCAGCAAACTTGTTATCTTTTTAATGTTCAGGCTTTTTCTTTTTCCTTTTTCCTTTTTGCCAGGGGTTATTTGCAAGTCAAACCTTATGCTGTCCGACCAAGTCAAGCCTAGGCCAGAACTGGACCACCAGAAGCTTAAGACATTGGTCTTGGCATACATTACACTGTCCTAGTTCGTACCAAAGTGCTATGGTAAGCAGTCCAGAACAATGTAATGCGACAAGGTAAACCCACCTGGATCTTTTCGACATAAGCATAAGAAGGCATGGAATTTTCATTTGTCTGATTTTTATCATTTTTATAGCACATTTTCCATGTTAAAGCATAAGGATGTCCAAGTTACATGTCTGCATCTAAGTGAGGAACTAGCTGCAAGGCATGTAACAGATAGCAAAAGCACTCAGCCTACACATGCTAGTTACCAGAAGCAATGGTGATCATTTTTCAAGTTTAAAACGTAAAAGCCATGCATATGATAGATATCATATATATTAAGTGAACTGAAGCAAAGCATGATCATTGACAAGTAATCAAAAGCATGTACCAGCTAGAATAAGTAAAGCAGTTCAATCATATAACAGAAGCAAGCGCACGGGTGTGATATGTGAATATGCATGATATGAACACACACAAAAAGACTCAAGAAAAGAGTAAATAAGAGAGAAAACTGACGCAAAAATATCCTAAAAAGGATACACAACACCCAAATCCCCTCGGAAACGCTCAAAGGTAGACTGATCTAGGGGTTTGGTGAAAATGTCAGCCAACTGGTGATGGGTATCAACATGAACAAGGTCAATGACACCTTTCTCATATTGATCCCGCGGAAAATGAAAGCGCACATCAATGTGTTTGGTTTTTGAATGGAGACAAGGGTTTTTCCCTACACTAATAGCACTAGAGTTGTCACAAAACAAAGGAACTCTAGTAGGAAAGAACAACCCAAAATCTCGCGGAGTGGAAATCATCCAAACCAACTGTTAGTAGCAGCTAGCAGCAGCTACATACTCAGCCTCAGTGGTCGAAAGAGCAACTCCAGATTGCTTTCGAGAAGACCAAGAAACAAGAGACGAACCAAGAAACTGGCAAGTACCGGAAGTCGACTTGCGATCCAACCGGCACCCACCAAAGTCAGCGTCTGAAAAGCCAGATAAATCAAGAGATGATGATGCCGAATAGTAAAGACCAAGATCAGGCGCATAGGTAAGATACCTGAAGATGCGCTTGATAGTCTGCCGATGAGACGCGCGTGGTGAAGACTGGAAGCGCGCGCACAGCCCCCGGCGAACTGAATGTCCGGTCTTGTTGCCGTCAAGTACAACAGCGAACCAATCATCCCTCGAAATTCTCTCTCATTGACCTTGACGCCACTCTTGTCCTTGTCCAGGACCCCAGATGTGCCCATTGGGGTCATCTGAGGCTTCAGCTCTCCACCAAAGTCGAACTTCTTCAACATGTCGTGAGTGTACTTACCTTGGTGGATGAAGGTGTCGTCCTTGGTCTGCTTGATCTGGAGCCTGTTGGCGTAAAAGATTACGCTAACAGGTTTCTGAAGATTAGAAACTAACAAACAAAGTTTTTGCGAAGGAAACTATTCCAAGCCTCCGAAGGGATAATAACTTAGAATAGTTCGAAAGTGTGTATTGAATAACTTGTATTCGGTCCCTATTACAGGGTAAAACGGGGTTTATTTATAGGCCCAAACATTAAGGAAAAGACCCTTTTACCCCTCTATTACAACCAACATAGTGGAAACTATTCGGTACCCTTAATAGGGCTAAAATGGTAAAAGACTAATCTAATGAGAAAGAAGATAAGTCTTCCATCTTAGCTGGCAAGGAAGCTCTTGGAAGAGTTCAAGTTCGAAGATATACTCCGAATTAGAGTCCGTCATCATACTTCGAACTTGACTCAATGCATCCCCGGAGTCATATGCTGGAAATCTTGGACTTAATCACCAACCTTTTTCTTGTTATTGCAATAACCCTGAAGATGGAATATTTTTCCCCAACAGTAGCCCCTCGAATACGCTTCTCCGCTAAGTCTGCAATGTTAGGAGAGCAGTATACGCAAGAAAAATAATCATGCGTAGGGGTTAGCAGATTTAAACCATCTCCGAATTATGTGGAGATGTAAACTTTGAATTAGTTTCTAAGAAAATTACATTCGAAGCAACTTAGAACTAACTGGAAAAGTCCGAAAGCCTTTTTAGACTTGGAAAAAATAGCCGTTAGCTTCTTTCTTCTAACGGAAGTTACGCAATGCGTTAATTCCGGAACAAAGTAACGGTCAAGAATGCGAAACGGCATAGGCAAACGGTAAAAAATCGGGGTCTGGGCTATAAATAGAGGGCCCAGACCCTTCTTGAGTACCTTTCCACCGCTTTCGTGCTAACAGACCATCACTCAAGCCCTAGCCTCCATTCTTCCTCCGAAGCAATCCACGAGATCTAATGGCGAAAACCAGCTTCAAAGGTCCGGGAGCGGCTTCAACTTTGGCCCGGCAGCAGGCTGCGGCAGCAGCGGCAGCTGCAACATTGGCGGCGATGACTCCGACACCAGTAATGGCTACAATGGCGACGACGGTAGGAAATCCCCAAAATCTTAGCCCTCAAGACCTCTTCCCAGCGTCGACAAAGTACACGGACTAGTCTTATCAACTGGGGCCTTCAACCTGTAAAAGAGAATCGCTTGCGGCCGCAATAGAAGGCAAGATCAGTTTCGGGGTTATGATTCGCAAACCTAGGAAGGAAATCATTCTGTCACCGAGACCCGGAGAAGTGGTCGTCTTCGAAGCCTTCTTCGAAGCTGGTTTGGGGCTTCCGGCGGTTGACTTCTTGGCGGAGGTATTGGACTTGTTCCACGTCACTCTCCCCCAACTCTCTCCTAATGCGGTAGCGCGTTGTTGGGGGAATATATTTCCCTTGAACAGGGGCCAAATGACGTCAGCTTCCGACAGTCTTCGGCCCAGAGCCCAGCACTGTCGGAGCCTGTTTTCTCTCTAAGTATTGTTTTCAGGTCCCAAGGTGCCTTTCGGAGCCTGTAGCTTCGGAGCCCTCAGATCGGGGGGTCCGGCTTGGAGCCCCCAGTTCGGGCCCACCCTCCGGGCGCAAGGCGCTGGAGGCCACCCTCCAGGCAAAGGACGCCGGAGGCCACCCTCCGGGCAAAGGCGCCGGAGGCCACCCTCCGGGTAAAGGCACCGGAGGCCACCCTCCGGGCAAAGGACGCCGGAGGCCACCCTCCGGGCAAAGGACGCCGGAGGCCACCCTCCGGGCATAGGATGCCGAAGGCCACCCTCCGGGCGTAGGATGCCGGAGGCCACCCTCCGGGCGCAGAGTGCCGGAGGCCACCCTCCGGGCGAAGGATGCCGGAGGCCGCCCTCCGGGAGCCCAGTTCGAGGCCTCGGTTCGGCGAACCCGGTTTGGAGGCCTTCCAGTTCGGAGCCTTGTTCGGAGCCTTGCTCGGGGCATGCTTCGAAGCCCCCTTCGGGGTGCACCTCGGAGTCCTCTTCGCAGCCTCTGCAGGAAGGCTCCGGCCCCTACTTCGAGCCCAGGAAATATCTAAGTGTAGGTCGTACCGGGGGCCCCGTCGCCCCTGGTATGTCGTTTAGCTGGTCAAAGCCTAGCGCAGTCCAACACGCCTATAAAGCTGTAAAGCTGCAAAGTACCTTTGTACCGTAGCTAGCCCTTTTCCCCTCTCAGCCCCTGTAAGCCTAGGGCTCATAGGGGGCATCCCGGTCTTTTCCTTTGGCCTGTGCGCCTATAAAACCAGGGCCAAGCCCTTGTAACGGGGGACACGCTCCAGGGAGCCAAGAGACCCTGGAATCATTACTCCATACTAGGGCATACCATGCTAAATCCACCACAACTGGACGTAGGGTTATTATCTCCCCGGAGGGGCCCGAACCAGTATAATCCTTTTTCTCCCTCTGTTAGAGCCCTTCGAGGCTCATTCTCCACATCACACTCCACCACACAGAAACCTGATGGAACTAATGCAATTGTTCCAACACGCGTCTCGCCATCTTCGAATGGGCATTGCGAGCCGAAGGTTGTGGAGGAAGGGCGGAGATATTCGCAGCACTGCACAGAGCTTCGTGCCAACCGAAGACCTTCGTAGGCCCTGGAGGTGAGAAGATGGTAGTGGCCTTCGGAAGCATCAACTTCAGACTTCGGGACGAGTATGCTCTCCGGTTTCCTGTCAAGGCAATCACTGCCAGATTGTACACCGACTGGATCTTGAAGTGGTTTTACGCCGAAGTTGGGGCGAGTAGCCGCCTAGCGGGACCTTTGCAAGATATCAACTTCCGAAAGGATGCCCTTGTGCACTTGGATCCAGGCCAACTCGAAGCTCATCTGAGCTTGCTTCAAAAAATCAGTCACCGCTTGAGTATGCGAGACTTAGCCGAAGAATTCCTCGGGCTTCAAATCCCTCCTCTGATGTCCAACTGGCCAATCACTTTTGAGGAAGATTCGGAAGGTGGTCTTCGGAAAATTTCTTCAACTTCGAGCCCTGCAGGTAACTTCGAAAACAACATACACCATGTATATTTATTCAAAGAGTTAACAAACTTAACTCACTTTTCAGCTTCTTCAGCCCCTATAACTTCGGAGCAGATTGTACGGGCTTCGGAGAAGATTTTGGGCGTCCCAACTCCGACCGAGAAAGAATGGAGAATTAAATTGGTCGGTACTTGGGAGCGCTTCAACCGAGTATGGGGGCTACTCGAAGTTGTTCCGCCCCCTTTGGTGGATTGGGTGCCTTCGGAGAAAGGGCCCAAAAAGAGAAAAGCCAAAGCTGGAACTTCGAGTTCTGCCAACACTCCGCTCAAGAAGGTGTCCCGAAAGCCAAGAGCTCCTGCGCCTTTGAGCTCAAGAGCTTCAATCTCCGATTCTTTGGAGGATGAAGGCAGGATGCTTGTGGGCCTGATTAACGAGGATGCAGCCCAAAAAGATGCACATATTGATGATGCTGCGAGCGTGTCGGAGTCTCAAGTCAACCTTGAGCAAGTGAGGACTCCGGCTGCTCAAGAAATTTTACCTCAAGACGAAGCCCCTGTGGACGAAAGCGGAGTCGAAGTTACTGCGGCTTCGATTCCGGGCGAAGTAACAACGGCTGCTCAAGAAGATGCTCCAACAGTCGAAGATTTGACCATTGACTCCGACGAAGACTTTAGAGTAGCCTTCGACCCGCTGAGCAGCCCAATGCTTACCCGTCGCCAAAATGTCGAAGGTAAACTTTGCATAATTCTTTTGTTCTTTTTCCCTACGAAATTATACAATGTATAATACCTTTGTTTTTACAGGATCCACTTCCGTGGAAGAGGTCCGACCCGAAGATATAATTCCTGGACCTTCGACAACTTCGGAGCCAATTCCAGGAGCCACTCAAATGGGGCCTGGAAAAGGCAAAGGGAAGATGGACCCCCTCCCTGCTCCGAGCTCAGGATCAACTCCGTCTGAGTCAACAGACGAGAGCCAATCTACTGAGGGGGGCCAGTCTACCGGGGCTCCAAAAACCACAGCTCAGCACTCCGGGCCTTCACCAAGCGAAGATGACCAGCAAGCCTTGAGCATGCTCCCTCTTTTAGCTCCTTTCTTGGAGCGAAGAACTGGGCTTCGGACTTTGCTCGAGCCTTTGGATCGAGCTAGTCGCGAAGTCGGGGAGACGGACTTGGTGGCTATCTTGAGCGAGGCGGAGAGTTCGGAGCTTAACGCTGCTATGGAGCGTGCAGCGTACCAGGTACGAAGTATCTACAAAACAACATCAAATTTATATACAAATAATTTCTCACCTTGGTTTTTTTTCGCAGCAAACAGTCTTGGCCCGAGCTGCGAACATCTCAAATGAACGTGGAAGCGTTCGCCTTCGAGAGGAAAATGCAACTCTTCAACGAAATCTTTCTATCTCCGAAGGACGAGTGGCCCACTTGGATAACATGGTTTCAACAGAGCGCAGGGCTAGACAAGGCTTGGAAGCTGTGAACAAAGAGCTCGAAGCAGAAAAAATTTTGCTTCGAGCGGAAATCGAAAAGATGCGGGCGGAGCACGCTACTGCGGGGGCTGAACTTGTTAGGCTCCAAGAAGAAAAAGCCAAAACTGCCGAAGAAGCTAGCCAACTGCTCAATCAGAAGAATTCTTTAGCTACAGAGGCAGCTAGGCTCTTTGGAGTAGTAAGAGAGCTAACTTTGACGAAGGATGCATTAATTGAAGATAAGCTGAAGTCGGAGAAGGTAGCTGCGGAGGTCATGGACCAATTGCTAGGCGTTCTGGAGTACTTTGGTACTACTGGGACGCTTCCTTCGGATGACAACATCTCCCTGCTGTGATGGTTGAAAAGGATCCAAGGAGCAGCGAAGCAAATGAAGACAGCAGGCATTTGGTACGGAGAAATCTCCAGACAAGTGGCTGCTATCGGCATACTTCGTTACTACGAAGATCTGGGCCAATCGATAACTCCGAGCGCAGGAAGATGTCCCATTACCTTTGATGACGACCAGCTTCTTACTCCTTCCGAAGGTGTGGCCGCTGCTTGGCAAGCCTTTCAAACTTCATGGAGAGCCGAAGGTCGCTATGCGATCAAGGCCTGGATTGACGAAGGACAACGCTAGAAGCAAGCTCGGTCCCAAGCTTCGAGCAGTCAGCCTCTGCCAAACCCGCAGGTTTAGAATTATCTTAGGATCTTCAACTATGTAAAGCACTACGCTTTTGTACATTTATAAATGAAGATTTGCTTATCATGTTTTTAGGCTTTGCCTCATATGGAAGATGTCAAAGTGTTAGATGTTAACGATGAAGTTCGCTTATTATGGGCTACCTTCGATATCTTAAAACTTCACAAGCGCCCTCGATTTCTAGTTCCTCGAGATAGCTCCAGAGCGATTACGTCCGAAGTAAGCAAAGATATATTATCTTGTATTAAAGAGGAAGAAAAAGAAGTTAACTTGGAAACTTCATCTTCCGAAGACATTGTGTGGTCCGAAAACGAAGATGAAGCTCAAGGTAACAAGCCTGATCGAAGTACTCAAAAGCTGGGAAAGGAGCCCCGAACGACTTCGAACTTGGGCAGAGCTTCAACAAAAGCAAAAAGACTTTAGAGCTTCGAAAGGAGGCAAGAGAGTTAAACGCATAGTTGTTAAAACTCCCGGGTCTGGAACTATTCGTTCCAACCCTAGCTCTAGAGATCGAAGGGGTCTTCGATTCCTTCTTGGTATAGATAACAACTTCTCATGATGTAATCATATTTGTTCGAATAATAAATATCGATTTAAAATTGTCTCCTTATTTACTAGCCCCTCTTTGAGTAGCAAGGATTAGCGATAATAATAACAGTTAAACCAAGTTCAATAAGTATTCCCAAGTACTCGTCAAAGTTACTGGCCTTAGTGCTCCCAAGGTGAGAATTCAAGCAATAGAGGGAAACTATGTGCCCAAAACTCAAATGGAAGCAACACAGGCCAAATTCAGCTCTCTGCAGATCGGACAAGAGATCGGACAAGAGATCGGACAAGGGATTGGACAAGCAGAAACTGCCACTGAAACTGCCACTGCCTGCCACTGATCGGACAAGAGATCGGACAAGAGTTCGGACAAGAGATTGGACAAGCAGAAACTGCCACTGCCTGCCACTGATCGGACAAGAGATCGGACAAGAGTTCGGACAAGAGTTTGGACAAGCAACTAACAGGACCGCTTCTCTTTTTTTATATATATTTTTTTTCCTTTTTTTCACTCTATTTTTTTTGAACAAGGATGACCAGAGATGCAACCACAAAAATTGGCACCTACAACTGAGGTGGGATGTGGCTCACAAAAATTCAAACAAGTTCACTGTCCGGCGAGCAAAAACATTGACCAATTTTTTTCTTTATCTTCCTGATTTTTTTGGCGATTTTGGTGAGGGCTAACAGGCGTAGCCAGTTAGGGTACCCACAAACATTGGGTCAGGAACACGCTCAAAAAATTTCAGATTTTTCTGCCAAACGAGCGAAAAGTTATGCCTGTTTTACTGAAGGGGGGTCACAAAGACTCGATGTGGAAAAACGAAATAGGGTTGCGGAAGGGGGGTTTTTCGGTGGGGAATTTTTGAGACACAAGAACAACTACTCAAACGACACAAAGGGATTACTAAACCAGCAACAAGACTCGACCAAGAACACGAACCCAACAAAGTTAAAACAGAAATTAAAATCGCAAGGCACAAAGGGGTTCTCGGTGGGGAATTTTTTTGGTGTGGTTTTCTGGACTCTAGGTAAAAACAAAAGCAGATCGAGATTACCTAACGGGAAATCTAAGCTCTGATACCAACTGATGGGGGATTGGTCCCGATCTTCCGCTAGGTAAAGGATAACTTGGGTTGGTGGAGAATCTCGACGTTGGCGATCCAAGGCTCCGGTCCGGCGGATCAAAACCTTGCAATCGTTACACCACTGTCTCCGTTGGTTATCAACCACGCAGGACGCGATTGATCTCGCCACGAAGGCTAATTCCTGCAAGCGAACCCAAGAACACAAGCAAGAACAGGAAGGATACAAGTCGAATGCCAAAACACAGACAAACGATGATAAGGTGAGGTTTCACAAACGCCAATGCAGCAGTCAATCGGTCCGGTGGAAGAGGCGGGATCTAAACACAACAGTGTAGATGCAACAAAGCAAAACCTAACCCTAGAGGCGGCTGACATGAGAATATATAGGACGGCAGCCTGTGGAAGGTGAACAGAGACGGGCTGTGGGCTAGAAGACGTACATACTCAGACTATGGGCCAACATGGCCCAGTTCTGTCATGCAGGACTGTTTAAAGCACAGAGAACGACTCGGACTCCAAATGAGGTGAAACCAACGGCAAACAATCCGTCTTCTCCTCAGCTTTCCAAAAAGTCAAAGAACACGCCAATCGGACTTCGTATGAGGAAGTTATGCCCATTTTGGTGCAGGGTGGTTGATGTAGTCCGAACCAGCGAAATCTTGACTTCAAAACATCCGTGCGGCTCCGTTTTCAGCTCCAACTCTTCTATTCCATCTCCCATGTTCCTAAGCAACAAAATATCACTATAATTCAGTAGCATCCCGTCCAAACAAATATAATCAAAGTTGCTAAGGAAAGAATTAACCTCATGGTTCATGCGACGGGCACGGGCACGTGTGATTGGTCCTTGTAATTGAATTGTAGGTGGAGGTTCCATGTGTGTATCATGTGAAGTGATGTCCTCATCAGAGCCCATGCTGCAGGGGGAGTCCACTCTGCCATGAAGTCAGCCAATACTTGCGACTTAATTGCAGTTCTTGCCAGGAAAGATATGCCAAAGGGTGCTAACTCAACAGCCCAGTTCCCAATTCTTCCCGTGGAATCCTTACTTCGGAGCATATCTCCTAAAGGATACGAAGTTGCTACCACAACATTATGTGCCAAAAAAATGCCTTAGCTTCCTCGAAGCCATTATCAGAGCATAAATGAATTTCTCAAGCTCGGAATATCTTGTTTTTGCTCCGGACAATGCTTCGGACACAGTAAACTGGATTTTGTACCAACTTCCCGTTGAAATCAACCTCTCTGACAAGAACTGCACTGACAGCAGAGCCAGTAGCTGCAAGGTAGAGGAGTAGGGTTTCGTCCGCAACAGGCACCGTGAGTGTAGCAAGGTTACTGAGATAATTTTTAATATCTTCGAAGCTCTTTTGACACTTCGGTGTCCATGCAAAATCATCGGACCCTTTCAATGCTTTGAAAATAGGCAAACTTCTCTCCGCAGACCTTGCCAGAAATCTGCTAAGTGCTGCTAGACGACCGGTCAACTTTTGCACTTGCTTTAAATTCTCTAGGGGAGCCATTTTCTGCAACGCAGTTATCTGAGTGGGGCTAGCTTCGATTCCTCTGCTCGAAACTAGGTTCCCTAACAATTTTCTAGCCTGCACTCCGAAAATACATTTTTCAGGGTTGAGACGGATCCCACATGCCCGAAGGCTATTGAATGTTTCTGCTAAGTCTAGGCTATGTTGGTACTTTAAAGCACTCTTTATTACAATATCATCCATATAGGCCTCTACATTACGACCTAATTGATGACCTAGAGCCTTAGCAATTAACCTTGAAAATGTAGCCCCGACATTTCTTAGGCCAAAAGGCATTCTTACATAACAAAAGACTCCTCAAGGAGTTACGAAGCTTGTCTTGATTTCATCTTCGCGCTTCAACCAAATTTGATGATAGCCGGAATATGCATCGAGGAAGCTTAATAACTCTGAACCAGCAGTGGAGTCAACCAACTGATCAATTCGGGGCATGGGGTTGGGGTCGCGGGGGCATGCTTTATTCAGAGATGTAAAATCAATACACATGCACCACTTCCCTGAAGATTTCTTCTTAAGAAAGACTGGGTTGGTTAACCACTCCGTATGAGCCACTTCCCTGATAATCCCAGCCTTCAGCAACTTTTCAACTTCGTCTTTAACAAGGACAGCTCTCTCCACAGACATCTTCCAGAGTCCTTGCCTAACAGGCCGAGCCTTCGGGTTTACAAGTAGACTGTGTTCAATAATGTCCCGACTGACTCCGATGATGTCTTCATCAGACCAAGCAAAGACATCCAAATTCTCCTCAACTACTTTTTCTAAGGAGGCAGCAACTTCTGGAGGCAAGTCTTTACCAAATTGAAATGAACATTCCTTGCCTTCTTTGACAATAACCTTCGTTGCAATCTGTCCTTCAGGACTTGGTCTTGGGAAGGGTCTTTTCAAGGATTCGCTAGAAGCAGAAAAATTCTCCGGATCATCTTGCACACTGTTCACCTATCTCGGATCAAGAGGAGGGCCATGACCATACTCTGCTCTTCGTGCGATGGCCTGATCTCCGAAAACAGTGAGCACTCCTGCTTGTGTGGGCATCTTCATACATAAGTAATTATGATGCGCCACAGCTCCGAATTGATTTAACATGCCTCTTCCGAAGATGACATTATATGCATATGGAGCATCTACAACATCAAAGATCACTTCCTCTGTTCTGTCCATTGGCCCTTCTCCGATAGTAACTTCCAGGCCAATTTGGCCGAGGGCATCAAGAGGGGGTCCTGCAAATCCTTGCAAAGGATGGGCTGCTGGGACAAGATGCTTTCTGGAGATGCAGAGTTGGTCAAAAGCTTGGACAAAAATAATATCCACCGAACTCTCTCCGTCAACTAGCACTCTCCGAACCTTAGTTCCCGCTATGTCGGCAGTAATGACAAGTGGGTATGCATGTGGAAATTTAACACCAACTGCATCCTCTACGGAAAAAGATATTGGCACATGGGACCATTCGGGCATAGCAGCTGCAGATGAAGAGGTTCCAATATGGCCCACTTCTCTGACATATTCTCTTCTCTGCCTCTTGGACATACTTCCAAGGGTCCCTCCTCTGGAGACGGGGAGGACTACTCTTTTTCCTCGATCTTGCCCCTCTTCTTGCTTCGGAGGTGGCATAATATTGACCACCGGAGGGCGTCTTGCTTAATCGAAGTTTTCTATCCGCGCCACAGCCTGGACAGGCTCCGGACGCACTTCAGCTAGAACTCGGTCAGTAGTGCCTCGACCCGATGTTCTTTCCAGATATTCTCCTCTCAGAGCAATTATAGCCTTGCACGCATCAGTTGCGTGGCTCCGGTTTTCACCATGGATACAGCGGAAAAGGGTCTGGCCCTTGCCAGCCGGTTTCCCTGGCGGCCTCCAACCGCCGGTCTTGCTTCCTGATGGTTGCGGAGCTCTTTGGGCAAACTTCTGCGGGGGTGCAATGTTCAGAACTTCTGAATGAGGATGCTTTTGCCCCCTACACCTATCAAGCTGAACTTCGAAGCTAGGTCCTTGCAGCTGTGCTGAAGTTTTTACTTCCAATTTCACTTCTTGCAGTATCGACGGGGTTGTAGCAGTTCTTCGAAGCCATCCTTCTTCTGACCTTGCATACTCATCGAAATATGACATCAACTGAGAAACAGAAGATATGCTTTTCTGGTGAAGTTTATCAAGGAGGCTTGGATGAATGAATCCTTCTCGAGATGCGTCAACTACTAAAGACGTAGTTAACCCTCGAATCTGCGACTTCGTATGAGCGAAGCGCTTGAAATATTGTCTCAATGTTTCTCCAAGGAGCTGCTTCACATGGAAAAGACTTCCTGTTGACATTGGGGGCACGAAGGTGCCTTGGAAATTGCTTACGAACTACTTCTTCAGTTGCCCCCATGAATTAATTGATCCTAGCTTCAGAGACCAGAACCACCGCAATGCCACTCCTTGAAGAGGTAGGGGACAACATTTTGCCATAGTGTCCCATACTCCCCCACTAGCTTCAATTGCTAGAGCATAAGAACAGACAAATTCTCCAGGATCTTCATCTCCGGCATACTTGCAAAGCTTCGAAGTTTTGAACTTAGGGTCGAAGCGTACTTTCTGCAACTCAGGATGCAACGGAGACTCGGTATCGAAGGAAGCATTCTCTGGGGCTTCGGGATAAATAACCTCGTCGTCTTCGGGCACTTCGGGAATGGTTGGGGTGGCTTGAGAACGAAGCCTATTCGCGGCTTCTTGCCGCCACCTTACAACTTAGGCTTGGAGACTAGCCATTTGAGTGGCCATATCACCAAGACTATCTTCATCTCCTCCGGAAGGATCTTCTGGGTCTTGAGAATTGTAGGGATCAGTTCGAAGTGGAACTTGAGGTTGAAGAGGGGCTCCGGTCGGCCGAAGTATAGATGGAGTTGGTGGAGGAACTCCGTATGCTCGAGGAAGGGGAATCCCTTCCAGAGTTTGAGGTGGAGGAAACGTCGAAGGTCCTCCAACCTCAACTGTATCTGAAGATCTTACTCCGGAGGTCCTAGGGGACCTCCGAACAGGATTACCGGTTGCACTCCGCTTAGGAGGCATGGTGTGAGAAGTTGGTAGAGAACGAAGTTTTTTGAACTAGGGTCCCCACGGACGGCGCCAACTGTTGGCGTAAAAGATTACGCTAACAGGTTTCTGAAGATTAGAAACTAACAAACGAAGTGTTTGCGAAGGAAACTATTCCAAGCCTCTGAAAGGATAATAACTTAGAATAGTTCGAAAGTGTGTATTGAATAACTTGTATTTGGTCCATATTACAGGGTAAAACGGGGGGTATTTATAGGCCCAAACATTAAGGAAAGACCCTTTTACCCCTCTATTACAACCGACATAGTGGAAACTATTCGGTACCCTTAATAGGGCTAAAATGGTAAAAGACTAATCTAATGAGAAAGAAGATAAGTCTTCCATCTTAGCTGGCAAGGAAGCTCTTGGAAGAGTTCAAGTTCGAAGATATACTCTGATGGGGGATTGGTCCCGATCTTCCGCTAGGTAAAGGATAACTTGGGTTGGTGGAGAATCTTGACGTTGGCGATCCAAGGCTCCGGTCCGGCGGATCAAAACCTTGCAATCGTTACACCACTGTCTCCGTTGGTTATCAACCACGCAGAACGCGATTGACCTCGCCACGAAGGCTAATTCCTGCAAGCGAACCCAAGAACACAAGCAAGAACAGGAAGGATACAAGTCGAATGCCAAATCACAGACAAACGATGATAAGGTGAGGTTTCACAAACGCCAATGCAGCAGCCAATCGCTCCGGTGCAAGAGGCGGGATCTAAACACACAAGTGTAGATGCAAACAAAGCAAAATCTAACCCTAAAGGTGGCTGGCGAGAATATATAGGGTGTGGGCAGCCTGTGGAAGGTGAACAGACTCAGACTATGGGCTAGAAGGCGAACAGACTTGGACTATGGGCCAACACGGCCCAGTTTTGTCACGCAAGACTGTTTCAATCACACAGAACGACTCGAGACTCCAAATGAGGTGAAACCAACGGCAAATGATCCGTCTTCTCCTCAGCTTTCCAAAAAGTCCAAGAACGTGCCAATCGGACTTCGTATGAGGAAGTTATGCCCATTTTGGTGCATGGTGGTCGATGTAGTCCGAACCAGCAAAATCTTGACTTCAAAACATCCGTTTCTATTCCATCTCCCATGTTCCTAAGCAACAAAATATCACTAGAATTCAGTAGCATCCCGTCCAAACAAATATAATCAGAGTTGCTAAGGAAAGAATTAACCTCATGGTTCAAGCGACGGGCACGGGCGCGTGTGATTGGTCCTAGTAATTGAATTGTAGGTGGAGGCTCCATGTGTGTATCATGTGAAGTGATGTCCTCATCATTCTCCCCCTCTTGAATTGGAGTCGTCCTCGACTCAAGCTCATCGTCAGCTCCCAAATAGGGTTTTAAATCATCAGCACGGGGCATCAATTTAAACTTTCTCAAATCAGGAGAACGATCCTTGCGCAAGTACAACCAAACAAGATCTCCTGGTTTGAAAAACATCTTCTTTATTCCTTTATTTGTCTTTTGAGCAAAATAGCGTGCCTTCTTTTCTATAACTTCCTTGGTCTTTAGATGCATATCTTTCACAAACTCTGCACGCTTAGTTGTCTCCATGTTTGCTCTCTCTTGAAAAGGAAGTGGCAGCAAATCAAGTGGTGTGATTGGCTTAAAACCATACACCACTTCAGACGGACACAATTGTGTTGTTGAGTGAACAGCTCTATTGTATGCAAATTCATCATGTGGAAGGCAGTCCTCCCATTCCTTCAAGTTCTTCTTAATCATTGTTCGCAGCAACATGGAGAGTGTACGGTTTACCACCTCTGTTTGACCTTCAGTTTGCGGGTGACAAGTTGTTGCAAATAGCAATTTTGTGCCAAGCTTGGCCCACATTGTCTTCTAAAAGTAACTCATAAACTTCACATCACGATCTGAAATAATGGTTCTAGGCATCCCGTGCAATCTCACAATTTCCCTGAAAAATAAATCAGCAATATGTGAAGCATCGTTGGTCTTGTGACAGGGAATAAAGTGTGCCATTTTAGAAAACCTATCCACTCTTACAAATATGGAGTCTCTCCCTCTCTTTGTCCTAGGCAATCCCACAATAAAGTCCATGCTAATATCTTCCCATGGTGCACTAGAAACAGCAAGTGGAGTATACAAACCATATGGGTTAAGTTTGGACTTAGCTTTATGGTATGTGGCACAACGCTGCACAAATCGTTCAACATCTCTCTGCATCTTGAGCCAATAAAAAATATTGGACAGCAGGGCCAAAGTCTTTTCTCTCCCAAAATGTTCCATTAATCCACCGCCATGTGATTCCTGCAACAACAGCAAATGTACGGACGAATCTGGAACACATAGCTTGTTAGCATGGAACAGGAACCCGTCATAAATATGAAATTTTTCCAGCCTTTCCCATCATTACATTTAGTGTATGGTTCAGCAAATTCTTTATCCACAACATACAAATCTTTCAAACTTTCCAAATCTGGAATGTTAATATCAAGTTGAGATAAAAGAACAACCCTGTGAGACAATGCATCAGCAACCACATTTTCTTTGCCATTCTTGTATTTCACAATGTATGGGAAAGGTTCAATAAATTC
Organism: Zizania palustris; assembly: GCA_019279435.1. Classification (NCBI taxonomy): domain Eukaryota; kingdom Viridiplantae; phylum Streptophyta; class Magnoliopsida; order Poales; family Poaceae; genus Zizania; species Zizania palustris. The sequence goes on along the minus strand of JAAALK010000287.1, from coordinate 102,748,303 downwards.
AACCCATTTAACATGTCTACGGTTCAGTTTAGCTTGCCCTCTCAAATATTTTAGTGCTTCATGATCAGAATGTATAATAAACTCCTTAGGCAAAAGGTAATGTTGCCAAGATTCAAGCACACGCACTAAGGCATATAATTCCTTATCATAGGTAGAATAATTCAACTGTGGACCATGCAATCTCTCACTAGAATAGGTCACGGGTTTACCTCCTTGTAGCAGCACATCTCCTATTCCAAAATCACTAGCATCACATTCTAACTCAAAAGGCTTACTGAAGTCGGGTAGCTGAAGTAGAGGTGCATGTGTAAGGCGATCCTCGAGTGTGGCAAAAGCTTGTTCTTGTGCTGGCTCCCAAGTAGAAGTAACTCCCTTCTTGGTCAACTCAGGTAAAGGACCGGCTATGGTGCCGAAATCTTTCACAAAACGCCGGTAGAAACCTGCAAGACCAAGAAAACTACGTACCTGTGTGATAGTTTGGGGTTGCGGCCAGCTGTTGATTGCTTCTACCTTCGCCGCGTCTACCTCAATACCCTGTGAAGTGACAACATATCCAAGAAACACAACTCGATCCGTGCAAAATGTGCACTTCTCAAGGTTACCAAACATTCTAGCCTCTCGGAGGACAGAAAAGACAGCACGTAGGTGTTCAACATGTTCAGTGAGAGACTTGCTATAAACCAAGATATCATCAAAGTATATGTTGGCGTAAAAGATTACGCTAACAGGTTTCTATAGAAAAGAAACTAACAAACGAAGTGTTTGCGAAGCAAACTGTTCTAAGCCTCCGAAAGGATAATAACTTAGAATAGTTCGAAAGTGTATATTGATTCACTTGTAATCGGTCCTCATTACAGGGTAAAATGGGGGGTATTTATAGGCCTAAACATTAAGGAAAAGACCTATTTACCCCTCTATTACAACCGACATTAAGGAAACTATTCGGTTTCCTTAATAGGGCTAAAATGGTAAAAGACTAATCTAATAGGATAGAAGATAAGTCTTCCATCTTAGCTGGCAGAAAAGATCTTGAAGGACTTTGGTTCGAAGACATACTTCGAACCAATGCCTGCCTTCGGGCTTCGAACCAGGTTCCATGCACCTTCGAAGATGGACTTCGGACAATCTTCGAACTGGTCAGCTGTCTTCATGCTGCTTTGGCAATAACCCTGAAGATGAGATATTTTCCCCCAACAGTAGCCCCTCGAATACGCTTCTCCGTTCGACCTGTAACGTTAGGAGAACAGTATACGGAAAGAAAAGATAACCAATCATAGGGGTTATTGATTTTTGTTTTATCTTCGAAATACATGAAGATATGAACTTCGAATCAGTCATAAGATAATTACTTTTCGAACTACCTTAGAACTGATTCAAGAAGTTCGAAAGTCTTTTTGGACTTAGAAAATATAGCCGTTAGTTTCTGTTTCTAACGGAGTTATATGAAGCGTTATTTTCGGAGGAAAATAACAGGCGGGAATGCGAAAGGGCAGAGCCCAAACGGTAACAAACGGAAAGTTTAGGCTATAAATAAAGAACTCCAGAACTTACTTGATTACCTTTTCACTGCTTGCTCCCAGTCAAAAGCCTTTTGAGTTCTTGAGTTCTTGAGCCCTAGCTTTCGAGTTCTTGAGCCCTAGTCCCCACTCTCTCGGATCGATCCAGCGATTGCGATGGCGAAGACCAAAGGCTCTGCACCTCCTTCGACCTTGGCTCGTCAACAAGCGGCTGCGGCAGCGGCAGCGGCAACAGTGGCGGCGATGCCTTCGATGCAGGCGACAACTTCCATGGCGGCAAAGGGAAAAAATCCCCAAATCGCCGATGATCAAGGTCTGTGCCCTCCATCGACCAAATATCTGGACCAATCCTTTGAATTAGGACATTCAACCTGCAAAAGAGAGTCCCTGGCAATGGCAGTAGGAGGAAATATAGGTGCAGGTATTATGATTCGAAAACCAGGGAAAGAAGCAATCCCATCACCAAGACCTGGAGAAGTCGTAGTGTTCGAAGCTTTTTTCGAAGCAGGCTTGGGCCTTCCTGCTGTAGATTTCTTGGCTGAAGTCCTTGACTTATTTCATGTAACCCTCCCCCAGCTGTCTCCGAATGCTGTAGCTAGATTAGCTATCTTCGAGTGGGCTCTAAGAGCCGAAGGTTGTGAGGGGAGGGCTGAAATCTTCGCAGCATTGCATAGAGCAACTTGTCAGCCGAAGACCTTCGTAGGCTCCGGAGGTGAAAAAGTAGTGGTTGCCTTCGGAAGCATCAATTTCAGGCTTCGAGATGAATACGCTCTGCGATTCCCTGCTAAAGCCATCAATGCTAGATGGTATACTGATTGGGTGCTGAAATGGTTCTATGCCGAAGTCGGGGCAAGCAATCCTCTGGCTGGACCTCTTAAAGAAATCCAGTTCCGAAAAGAAGCTTTGGTGCGTCCTGACGAAGGCCAATTCGAAGCCCGTCTGAGCTTGCTTGAAAAAGTTAGCCGAAGACTCAGTATGCGAGATTTGGCCGAAGAGTTCATTGGTCTTCAAATTCCTCCGTTGATGGCTGACTGGCCTATTATCTTCGAAGATGATTCCGAAGGTGGTCTTCGGAGAATTAACTTGACTTCAAGTCCTACAGGTAACTTCGAAAACAACATGCATTAAACATATTTACTTCGAAGAAAAACTGACTTGAATTATTTATTTTGTAGAATCTTCAGCCCCTGTTACTTCAGAGCAAATTGTAAGGGCTTCGGAGAAGATTTTGGGTGCTCCAACTCCGTCAGAAAAAGAATGGCGAATTAAATTAGTCGGAAGTTGGGAGCGTTTTAACAGAGTATGGGGAATGCTGGAGTTAACTCCACCCCCTCTGACGGACTGGGTGCCTCAGGAGAAAGGCCCCAAGAAAAGAGTAGCCGAAGCCGGAGCTTCGGGTTCAGCAAAGACTCCGGTGAAGAGGGTGGCTCGGAAGCCGAAGAACCTCGCACCTTTAGATCCTATACCTTCGAGCTCCAGAGCTTCGGTCTCCGATTCCCAAGAAGAAGTGGAAAGGTTACTTGTGCGCCTATTGGAAGAGAATGAAACTCAAAGGGCTGCACAAACCGGAGTGCCTGTGAACGTACCGGAGTCCGGAGAAAACGCTGATCAACCAAGGACTTCGGTAGTTCAAGAAGATGTAGCTCAGGACGAAGTTCCTGTGGATGAAAGTGGGGTTGAAGTTACTATGGCTTCGATTCCCGAAGAAGTAGCGAGGACTACCCAGGACGATGCTCCTGTAGTCCATGATTCAACGGCTGATTCAGATGAAGAATTAGCTTTCGATCCACCAATCAGTCCGACAACAACTCCTCCACGGACTGCCGAAGGTAGAATTCGAAGAACTTTTTGTATTTATTTGAATTTTTATACTATGTATAATACTTTTGATTGTTTTGCAGAACCCACTCCTATGGAAGAAGTCCGCCAGGAGGAAATAATTCCCGAACCATCGACGACTTCGGAGCCAGCCCCAAGAGTTACTCAAAAGGGGCCTGGAAGAGGCAAAAGACAAATAGAGCCCCTGCCTGCTATAAGCTCCGAATCAACTCCGTCTGATTCAACAGACGAGAGCCAATCTTCCAGGGAGGTTCGAACTCCAGTGGCTCCGAAGTCCGCAGGCCAAAGCTCCGGTCCTTCATTGAACGAAGATGACCAAGAGGCAATAAGCATGCTCCCCTTGCTGGCTCCTTTCTTAGGGCAAACAACTGGTCTTCGGACTTTGCTCGAACCTTTGGATCGAGCTAGTCGTGAGATAGGGGAGACCGAATTAGTGGCCATCCTGCGCAAGGCTGACAGGACGGAGCTTAATGCCATTATTGAACGTACAGCTTATCAGGTATGAAACAACTGTAAATTATTATAGAATTTATCTTCGAATGAATATTTACTTTGATTTTTACTTTGGCAGCAAACTGTCTTGGCCCGAGCTGCAAGTTTATGCAATGACGAAGAAATCGCTCGGCTTCGGGAAGAAAATAGCACTCTTCGAAGGAATTTTAACATCTCTGAAAGTCGAGTGACTCAAATGGACAATATAATATCAACAGAGCGAAGGGCCAGGCAAAGCTTGGAGGCTGTAAAGAAAGAGCTCGAAGCGGAAAGGATTGTGCTTCGAGCAGAAGTTGACAAACTACGGACGGAGCATGCTACTGCAGGGTCTAGGCTCGTCCGGCTTGAAGAGGAAGCTAGCCAATTGTTGACACAGAAAAATACTTTGACCACTGAGAATGCTAGGCTTTCTGGGGTTTTGGACGAAGTTACTTCGGCGAAGGATGCGCTGAATGAAGATAAGTTGAAGTCTGAGAAGGTGGCTGCGGAGATTATGAATCAGTTGTTAGAAGTCCTGGAGTACTTCGGTACTACTGGAATTCTCCCTTCTGATGATAACATCAGCCTTCTGCGCCGGTTGAAAAGGATCCAAGGGGTGGCGAAGCAGATGAAGACGGCGGGCATTAGATACGGAGAACTCTCCGGACATGTGTCTGCTGTTGGTCTGCTTCGCTATTACGAGGATTTGGGCCGATCAATAACTCCGGACGCAGGAAGAGGTCCAATCACCTTCGACGACGACCGACTTCTCAAACCTTCCGAAGGCGTAGCTGCTGCTTGGCGGGCCTTCCAAACTTCGTGGAGAGCCGAAGGTCGATCTGCGATCAAGGCTTGGATTGATGAAGGCCAACGCCAGAAGCATGTTCGAAGCCAGGCTTCGAGCAGCCATCCTCCTTCAAACCCACAGGTTTAGGAATGTTTTAGGATTTTTAACCGTGTAAAGCTTTGTGCTTGTAATCATTTATCAATGAAAATCTTGTTTGTTATATTTTTAGGCTTTGCATCTTATCGAAGATATCGAAGTGTTAGAGCTTAACAGCGAACTTCGCTCATTGTGGAAAACCTTCGAACTTCTCAAGAGTTATAAACGTCCTCGATTCCTTATCCCTCGAGATGACTCCGGCGTTATTGCGCCCGAAGTAATCAAAGACGTATTGTCTTATATTAAAGAGGAAGATAAAGAGAGCGACGCAAACACCTCGTCTTCTGAAGACACTAATTGGTCCGAAGACGAAGGTGAAGCCCAAAATAAAAAACCTGAAGATCTTAGAAGCTGGGAGAGAAGCCCCGAGCGGCTTCGAACTTGGGCCGAACTTCAACAAGAACAGAAGGATTTTAGAGCTTTGAAGGGGAGAAAAAGAGTTAAACGTAAAGTTCTTAGAACTTCCGATGTTGGAACTAGTCGTTCCACCCCTAGCTCTCGGGACCGAAGAGGTCTCCGATTCCTTCTTGGTATAGATACCAATTTTTCATAATGTAATTTGTAAATACATTTATTTTGATAATGAATGCCGATTTAAAATTGTCTCCATATTACTAGCCCCTCTTTGGGTATAAGCAACTTCGAACTGTATTCAAAGATGGTTATGCGCAAAGAAAAACTTCGGAGTACAATTTTTTCTTGGGGGTTCGGAGCCCCTCTGTCATTTATAAAGATCTTTTGAAATCTTATGAAATGTCTTCGACTATTTGTAGTCAGAAGAATGGTAACTTGGTACCTTTGTTTTTTTATGAAAGAAATCAATTGAGATAACTTCCAGGACACTTTAGTGTTTTTTTTTAAAAAATTTGTCACTTTGGACGTATATGAACAGTCATTCGAAGCTCATGGCTTAAATGCTGTTTGCTTTAGCCACCTTCAGCTGTTTTTCTTGCAGAAATCTACCAGCCGGAGCTTGGATTTCGCAGAAATTGTAGCCACCTTCGGCTATTTTTGCAGAAGTCTACCAGCCGGAGCTTGGACTTCGCAGAATTTGGCCACTTGGGCTCTTTTTTGCAGAAGTCTACCAGCCGGAGCTTGGACTTCGCAGAATTTGGCCACTTGGGCTCTTTTTTGCAGAAGTCTACCAGCCGGAGCTTGGACTTCGCAGAATTTGGCCACCTTCGGCTCTTTTTACGGAAGTCTGACAAGCTGCAGCTTGGACTCCGCAGATTTTGGCCACCTTCGGCTCTTTTTACGGAAGTCTACCAGCCGAAGCTTGGACTCCGTAGAGTGTGGTTTTGGGCTCTTTTACGGATGCCTACAAGCCAGTGGCCTGGGCTCCGGATTATGTCAGCCCCCACATCGGAGGCTTCGAACTTTATGGGTTCGAAGTCCGAAAATACAGCCCTGCTTGATAACACTTCCCTCTCGATCGACTTCCGTCCCAGCGCGTCCGCTCGGGAAACTAGGAGTGTCAAGGGGAAGGCAAACCACAGGGTGTATGCTTTATTAATTTAGAGGTGATTACAAGCGGATTACAAGGAGCCCTTATGCGAAGTATCGCTTTAGGTGCTCCGCATGCCACGTATGTGCTAACTCCTCACCTTCTAAATTAGCTAATTTAAATGAACCAGGGCGCCCCGAGCGGACGATTAGATATGGACCTTCCCATTTATTGCCTAACTTCCCTGGTGCTATAAGGCTTCGTAGAACAAGATGACCCGGTCTTAACTCGCTGAGCTTAACCTTCGGGTCATACCAAGTCTTCGTCTGCTGATGATACTTTGATAAATTGGCTACAGCTCGAAGCCTTGTTTCTTCTGACAAATCTAACGAAGCTTGTCTTTCTTCTTCGATGTCTGGTTCGGTGCTGCGAAGTGATCCTCCTTTGAGCTCCGTTGGAGTCATAGCTTCATCTCCGAATAGTAGTCTGAACGGAGTAAAACCTGTGGACCTTGTTTGCGTAGTCCGAATGGACCACAGAATCTTCGGAAGCTCTTCGGTCGACAGTCCCTTTGACAAGCCTACTATTCTTCGATTTAGCCCTGATAAGATATTTCCATTGGCTCGCTCAACGGCTCCATTCGACAGAGGATGTCTCACTGCAGCAAAACATAGTTGAATGCCTAGGTCTTCGCAAAACTTTCTGAAGGGTTCTGCATCGAACTGTGTTCCATTATCAACTGTGAGATATCTAGGCACTCCGAACCGACAAATAATGTTTTTCCAGAAGAATTTCTGTACATTATTCGAAGTGATAGCTGTTAAGGGCTCTGCTTCCACCCACTTAGAGAAATATTCGATAGCTACCACTGCGAACTTCAGATTTCCCTTTGCTAACGGAAAGGGACCAATTAGATCCATACCCCATCTGGCCATTGGCCATACTGGAGCAATGACTTGAAGAGCTGTTGGTGGGCGATGACTCCGTCGACCCATCCACTGGCATCCTTGGCAAGTGCGGACCAAGCTCTCCGCATCAGCTGTTATTGTGGGCCAATAAAGCCCCTGGCGAAGTGTTTTTCCTGCCAGAGCTCTAGGGGCTAAATGACTTCCACAAAGGCCTTCATGAATTTCTCGAAGAATTTCTTGGCCTTCGGCTTGAGATATACATCGGAGTAGAGGGGAACATACTCCGGCCTTGTATAATATACCGTTGATTAACTGATAGTTTCTTGCTCTGAGCTTTAATCTTGACAATTGGGGCTCTTCTGGCAAATTTGTTCCTCCTTGCAAAAGTTCTATAATTGAATCTTTCCAATCTGCACTAGGAATGCATAAAATCTCTGCAGAAGCAACTTGAGGCACCGAAGGTATATTGAGCTCCTCATAGAAAGCTTCGTCGGGCACATCCACAGCTCCGGCAGCAGCCTTCGCTAAAATGTCCGCTTGCACGTTTTCAACTCTTGGTATACTCCGAATGGAAATACCCTTGAAATGTGCTTCGATCTTGCGAATTTCTTCCAAATACTTTGCAAGCTGTGGATGTCGGACCTGAAAACTTTTGTCTACGTGCCCTGCTACTATCTGAGAATCTGTCTTTATAATTATTCTTGTAGCCCCTAGAGCACGTGCTTTCCGAAGTCCCAATAATATTCCTTCGTACTCCGCTATATTATTGGTAGACTTAAAGTTGAGTCTTGCGGAGTACATTGCTCTTTGCCCTGATGGTGAAATTAATACTGCCCCAATGCCTGCTCCGGATGCTTGAAAAGCCCCATCGGAGTAAATAGTCCAAACTCCGTCATCTGATTTCTCCGGAGTCAGCTTCGCAGGTGGAGTCCACTCTGCTACGAAGTCTGCTAGAACTTGAGATTTGATAGCTGTCCTTGCCAGGAAAGATATGCCGAAAGGTGCTAGCTCTACTGCCCACTTTCCAATCCTTCCAGTGGAATCTTTGCTTCGGAGCATATCTCCTAAAGGATACGAAGTTGGTACAATTACATTATGAGCCAAAAAATAATGTCTTAGCTTCCTCGAAGCCATTATCAGAGCATAAACGAACTTTTCAAGTTCGGAATATCTTGTCTTTGCTCCTGACAATGCTTCGGATACAAAATAGACAGGATTGGACCAACTTCCCATTGATATCTGCTTCTCTGACAAGGACTGCGCTGACAGCTGAACCTGTAGCTGCGAGATATAGGAGTAGGGTTTCGTCCGCAATAGGCACCGTGAGTGTAGCAAGATTGCTGAGATAATCTTTAATATCTTCGAAGCTTTTCTGACACTCCGGTGTCCATGCAAAATCTTCGGACCCTTTCAAAGCTTTAAATATTGGCAAGCTCCTCTCCGCAGACCTTGATAAAACCTGCTAAGTGCGGCCAGACGTCCAGTCAGCTTTTGCACTTGCTTTAAATTCTCCGGAGGAGCCATCTTCTGCAGCGCAGTTATTTGAGTAGGGCTAGCTTCAATTCCCCTGCTTGAAACTAAGTACCCTAACAACTTTCCAGCCTTAGCTCCGAATATACATTTTTCGGGGTTAAGGCGGATCCCACATGCCCGAAGGCTATTGAATGTTTCTGCTAAGTCTAGGCTATGTTGGTGCTTTAAAGCACTCTTTATTACAATATCATCCATATAGGCCTCCACATTGCGACCTAATTGATGACCTAGAGCCTTAGCAACTAATCTTGAAAAAGTAGCCCCGGCATTTCTTAGGCCGAAGGGCATTCTTACATAGCAGAAGACTCCCGAAGGAGTTACAAAGCTCGTCTTGATTTCATCTTCGCGCTTCAACCATATTTGATGATATCCGGAATACGCGTCAAGGAAGCTTAGTAACTCCGAACCTGCAGTGGAGTCAACTAGTTGATCAATTCGGGGCATGGGGTAGGGGTCACGTGGGCACGCTTTATTCAAAGATGTGAAATCAATGCACATGCGCCACTTTCCGGAAGACTTCTTCCTGACGAAGACTGGGTTGGCTAGCCATTCTGTATGGGCCACTTCTCTTATAATCCCAGCCTTCAACAGTTTTTCAACTTCGTCCTTAGCTAGAGCAGCTCTCTCTGCGGACATCTTCCGGAGCCCTTGTCGAACAGGCCGGGCCTTCGGGTTTACAAGCAAGCTGTGCTCAATAATATCCCGATCGACTCCGGTGATATCTTCGTCAGACCAGGCGAAGACATCCAAATTTTCTCCTACAACCTTTTCCAAGGAAGTTGCAACTTCGGGAGGTAAATCTTTACCAAACTGAAAAGTGTATTCTTTACCATCTTTGACAATGATCTTCGTTGCAATCTCTCCTTCGGGACTTGGTCTTGGAAACGACTTCTTCGAAGCTTCGGAGGAGGCTGAAAAAATTTCTCCATTTTCTTGGACACTGTTTACTTGCCTCGGATCAAGAGGAGGACCATGACCATATTCTGCTCTCCGAGCTATGGCTTGATCTCCGAAGACTGTCAGAACTCCTGATTGTGTGGGCATCTTCATGCATAAGTAATTGTGATGCGCCACAGCTCCGAACTGATTCAACATGCCTCGGCCAAAGATAACATTATAAGCATACGGGGCATCCACCACATCAAAGATAACTTCTTCAGTTCGGGCTAGTAAACCTTCTCCGAAAGTTACTTCCAGGCCTATCTGGCCAAGTGCATCTAGCGGGGGTCCTGCGAAGCCTTGCAGAGGACGAGCCGCTGGAAGGAGATGCTTCCGGGAAATGCATAACTGATCGAAGGCTTGTACAAATATGATATCTGACGAGCTACCTCCGTCAATTAGTACCCTTCGGACTTCTGTTCCTGCAATATCAGCAGTGATAACCAACGGATCTGCATGCGGGAACTTGATACCAGCTGCATCCTCCGCAGAGAAAGATATTGGAACATGAGACCACTCCGGCATTGCAGCTGCAGATGACGAAGTTCCAATGTGGCCTACTTCTCGAACGTACTCTCTTCGCTGTCTCTTGGACATGCTTCCGAGGGTACCTCCTCCGGAGATAGGGAGAACTACTCTCTTCCCTCTATCTTGCCCTTCTTCTTGCTTCGGAGGTGGCATAACATTGGCCACCGGAGGATGCCTTGCAGCATCAAGATTTTCTATCCGCGCCACAGCCTGGACCGGCTCCGAGCGCACTGCTGCTGCTGGACTTCGGTCGGTACTACCTCGACCCGAAGTTCTCTCCAAGTATTCTCCCCGAAGGGTAAGAATAGCCTTGCAGGTGTCAGTTGCATGGCTTCGGTTCTCTCCATGAAAACAGCAAAAAAGGGTCTGGCCCTTGCCAGCCGTTTTCCCTGGCGGCCTCCAGCCGCTGGACTTGTTCCCTGCAGACTGTGGAGTTCTTGGTGCAAACTTCTGCGGGGGTGCAATGTTTAAGACCTCAGAACGAGGGTGCTTTTGCCCTCTTCTTCTATCATGTTGCACTTCGAAGACTGGTTCTTGCGGCTGAGCCGAAGTCTTCACCTCTGCTTTAACTTCTGTCAACACTGTCGAAGTAGCAGTAGTCCTCCGAAGCCAACCTTCTTCTGACTTCGAGTATTCCTCGAAGTACGACATCAGCTGTGATACTGTGGTGATGCTCTTCCGATGCAATTTATCTAGAAGGCCTTTATGACTGACGCCTTCCCGAGCCGCATCGACCACTGAAGATGTAGACAGCCCCCGGATTTGCGACTTCGTGTGAGCGAAGCGCTTGAAGTACTGCCTCAATGTTTCTCCGGGAAGCTGTTTCACTTGGAAAAGGCTTCCTGTCGACATGGGGGGCACGAAGGTGCCTTGAAAGTTACTTATGAACTTCCTCTTTAACTGTACCCATGACATGATTGATCCTGGTTTTAAAGACCAGAACCATCTCAACGCCACTCCTTCGAGGGCTAACGGGAAGCACTTCGCCATAGTTTCTCTGTCTCCGCCACTAGCCTCGATTGCTAGGGCATAAGAACGCGCAAACTCACTGGGATCTTCGTCTCCGGCATACTTGCTAAGCTTCGAAGCTTTGAACCTCGGATCGAAGCGAACCTTCTGAAGCTCGGGATGCAACGAAGATTCATCGTCGTAAGAGGCGTTCTCCGGGGCTTCGGGATAGTCAAGATCGTCGTCTTCGTGCACTTCGGGGATAGCTGGGGTGGCTTGAGGACGAAGCCTGTTCGCAGCCTCTTGCCGCCACCTTGCTACCTCGGCTTGAAGATTGGCCATTTGAGTGGCCATATCTCGAAGGCTATCTTCATCTCCTCCGGAAGGACCTTCCGGGTCTTGAGAACTGGTATGATCAGTTCCAATCGGAATGGAGGGTGGCAGAGTGGCTCCGGGCGGTCGGAGTGTAGAAGGGGTTGGTGGAGAGGTTTCGTATCCTCGAGGGATAGAAGCCCCTTGCGGAGTTTGAGGTGGAGGGATAGTCGAAGACCCTCCGACTTCGACTGTGTCGAAGGGTATCTCTCCGGAGATCCGAGAGGACCTCCGAGTAGGATTGCGAGGTGCACTCCGCTTAGGAGGCATAATGCAAAAGGTTGGTAGAGAACGAAGTTTTTTGGACTAGGTTCCCCACGGACGGCGCCAACTGTTGGCGTAAAAGATTACGCTAACAGGTTTCTATAGAAAAGAAACTAACAAACGAAGTGTTTGCGAAGCAAACTGTTCTAAGCCTCCGAAAGGATAATAACTTAGAATAGTTCGAAAGTGTATATTGATTCACTTGTAATCGGTCCTCATTACAGGGTAAAATGGGGGGTATTTATAGGCCTAAACATTAAGGAAAAGACCTATTTACCCCTCTATTACAACCGACATTAAGGAAACTATTCGGTTTCCTTAATAGGGCTAAAATGGTAAAAGACTAATCTAATAGGATAGAAGATAAGTCTTCCATCTTAGCTGGCAGAAAAGATCTTGAAGGACTTTGGTTCGAGGACATACTTCGAACCAATGCCTGCCTTCGGGCTTCGAACCAGGTTCCATGCACCTTCGAAGATGGACTTCGGACAATCTTCGAACTGGTCAGCTGTCTTCATGCTGCTTTGGCAATAACCCTGAAGATGAGATATTTTCCCCCAACAGTATACAACCACAAAGCGTCCTATAAAGTGCCGTAGGACTTCATTCATCAAGCGCATGAAGGTACTAGGTGCATTAGTAAGTCCAAAAGGCATGACAAGCCACTCATATAATCCAAACTTTGTTTTAAAAGCAGTTTTCCATTCATCACCTAGTTTCATGCGAATTTGGTGGTAGCCACTACAGAGATCGATCTTAGAAAAGATAATGGCACCACTAAGCTCATCAAGCATGTCATCCAATCTAGGAATAGGGTGTCGATATCGAATGGTGATATTATTAATGGCACGACAATCAACACACATGCGCCAACTACCATCTTTCTTAGGTACCAAAAGAACGGGTACTGCACAAGGACTAAGGCTTTCACGGACGTACCCACGATCAAGAAGGTCCTGTACTTGGCGCTCAATTTCTTATGTCTCCTCTGGATTGGTACGGTACGCTGCACGATTAGGAAGAGACGCTCCCGGGATCAAATCAATTTGGTGCTCGATGCCGCGTAACGGTGGCAGCTCGGGTGGTATTTCAGCAGGAAAAACATCGTTAAACTCCTGCAAAAGGTCAGTGACTGCAACAGGAACAGAGCTAAGAATGTTCGCAAGTGAAAACAACACGTTTGTGCAAATCAAGCCGTATAGCAATGGAGTATCATCACAAATTTCAGCAAGGTCAGTTTTAGTTGCAAGCATGACATGTCCTTTTAGATTAATAACTTGTGATGAAGAAGGAGAAGCAATTTTATCTTTCTATTGCCTCAAAAGTGTCTTAGCTACATGCTTATTTTCAGAAGGTTGTTTGCTCTTTTGTGCATCCCTAGCATGTTTTTCTTGTTCTAATTTTACAATTTCAGCAGGAGTCATAGGAAGCAATGTAACTTTCTTTCCTTTATACAAAAATGTGTACTTATTGCTCCTACCATGGTGTGTAGCATCAGTATCATATACCCAAGGTCTACCAAGTAATAGAGAACATGCTTGCATTGGTACTACATCAAAATCAGCAAATCCGAAGTATGTACCAATGGAAAATTCGATGTGAGCAGTTTGTGTTACCATGACCTTACCGCTATTGTTGAACCATTGCACGTGGTAAGGGTGTGGATGTGCACGTGTGGGAAGTTGAAGCTTCGTTACCATGTCCTGGCTCACCAAATTGTTGCAACTACCGCTGTCGATGATGACACGTACACGACGGTCTTTGGCGAGGAAGTAGGTCTGAAACAGATTATTCCATTGTGACTGGTCGTCCTGGTCCATGTGAGTGCTCAAGTCACGTTGTACAATAAGTGCTGCCATGTTAGTGAAAAGACAAAAAAACAAAGAATAATCCTTATGTAAAACAGCTAGGTGGGGTGGTGGGTGTGTGGTGGAAGCAATCCGTCAAGCGCCTTACCCACGCTTGCAAGTGTTCTTACCACGCCGCAGTGAGGTCACCGGCCTACAGGTGATGAACCAAGTGGAGGGTGGTGTACAATTGCAAGGAATGAACCTGTCCTGACCAAGAGAAAGGTGTAGCTTGGAAGGCAAAGTGAGTAGCAAGGAGTAGCGATAATAATAACAGTTAAACTAAGTTCAATACGTGTTCCCTAGTACTCGTCAAAGTTGCTGGCCTTAGTGCTTCCAATGTGAAAGTTCAAGCAATAGAGGGAAACTATGTGCCCAAAAATCAAATGGAAGCAATAACAGGCCAAAATCAGCTCTCTGCAGATCGGACAAGAGATCGGACAAGGGATCGGACAAGCAGAATCTGTTACTGCCGCTGATAATTCTGTTACTGCCGCTGACCGGACAAGAGTTCGGACAAGAGATCGGACAAGCAGAATCTGTTACTGCCGCTGATAATTGTGTTACTACCGCTGACCGGACAAGAGTTCGGACAAGAGATCGGACAAGCAGAATCTGTTACTGCCGCCGATAATGCTGTTACTACCGCTTCTTCTCTTTTTTTGATTTTTTTCTCGCTTCTTTTTTTCACTCTATTTTTTTTTGAACAAGGATGACCAGAGATGCAACCACAAAAATTGGCACCTACAACTGAGGTGGGATGTGGCTCACAGAAATTCAACAAGTTCGCTGACCGGTGAGTAAAAACTTTGACCAATTTTTTTCTTTATCTTCCTGATTTTTTTTTGGCGATTTTGGTGAGGGCTAACAGGCGAATTGGGTCAGGAACACGCTCAAAAAATTTCAGGTTTTTCTGCCAAACGAGCGAAAAGTTATGCCTGTTTTACTGAAGGGGGGTCACCAAGACTCGATGTGGAAAACGAATAGGGTTGCGGAAGGGGGGTTTTTTGGTGGGGAATTTTTTGAGACACAAGACCAACTACTACTCAAACAACACAAAGTGATTACTAAACCAGCAACAAGACTCGACCAAGAACATGAACTCAACAAAGTTAAAACTGAAATTAAAATCGCAAGGCACAAAGGGGTTCTCGGTGGGGAATTTTTTTGGTGCGGTTTTCTGGACTCTAGGTAAAAATAAAAGCAGATCGAGATTACCTAATGGGAAATCTGAGCTCTGATACCAACTGATGGGGGATTGGTCCTGATCTTCCGCTAGGTAAAGGATAACTTGGGTTGGTGGAGAATCTCGACGTTGGCGATCCAAGGCTCCGGTCCGGCGGATCAAAACCTTGCAATCGTTACACCACTGTCTCCGTTGGTTATCAACCACGCAGAACGCGATTGACCTCGCCACGAAGGCTAATTCCTGCAAGCGAACCCAAGAACACAAGCAAGAACAGGAAGGATACAAGTCGAATGCCAAATCACAGACCAACGATGATAAGGTGAGGTTTCACAAACGCCAATGCAGCAGCCAATCGGTCCGGTGCAAGAGGCGGGATCTAAACACACAAGTGTAGATGCAAACAAAGCAAAACCTAACCCTAAAGGCGGCTGGCGAGAATATATAGGGCGTGGGCAGCCTGTGGAAGGTGAACAGACTCAGAATATGGGCTAGAAGGCGAACAGACTTGGACTATGGGCCAACACGGCCCAGTTCTGTCATGCAGGACTGTTTCAATCACACAGGACGACTCGAGACTCCAAATGAGGTGAAACCAACGGCAAATGATCCGTCTTCTCCTCAGCTTTCCAAAAAGTCCAAGAACTTGCCTATCGGACTTCGTATGAGGAAGTTATGCCCATTTTGGTGCATGGTGGTCGATGTAGTCCGAACCAGCGAAATCTTGACTTCAAAACATCCGTGCGACTTCGTCTTCAACTCCAACTCTTCTATTCCATCTCCCATGTTCCTAAGCAACAAAATATCACTAGAATTTAGTAGCATCCCGTCCAAACAAATATAATCAAAGTTGCTAAGGAAAGAATTAACCTCATGGTTCAAGCGACGGGCACGGGCGCGTGTGATTGGTCCTAGTAATTGAATTGTAGGTGGAGGCTCCATGTGTGTATCATGTGAAGTGATGTCCTCATCATACTCCGAATTAGAGTCCGTCATCATACTTCGAACTTGACTCAATGCATCCCCGGAGTCATATGCTAGAAATCTTGGACTTAATCACCAACCTTTGTCTTGTTATTGCAATAACCCTGAAGATGGAATATTTTCCCCCAACAGAGCCCTAAGAAGTACTTGAGCTCACCCATGAGGCTCATCTCAAACTCACTGTGCATCTGCTTAGAAAACTTGGACACAAGAGAATCAATAGTACCGCCAAAGATTATATCATCCACGTAAATCCGAGCGACTATGAAATCTGAAGCATCTCTGAGTAAGAAAAGAGTTTTATCCACAGAACCCAACACAAAACCCTTCCCCAACAAAAACTGCTTTAACTGGTCATACCAAGCCTTGGGGGCTTGCTTCAACCGGTATAAAGCTTTTTGCAATTTAAAAACATGTCGAGGAAATTTAGGGTTCTCAAAACTGGGGGGCTGGCTAACATAAACCTCCTCTTCTATGTACCCGTTCAGAAAAGCACTCTTGACGTCCATTTGAAAAAGCTTAAAACCCTTCGAAACGGCAAAAGCTAAAAGAATGCGATTGGACTCAAGACGGGCAACAGGATCAAAGGTTTCTTCAAAGTCAATACCTTCCTTCTGGCAAAAACCCTAGGCAACTAATCGAGCCTTGTTGCACACCACAACCCCATCTTCACCTTGCTTGTTCTTGAACACCCACTTGGTGCCTATGGGGTTGCATCCTGGTGGCGGCTCAACTAGTGTACAAACTCGATTGCGGACAAAGTTCTCAAGCTCTTCTTGCATGGCATTAATCCAGTTAGAATTAGAAAGAGCGTGAGAGACATCTCTGGGCTCAAAAGATGCAACAAAAGCAGATTCAGCAAACACAGCAAGAGAGTCAACAGATGAACGCAAAGTTCTCTCAGTCAAATCACCAATGATGAGCTCTGAGGGGTGATCACGCTGAATTGCTCGGGATCCCTGGTGAGCTAAAGTCACCTCACCGGAGTCAGCAGCAGGTACCTCTGGACTCGACTGAGGGGGCTCTATCGAAGTGGAAGATGTGATCAGAGGTCCGCCCTCGTCCTCAGTCGAAGTCTCAGAAGGTGTGGGCTCTGCAGGAGGTGCAGAAGGCCCACCCTCATCAGCAGCTGGAGTATCCTCATCTTCTGAGGAGCCATGCTGAATAGTGTGGGCCTCATGGCTCCAGATGTGATGAGTCATTGTCAATGATAGTCCAAGAGGACTGAGAAGAGTGGAGATTTGTTGTTTCATGGGCCGCGTGTGACTCAGGTACACGGGCAGCAAGCGACTGTCGGGCAGAGGAGGCTGCGAAGTCGGGCTGGCCCAATCTGAGTACATGGGCCAGAAGCAGTAGAAGACCCACTAGGTTGTTGACCAGGGTTGACTCAGGTACACGGGCGGTGAGTGATTGCCGGGCTGAGAGAGCTGCGGAATCGGGCCGGCCCAATCCGGGTACCTGGTGCAAAGTCAGTGGAGGTTTTGTCAGTTTCGGTGCAAAACTGACATCCGTTGATCTTGTATCTGACTGTCTAGAAGAGAAGTCGTAGTCGCTACGAAAACTTAGCTTCCGGATAAGTCATTTGTATCTCTAGGCCCACAGTCAATAAGTTGTGTTTATAAAATACCTAAGGGCAGTTGAGTCATTTCCTTTATTTAGTGTCTGTAAAAACCCTAAGGGGCTGGTGGAATATTCTAGGCCATTAGGCAGCCTATAAATAGGGCCCCAATCCCTAGGGTTGGACTACCCTTTTGGCCAAAAATCAATACTACTCCTTTGGGTCATTTTGTCTCTTGCACCTTCTCTGTCCTTTCTTGTTCATGTGTGCGCCGCCAGGCTAATTGAAGCTGTTCATCTATGTTGTTCCCTACTGTTGGATGATTCTATTCCTTCTGTTTCGTGTGTAGCATCCCATTTAATGGCCTTGCAGTTTTCGGTTTGCTCACAGCGATTTTATTCCTGTTTTGAGTGCTTCGGTTGCTTCTGTTCAATGGCTCTTGGGGATAAGGAAGAAAAGAGCTCCTCCGACGACGACGACAACGAAAAGGTATCATCCTATGAGCGCGAAATCGTTGATTTACTTGAGAGCGATTGTCAGGAGTTGAAATATCGGGAAAAACTGCTTATGGGGGCTAAGAAGAGGATAGATGAGTTAGAGAGTGAGCTTGCCGTGGCCAACGGTAGAATTGAGAGTCTATCTTCTTCCCCTTGCTTGGGTGATAGCAGTGAGTGCCCGAAGTGTGAGGTGCTTCTGTGTGACTTGTCGACTCTGAAGTCCAAGTACACAGAAAGGGTTTATGAGAGGGACGCTTTGGCCACTGAGCTTGAAAGCGCTCAGCTGGAGCTGAAAGATGCTCAAGCCACTATCGTCGCACCCTGTGTTGATTGCCCATCTCATCTAGCTACCTTAGCTGAGCTGAAATCCAAGGGCGATGAGCATTTGGGTGATTTGCAGAGGTTGAGAGCTGAGCTTGCACAGACTAGGCTAGAGCTTGAGACACTGTCAGTTCCACCCACTATCTGTGAGAACTACCTGTCTCTTAGAATGGAGTTGATTAAGCTGAAAGCCGAGAAGTCTGTTCAAGTAGAGAGTGAGTGTGAGACCTGCTTGTCTCAGGTAGAGGTTCTAGCTTCCTTGAGAGAGGAGCTAGCAGATTCTCAGAATGAGAACTTTTACCTCTATTCTATCCTGAGTTGGATCAGTGCCAGAGAGCCTCAGCTCGGCATGATGATCCAGTAGTTCAAGAGACAGGATGGGTTTGGAGTAGGTTATACCTACACCAAGGCTGACTTTGAGAGTGCCATTAGCCGGGTAGTGGAGTGGAGTAAAATGACTCCAGAGCAGAGGTATCCCAAGACTCACTCCACTGAGTCTTCCCAGGCTTGTCAGCCCAAGGATGGAGTGATCCACGAACCACCCAAAGCTCCACCCAAGAAACCCATCTGGGTTCCAAAGCCCAAACTACTCCACACTTCTCTAGACTCTCTTCCTGGACCCTCTCAGCCCAAGAAGACCACACCAAACACTACCAAGCCCAAGAATCCAAAACCTCAACCACATCCCAAGAAGCCCACCTATCATTGTGAGTACTGTCAAAGAGACGGGCATCTTGCGGAGTTTTGCTTTAGGAGGAAGCGGGTTGAGAGAGCAGAGAGGGCTCGTGGTAGTCAGGAGCAGTTCTACCAGCAGGGTGGTAGACTGCGTGTTCCTCGATGTGGGGAGAGGCTGGAGGCCAGGCCGCGTCGTGTAGGTGGTGGTAGAGGAGACGACTTTGTTGCCCATGCTCCAGTTGGTGGTGGTCATTCCGGCAGAGCTCCAGGCCGTTTTGGCTACGGTCCTGGACCTCGTAGCCGAGGCTTTAGGCAGAACCAAGGACCGCGCTTTGAACCGCGTTTTGGTCCAAACTCTTTTGATGGTTTTCGCTTTCCATCTTTTGAGCAGATGGCACGACACTGGTTTAGCTTTTTTGCTAAACCTAGTGTCGGACCATTTGCTCCCACTTACAGCCACTAATTGTGCAGGATCGGGGACTAGAGGACATTTGGATCATGGACTCAGGATGCTCCCGCCACATGACGGGACATCGCAGATGGTTCTCCAGTCTCACTCCCCCGAGCTCCAAAGAATACATCACCTTCGGGAACAGTGGTCAAGGCAAGGTAAGTGGCATTGGCTCAAATCGCATTTCAGATCATTTCTCTTTGAAAAATGTTGCTTTGGTTAAAAATTTGAACTTCAATTTGATTTATGTTTCGCAACTTCTTGAGGATGGTTTGGAAGTGCGTTTTAAGAAGGGCAATTCTTCTGTGTTTGATTCTAGAGGGTCTTTGATTTGCCAGATTTTACCATTTGGTAAAGTTCTTCGAATTGACTTCTCTAGTTCTGTTGGCCCTTCTCGCTGTTTGATAGCTGGATCTTCTTCTGAGCTCTGGAAGTGGCATAGGAGGTTAGGTCACTTGAGTTTTGATCTGCTAGTCAGGTTAAGCTCTATGGACCTCATCCGAGGATTGCCCAAGCTTAAGATGGAGAAGGATCTAGTTTGTCATCCTTGTCGTCATGGGAAAATGGTTGCCGCTTCTCACTCACCTGTGACTCAGGTGATGAATTCGTATCCGGGCGAGCTTTTACTCTTGGACACTGTTGGTCCAGATCGGGTACGCTCAGTCGGTGGGAAGTGGTACGCACTTGTCATTGTTGACGACTTCTCTCGATTCTCGTGGGTTTTCTTTTTGGAGTCTAAGGATGAAACTTTTCAGTTTGTTCATGATCTGATTTTGAAGCTGAAAAATGAGAACAATGGTCGGATGCGAGCAATTCGCTCCGACAACGGCTCTGAGTTCAAGAACTCTCAGTTCGTTAGCTTCTGTAGTGATCAAGGTCTTGACCATCAGTTTTCTTCTCCTTACACTCCCCCATAGAACGGCGTTGTGGAACGAAAGAACCGCACGCTAGTCGAGATGGCCATGATGATGCTCGATGAGCACAGGACTCCTAGGCGTTTTTGGGCTGAAGCCATGAACACGGCTTGCTATCTGGCCAACCGCATCTTTCTTAGAGCTTACCTTGGTAAGACATCATATGAACTGCGGTTTAGCAGACAGCCCAAGGTGAGCCACTTGCGAGCGTTTGGCTGCAAGTGCTTTGTGCTCAAGAAGGGAGGGCATTTGGACAAGTTTGAGTCTCGTTGCTGGGATGGTGTTTTTCTTGGTTATGCATTGCATTCTCGAGGTTTCTGTGTGTGGAAACTCGAAACCCAGCAGCTTGTCGAGACTTGCGAAGTTTCATTTGATGAGTCCTTGCCTTCTTTGACTCCTTCTTTTGAGCCTTCTGGTGATGATGAGCTCGGAGAGTCCATCTTCGAGGAAGATGAGGATACTCCAGCTGCTGATGAGGGTGGGCATTCTGCACTCCCTGCAGAGCCCACACCTTCTGAGACTTCGACTGAGGATGAGGGTGGACCTCTAATCACTTCTTCCACTACGATCGAGCCCCCTCAGTCAAGTCCAGAGGTGCCAGCTGCTGACTCCGGTGAGGTGACTTCAGATCACCAGGGAACCCGAGCAGTTCAGCGTGACCATCCCTCAGAGCTCATCATAGGTGATTTGACTGAGAGAACTTCGCGTTCATCTAATGCCTCTCTTGTTGTGTTTGCTGAATCTGCTTTTGTTGCATCTTTTGAGCCTAGAGATGTTTCTCATGCTCTTTCTGATTCAAATTGGAATAATGCTATGCAAGAAGAGCTTGAGAACTTTGTCCGTAATCGGGTTTGGACACTAGTTGAGCCGCCACCAGGATGCAACCCCATAGGCACCAAGTGAGTGTTCAAGAACAAACAAGGTGAAGATGGGGTTGTGGTGCGCAACAAAGCTCAACTAGTTGCCCAGGGTTTTTGCCAAAAAAAGGGTATTGATTTTGAAGAAACTTTCGCCCCTGTTGCCCGTCTTGAGTCCATTCGCATTCTCTTAGCTTTTGCCGCTTCAAAGGGTTTTAAGCTTTTTCAAATGGACATTAAGAGTGCTTTTCTGAACGGGTTCATAGAGGAGGAAGTTTATGTTAGGCAGCCCCCCGGTTTTGAGAACCCTAAGTTTCCTCGACATGTTTTTAAATTGCAAAAGGCTTTATACGGGTTGAAGCAAGCCCCCAGGGCTTGGTATGACCGGTTAAAGCAATTTTTGTTGGGGAAGGGTTTTGTGATGGGTTTTGTGGATAAAACTCTCTTCTTGCTCAGAGTTGCTTCAGATTTTTTAGTCGCTCAGATTTATGTGGACGATATTATTTTTGGCGGTACTACTAATGATCTTGTGTCCAAGTTTTCTGAGCAGATGCACAGTGAGTTTGAGATGAGCCTCATGGGTGAGCTTAAGTACTTCTTAGGACTCCATATCAAGCAGACCAAGGACGGCACCTTCATCCACCAAGGTAAGTACACTCGCGATATGCTTAAGAAATTTGACTTTGGTGGGGAGTTGAAGCCGCAGATGACCCCGATGGGCACATCTGGGGGTCTGGACAAGGACGAGAACGGCGTCAAGTTCAATGAAAGGGAGTTTCGAGGGATGATCGGCTCGCTGCTATACTTGACGGCGACCAGACCAGACATTCAGTTCGCCGTAGGACTGTGCGCGCGCTTCCAGTCTTCACCTCGCGCGTCTCATCGGCAGGCTGTCAAACGCATATTCAGGTATCTTACTTATGCGCCCGATCTTGGTCTTTTCTATTCAGCTTCATCATCTCTTGATTTATCTGGCTTTTCGAATGCTGACTTTGGTGGGTGCTGGTTGGATCGCAAGTCGACTTCCGGTACTTGCTAGTTTCTTGGTTCTTCTCTTGTCTCTTGGTCTTCTCGAAAGCAATCTGGAGTTGCTCTTTCGACCACAGAGGCTGAGTACGTAGCTGCTGCTAGCTGCTGCTCACAGTTGGTTTGGATGATTTCCACTCTACGAGATTTTGGGTTGTTCTTTCCTACCAGAGTTCCTTTGTTTTGCGACAGCACCAGTGCAATTAGTGTAGGGAAAAACCCATGTCTCCATTCAAAAACCAAACACATTGATGTGCGCTTTCACTTCTTGCGGGATCAATATGAGAAAGGTGTCATTGACCTTGTTCATGTTGATACCCATCATCAGTTGGCAGACATTTTCACCAAACCCCTAGATCAGTCTACCTTTGAGCGTTTACGAGGGGATTTGGGTGTTGTGTATCCTTTCTAGGATATTTTGCGTCAGTTTTCTTTCTTCTTTACTCTTTTCTTGAGTCTTTTTGTGTGAGTTCATATCTTGCATATTCACATATCACACTTTAGAGCTGCTTCTGTTATATGATTGAACTACTTTACTTATTCTAGCTGGTACATGCTTTTGATTACTTGTCAATGATCATGCTTTGCTTCAGTTCATTTGATATGTCTGATATCTGTCATATGCATGGCTTTTATGCTCTAAAACTTGAAAAATGATCACTATTGCTTCTAGTAACTAGCATGTGTAGGCGAATTGTTTTTGCTATCTGATACATACCTTGTAGCTCGCTCCTTACTTAAATGCAAATACGCAACTTGGACATCTTTATGCTTTTGAACATGGAAAATGTGCTTTAAAATAATGAAAAATCAGAAAAATGAAAATTCCATGCCTTTTTATGCTTAAAATTGAAAAGATCCATGTGGGTTTGTCATGTCGCATTGCATTGTTCTGGATTGCGTACCATAGCACTTTGGTATGAACTAGGACACTGTAGTGTATGCCAAGACCAATGTCTTAAGCTTCTGATGGTCCAGTTCTGGCCTAGGCTTGACTTGGTCGGTTAGCATAAGGTTTGACATACAAATAACCCCTGGCAAAAATGAAAAAGGAAAAAGAAAAAGCCTGAAAATTGAAATGATAACAAGTTTGCTGAAGCACTTTGTTTTGGACAATGCTTATCTTGGTAGATATCTGTTAGCTTCTACATCTCATGTTTTACCTTGCTTGTCAACCGGAAAATGTGGTGATGTTTTTGTTTTGCAAAAATTGAAAAATGTGTGCTAATGACTTTCCTTAGATATCATCTGTTGCACTGATCATGCCATGTGTCTTAGACAGTATGTCTTTTGCTATACTTGTTAGATGTTGTAATTGCAGCCAATCATATTTGAGAAGCATGCTTTCTACCTCCACATGCACTCCAGTTGAATTCACTGCATATTTTGAGGGGGAGTCTGTGTCTCTTTTGAGTGCTCGATGAGTTCACTTGTCAACAAGGGGGAGAAAATTTGGGATCAGAGTTTAAGGGGGAGTTTTTGCCTCGCTTGCTCTTACTCTGTTGATATCCTTGTTGATGTTTCTGAGATCGCACTCATTCTGAGTTTTTACCTTTGGTTAACCATAATGACCGCTTCTTGCTTTTGTTCGGCTTTTGGTCATTAGGGTTAAACTTTTACCTTATTTTCTTCTTCTTCGTTTTTCTTGTGCTTTGTTTTCGTGTTTCCACATTTGTTTCGCAGGTGCTAAAGAGCTGAAGAAATGAATTGTTGACAATGCACTCATCAAGGGGGAGATTGAGGAGCCATGCTGAATAGCGTGGGCCTCATGGCTCCAGATGTGATGAGTCATTGTCAACGATAGTCCAAGAGGACAGAGAAGAGTGGAGATCTGTTGTTTCATGGGCCGCGTGTGACTCAGGTACACGGGTAGCAAGCGACTGTCGGGCAGAGGAGGCTGCGAAGTCGGGCTGGCCCAATCCGAGTACATGGGCCAGAAGCAGTAGAAGACCCACTGGGCTGTTGACCAGGGTTGACTCAGGTACACGGGCGGTGAGTGATTGTCGGGCTGAGAGAGCTGCGGAATTGGGCCAGCCCAATCCAGGTACCTGGTGCAAAGTCAGTGGAGGCTTTGTCAGTTTCAGCGCAAAACTGACAACCGTTGATCTTGTATCCGACTATCCAGAAGAGAAGCCGTAGTCGCTACGAAAACTTAGCTTCCGGATAAGTCATCTGTATCTCTAGGCCCACAGTCAGTCAGTTGTGTCTGTAAAAATACCTAAGGGCAGTTGAGTCATTTCCTTTATTTAGCATCTGTAAAACCCTAAGGGGCTGGTGGAATATTCTAGGCCATTGGGCAGCCTATAAATAGGGCCCCAATCCCTAGGGTTGGACTACCCTTTTGGCCGAAAATCAATACTACTCCTTTGTGTCATTTTGTCTCTTGCACCTTCTCTTTCCTTTCCTGTTCATGTGTGCGCCGCCAGGCTAATTGAGGCTGTTCATCTATGTTGTTCCCTGCTGTTGGATGATTCTATTCCTTCTGTTTCGTGTATAGCATCCCATTTAATGGCCTTGCAGTTTTCTGTTTTTGAGTGCTTCGGTTGCTTCTGTTGCGTGTGTTCTTCACGCAAGTAGTACTAGTTCTTGCTGTTGCAAGTAGTACTACTACACTATAGCAACAGTACACTAGTACCAGCTTTTTGCTTTTACTGCTCAACTTTTTGATCGAGTTGACAGGACTAAAGTCCCTTTCCTAGCTGTTCTCTGGTGAAGCCACTTCTCTATTCGAAGCCCCTTAGCTCCGTGAGGCAAGCTTCGGTCTGAAATTTTCGAAGGCTTCGTTTGAACTTCGACTTCAAGTTTGTGATGTGTTGCTAAGCTTCGAAGTACTTTTTGAACTGTCAGCGTTTCATACTTCGAACGTTTGGACGAAGGTACTCTGACTTGAGCTCTTCGAAGTCCATACTTCGACAGGTTTCGAAGTTGGCTTCGAAGCTTGTCTTTCTGTTAGACTTCGCTCAGTGTTTGCATCCGTCCTCTTTGAAGGTCCTTGTTGTGTTTTGTTCGAAGGTAGAGTGTAGGCTTCGTTTTGGTTTCTCTGTCGAGTGTTAGCCTTCGCTTTTCCTTTCGAAGGTTGTTTGCTCTGTGTGCGTGTTCGAAGCTGTGTTCGAAGCCTTGCTTTCGAAGTACCCTCTTCGAAGCAGGCTCCGACTCTGTCATACTTCGCTCTCATTCACACTCGACCTAGGATAGACAACACACCTTCGGCAGACTTCGACCAGCGAAGTAGGCCTCGACCTCCGAAGCAGGCTTCGACCCAGCGAAGCAGGCTTCGACACTACGAAGTAGGCTTCGCCAAGTTTTGAACAGGAGACAGATTTGAACAGTAACTTCTCTTCTCTTTCATAGTGCACTTAGATTGCTTTACTGAGAGGTTTATCTTGCCTTGTCTCCTGTACTCTGTTTATCTGTCTATTAGCACTGCACTGGCTTTTCTCTGTATATCAACAGTTGCTTTTAGGCTAGATACCCTTAGACTTAGGCTATCTGTTCATTCTCTGCTGCTTAGTCTTTGAGGTGCGTTGGGTATTGGGAACAAGCCATTGATTCGAAAGAATTTTTAAGGCGCCCATTCACCCCCCTCTGGTCGCTACTTTCGGTCCTACATCTTCCTCGAAAATGGACTCTTCGAGCTCACCATCACCAGAAAGCTCAAAAGAAGGAGTCAAAGAAGGCAAGGACTCATCAAATGAGACCTCACAAGTCTCGACAAGCTGCTGGGATTCGAGGTTCCAAACACGAAAACCTCGAGAATGTAAAGCATAGACAAGAAAAACACCATCCCAGCAATGAGACTAAAACTTGTCCTAATGCCCTCCCTTCTTGAGCACAAAGCACTTGCAGCCAAAAGCTCGCAAGTGACTCACCTTGGGCTGTCTGCCAAACCGTAACTCGTATGAGGTCTTACCTAGGTAAGCTCTAAGAAAAATGCGGTTGGCCAGATAGCAAGCCGTGTTCATGGCTTCAGCACAAAAATGCCTAGGAGTCATGTGCTCATCGAGCATCGTCCTGGCCATCTCGACTAGCGTGTGGTTCTTTCGTTCCACAACGCCGTTCCGTGGGGGAGTGTAAGGAGCAGAAAACTGATGGTCAAGACCCTGATCACTACAAAAGCTGACGAACTGAGCGTTCTTGAACTCAGAGCTGTTGTCGGAGCGAATTGCTCGCATCCGACCATTGTTCTCATTCTTCAGCTTCAGAATCAGGTCATGAACAAAATGAAAAGTCTCATCCTTAGACTCCAAAAAGAAAACCCACGCAAATCGAGAAAAGTCGTCAACAATCACAAGTGCGTACCACTTCCCACCGACTGAGCGTACCCGAGCTGGACCGACAGTGTCCATATGTAACAACTCGCCCGGATACGAAGTCATCACCTGAGTCACAGGTGAGTGAGAAGCGGCAACCATTTTCCCATGACGACAGGGATGACAAACTAGATTTTTCTCCATTTTAAGCTTGGGCAATCCTCGGATGAGGTCCATAGAGCTTAACCTGACTAGTAGATCAAAACTCAAATGACCTAACCTCCTATGCCACTTCCAGAGCTCAAAAGAAGATCCAGCGATCAAACAGCGAGAAGGGCCAAAAGAATTAGAGAAGTCAATCCGAAAAACCTTACCAAAAGGTAAGATCGAGCAAATCAAAGACCCTCTAGAATCAATCATAGAAGAACTGCCCTTCTTAAAACGAACCTCCAAACCATCCTCAAGATGTTGTGAAACAGAATTCAAATTGAAGTTCAAATTTCCAACCAAAGCAACGTTCTTCAAAGAAAAATGGTCTGAAATGCGAATTGAGCCAATGCCATGTCCCTTCCCTTGACACTGTTCCCGAAAGTGATGTACTCTTTGGAGCTCGGGGGAGTGAGACTGGAGAACCATCTGCGATGTCCCGTCATGTGGCGAGAGCCTCCTGAATCCATGATCCAAATGTCCTCTAGTCCCCAATCCTGCACAATCAGTGGTTGTAAGGGGGAGCAAATGGTCCGGCATCAGGTTTAGCAAAAGAACTAAACCAGTGTCGAGCCATCTACTCAAAAGACGGAAAATAGAAATTACAGGAAGAGTTTGGACCAAAACGCGGCTCAAAGCACGGTCCTTGGTTCTGCCTAAAGCCTCGGCCACGAGGTCCAAGACCATAGCCAAAACGGCCTGGAGCTCTGCCAGAACGGACACCACCATCTGGAGCACGAGCATGAAAGCCGTCTCCTCTACTACCACCTACACGACGCGGCCTGGCCTCTAGCCTCTCCCCGCGTCGAGGAACATGCAGTCTACCACCCTTCTGGTAGAACTGCTCCTGACCACCACGAGCTCTCTCAGCTCTCTCAACCCGCTTCCTCCTGAAGCAAAACTCCGCAAGATGCCCTTCTCTCTGACAATACTCACAATGGTAGGTGGGCTTCTTGGGATGTTGTTGAGGCTTGGGGTTCTTGGGCTTAGTGGTGTTTGGTGTAGTCTTCTTTGGTTGAGAGGGTCCAGGAAGAGAGTCAAGAGAAGTGTGGAGGTGTTTGGGCTTTGGAACCCAAATGGGCTTCTTGGGTGGAGCTTTGGACTGTTCTTGGATAACTCCATCCTTGGGCTAACTACCCTGGAAAGACTCAATGGAGTGAGTCTTGGGATATCTCTGCTCAGGAGTCATTTTACTCCATTCCACTGCCCGGCTAATGGCACTCTCAAAGTCAGCCTTGGTGTAGGTGTAACCTACCCCAAACCCATCTTGCCTCTTGAACTGCTGGATCATCATACCGAGCTGTGGCTCTCTGGCACTAATCCAACTCAGGATAGAACGGAGGTAAAAGTTCTCATTCTGAGAATCAGCTAGCTCCTCTCTCAAGGAAGCTAGTACCTCCACCTGAGACAAGCAGGTCTCACACTCACTATCTACCTGGACAGACTTCTCGGCTTTCATCTTAATCAACTCAAGTCTAAGAGATAGGCAGTTCTCATAGACAGTGGGTGGAACTGACAATGTCTCAAACTCTAGCCTAGTCTGCGCCAGCTCAGCTCTCACTCTCTCCAAATCTCCCAAATGCTCATCGTCCTTGGCTTTCAGCTCAGCTAAGACAGCTAGATGAGATGGGCAATCAGCACAGGGTACGACGACAGTGGCTTGAGCATCTTTCACCTCCAGCTGAGCGCTTTCAAGATCAGTGGCCAAAGCATCCCTCTCATCAACCCTTTTTGTGTACCTGGACTTCAGAGTCGACAGGTCACACAGAAGCACCTCACACTTTGGGCACTCACTTCTATCACCCAAGCAAGGGGAAACAGATTGACTCTCAATTCTGCCATTGGCCACAACAAGCTCACTTTCTAACTCATCTATCCTCTTCTTAGCCCCCCTAAGCAGTTTTTCCCGATATTTTAACTCCTGACGATTGCTCTCAAGTAAATCAACAATTTCACGCTCATAAGATGATACCTTTTCATTATCGTCGTCGTCGGAGTCATCGGAGGAGCCCTTCTCTTCCTTATCCCAACGAGCCATTGAGCAGAAGCTCTTGCGGGATCTTCGGCGCTGGTGTGAGCGGCTATTCGGTCTGTCCCCGAAGGCAATGAAGCAAAGACCCGTCGGATCGTCCTTATCCTTCCCCTTCCTGATGACGATCTCCTCATCACTTGAGCTTGATGAAGAGGAAGAAGACGTGGACCGCTTGGAGTTGCTCTTCTCCATCTCGGCGAAGAAGGCCTTGTCGCGCTTCTTGTTCTCTCGCCGGTAGTCCTTCAAGGCCTTTCTGAAGAATTTGGTCTTTGCCTTGCCCTTGTTGAAGGAAGAGCTGTCGTGCTTGCCGGAGTCGTGGAAGTCACCACCGGTGCCCTTCTTGTGTACATTGCGCTTGGGGCAGTCGGCGATGAAGTGTCCTGGGTCACCACACTCAAAGCACCCGGATTTTGTGCCGTGCCTTTTGAACATTCTTTTGTCATAAACACGATGCACCCAGTTGTTAAAAAGACACAGGTCATCATCTCCCAAAGACTCAAGCTGGTCCTCAGTGATAGACATCAAAGAGAACCTAGCACAGCTCACAGAAGAAGGATCGACAGAAGGTGTAGCAAGAGCCAGAGACTTTGATCCAGAGCCAGTGAGATTTGATTTCAACTGGATATCAACCTCGGTAGCCTTTAGCTTGCTAAACAACTCAGAAATGGTCAAGGTATCATAAGATGTGCTCTCAATGATAGAGGATACATTGATCTCCCAGATCTTTGGGTCCAAGGTATGGAGAACCTTGAGCGCCTGCTCGAGATCTGAGACTAACTGAGCACCCTAAGCCTTGTTGTCTCGAAGCTTGTTTATGATCGATTGAAAACTACCAAACAACGCTTCAACAGATTCACCCGGCTTTTGTGTGAAATTTTCATATTCACGCCGGTAGGTCTGATAGAGCCGAGCCTTGACCGGGGCTATTCCCTCATGGTGTGCCTTGAGGGTAGCCCAGATCTCTCTCGCAGTGGAGAGATGGCTCACACGCTCAAACTCAGTGGGACCTAAACCAGAAAACAAAATGTTCACAACCTTACTATTGTTCAGATGCTGGGCAATGATACCAGGAGTACCATGCTCAGCAACTGGCAATATAACGAATGTAGCGTGAACGCAAATGTCCCAGATGTCCGACCCTTGGCTCATAAGATAGGATCGCATCCGAGTCTTCCAATAGTTATAGCCATAAGCTTCCAAAGACGGGACCTTGCCAGGAGACGTCATGATCACTACTGGGGTTTAGAACCGGTTAAGGTATGGAAAAACCCTAACCAGGCTCTGATACCACTTGTAGGACCGAAAGTAGCGACCAGAGGGGGGTGAATGGGCGCCTAAAAATTCTTACGAATCAATGGCCTATTCCCAAACACCCAACGCACCTCAAGAGACTAAGCAGCAAAACAGATCACCAACCTAAAATTATCTAGCCTAGAAACGACCGGTGTCCTAGATAGAGAAACACTAATACAGTGCTAATAGGCAGATAAAAAAAATATTCAAATCATGGTAGATCAACCTTCTCAGCAAATGATCTAAGTGTACATGAAAAGAGAAGAGATGTTACTGTTGAAATTTGTCTCCTGTTCGATACTTGGCGAAGCCTGCTTCGCAGTGTCGAAGCCTGCTTCGCCGTGTCGGAGCCTGCCTCGGAGTAGTATGTCGAAGTCTGCCGAAGTCGATCGTTGAAGTATTGGAGGTTTGTTGTGCTCGAAACTAGTTCGGAGGTGTCATGCGAAGTTGATGAAATGTGTAGTGCGTGTGCCAAAAGTGTGCTTCGTAGATGTTGTGCGAAGATGTATACTGTGAGGTGAGCTTCGACAAAGTAGATCGAAGCCCTCCGTCGAAGTACCTCCGCACAGTGCAAGTAAACACAGCAAAGTGTTCGAACAAACAGAGACTCTGAAGGTTGTCAGCGAAGTACCTTTGAAACCAAAACTTCTATACCTATACTCCGAAGAGAAAGCTTCGAACAAAGTCCTTAGAAAAGCAAGCTTCAAAAGAGAAACGAAGCCAAACACACAGCAACAAGACCAAATCGAAGTCTGTGACACAACCTTCGAAGTCAGCTTGCTCGAGGTATGACTACCAGAGTAGTGACCTTCGAAACAAAGTTCAGCTTCGAACATGAGTATACTGGTGTGCACACACAAGAAACCGAAGCTTAGACACGCACTTCGTTTTTCAACCTTCGAACGCACACACTAAGATCCACAGAAGTGACAACATCAGAAAGACCTCAGAAAACACACTCTGAGCAAAGTCTACCAGAAAAACATGCTTCGAAGCTAACTTCGAAGCCTGTTGGAGTATAGACTTCAGAAAGCTTGAGTCGAAGTACACCTTCGCAGATTAACTCGAAGCCTGTTTCACAGAACAGAAGGACTTCGCACAAAACATGGGGCTTCGCTAGAAACAGCCAGAAAGAGACTAGGTCATGTCCACTCGATCAAAAAGCTACACAGGATAAAGCAAAGCTAGAGTACTAGCACACTATAGCTACAGGAAAGTAGTACTACATGCTACAGTACGCATGAACTAGTACTCAGATCGTAGAACACAAACCAACAGAGAAGCGCGTGAACTCAAGGATAAACAACAGGCGCACAAAAACGAAGCTTCAGATTCACAGAGAAATCACTGCACACCACACGTCATGAACAGAGAATAGAATCTCACTGCATCATGAAGAACATAAGGGATGCAGGAATAGGAATCGCATGAACAGGAACCTAGCGGCGCAAAAACAGGAGAGAGAAAATGTAGGAAACACAAATGGCCCAATCCTTGATTAAAAAGTGATTTCTTGAAAGGGTAGTCTAACCCTAGGGATTGGGGCCCTATTTATAGGCTGCCCAATGACCTAGAATATTCCACAAGCCCCTTAGGGTTTTTTACAGATGTTGAAATAAAAGGAAAAGACTAAATTGCCCTTAGGATATTTTTACAGACTCGACTGACTGACTGTGGGCCTAGGGACAAAATAGTAAACTCCTATTTACATATGACTTATTCGGAAGCTAAGCTTTCGTAGCGACTATGGCTTCTCTTCTGGACAGTCTGATACAAGATCAATGGTCGTCAGTTTTGCGCCGAAACTGACAAAGCCTCCACCGACTTTGCACCAGGTACCCGGATTGGGCTGGCCCGACTCCACAGCTTTCTCAGCCCAACAATCGCTCACCGCCCGTGTACCTGAGTCAATCCTGGTCAACAGCCCAGTGGGTCTTCTGCTGCTTCTGGCCCATGTACCCGGATTGGGCTAGCCCGACTTCGTAGCTTTCTCACCCCGACAGTCGCTCAGTGCCCGTGTACCTGAGTCAAACGCGGCCCATGACGCAGCCGATCTTCTATCTTCTTCTGTCCTCTTTGACTATCGTTGACAATGACTCATCACATCTGGAGCCATGAGGCCCACGCTATTCAGCATGGCTCCTCAACCACAACAACGACACCGGCAATAGCCAATGGCAACAACCTCCAGCGTATCAGCAACCTCAGTAGTAATTCTGGTGGCCTTCGCCAATTAAGAATCGGTGCGATCATCCTACATATGATCAAGCACCGCATAGAGGGAGCCGACATCAATAGAAGATGGTGGGGACTGAAAATAAAAAATGGTGTCTGACATCATGGTTACAAAAGAATAAATGTTGGTACCTGGATGAAAGACGGTATTTTGGCCACTAACGGAGTACAAATGGTAGGGGCTGGTGAAGTTGAAGAGGCGGGTGGTGCCAAAGGAATCAGGTTCGTCTAACCAGCGTGAGCCTTGGTGGATCGGTGTATGATCGTGGCAAATGCTTGACGTTTGTGTGCCAAACCCTTGGAATGCCTCCCACTTACCTAGGCTGTGGGTGTATGGGCACCGATTCCTAGATTCGTAATGGCTAATACTAGTCCATATCGTATCAGATGGCCACTAGAACTTACTTATGGCGCATCGAGGCCATCCACCTATAGGAGGAAAAGTTAAGCATAAAAGAAAAAGGTAATGTGAACTAAGCAAAAGAAGATGTTGCCACTAAAACCTGACGGTCATAGCGCCAAACACACCGACACCGATTCGACGATCCAAAAGCGTGTGGTACTTAGAGATAAATCCCTAAGAGTCACACAACACCGATGTCGCATTCCAATGACCCTAGATAGTGACAAAGGAAATAAACAGAGTCGCCAGGCAATTAAATAATATAAAAATCTTATTCAATTAACCGAGTTTTAGATGAAAATACCCAACCGGCCAATTTAGAGCCAGTTGGACCGAAGATAAGTTGGCAGTCAAGCCGGCCTAAGTAAGCCGGTCAGACCGATGCTATACCGCTGGCCAGACCAATAGTGCGGAGGGTTTGGCCGAACGGGGAAACCCCAGCCTTAGCTGTGAAGGGGTAGGTAGAGAGGTGCCTCTGGCCTTCGGTCGGTCGGATCAAGGAGAAGGCTCTAGTCAGACCGTAGGTTGCCAAAGAGGTTGTCTAGAAGATACTCCGGTGCTGATGCGAAGAAAAACGAAGGGTGTATTCGACGTCGATCTAGTCGAACCGATGATCAAGCCCTGGTCAGATCGAGGGGTGCGGAGGGAACTCCGAATGCTGGCTTCCGGCGTCTGATGCAAGGTAATCCCAAAGCCCTACATGAGGCCCGGTTGGACTGACCATGCATCGTCTGTTAGATCGGCATGTGCCGACGACAAGATTACGACCCGACATAGCGTGGTCAGACCGGCCCATCAATGCCGGACAAATCGATAGTGAAAAAACCGATCACCCGGGTCCCCCGGCGATTGCCTAGCTATTGGTATCTTTGTTTGGGAGTTCTTGGCGAAGGTGGGAGAGATGAAACACTAAAAAACACACCAAGAAACCAGAGGAAATTTGGCCAAGAGACCGAATCACCGGTAAAAACCGATAAAATGATAAAAATCCATTATGTTGATGAACGGATGATTCACAAGCGAATCAACAAGGCTTACCATGATTACGACATGGCAGACAGATGGTTTATAGCACAAACCAACAAAGATGAACGTGCTAAGCTAATCCTAGGGTAAGGAAGTATATTGAAAAGTAAAACTATGATTCAAGGTAAATAGTAGATTGGATCTATTAGGGTTTCGGGGTTGTGGTGTGTACCTTAAATCAGCCTTGCCCCTATATTTATAGGGGTTGTACATGATGTGTCTGGGGTCTAATTTGGCCTAAATACGAGTCCAAGTTGTTAAAAATTAATTAGAGAAAAAATCTACCCGAAATCAACTAATATAACTCGAACTCAAATTGGTCCGATCAGACCGGCCTTATAGGGCCGATCAGACTAAAGTGGGCTGGTCTGACCAGCGGTACATGGCCGGTCAGACTGGCCTATGCCAGGACATGGCATATTTTCGGTCCAAATTACCAATTTTGACATTTTGACAATTTTAACCATTAATGCCATTTTTTGCTATCAACAGAAGAATCAAGGTACCCACCACTAATAGGTCAAAGAAGTGCGGTTGAAGACATGCCTCTTCAGCTAGTCCCACCATTGAAGGAAGGTAGTGGAGGGTGTCCGGCAAACTATCTAGGAGGCAAGGTCACCAATAGAAATCTCGTCAGCCATAAGGAGAAGGCGATCCCACTCCAAGGTATTCATGACTTCCCCACGAGTCTAGATCCAATCAACAAAGAACAAATGAGGCGGGAGTTGACCGAAGCTCAGCTGTCTCGCGAAGACCGATGGGTGATTGAACTCATAAGAGCCATTTTGAAAATGGCCATCGGAGAAGTTGACAGGCAAAAGACAAGGGAAAATTGCGGCCTTAAAAATGCGAAGTGACTCTTCATCCCGGAACACCTCGGGGAGGATTAGATGACGAGGGCACACATATTCGTAATATTGTTCAAAAGGATACCAAGGTAAAACCCCTGAAGCAAGTGGACAAAGAGGCAGGAGAGAAAGGAAAATAAGAATGACATGCTACCGACTCACCTAAGGTAGAACAACGGTAGTAGACATGAGTAGCTGACTCTCGGACATCGTTAGGAAAACGCATGCGAGTAACAAGAGGTCCTCCCGCGACATCTGTCGTGTATACATTAAGTCATAGTTGGATAAACCACCATAGGTTGTTAAGGTAACTGATCGGATTACCAGCCAAGAGTTTGGCCAATGTGAGATGAATATGATGATAAGTGGATCCAAGGTGGTATCGGCCAAGAGGAACCCTCTCACGGGTAGCAAGGCGTTCGGCCATAAACTGGAATTTGAAAGTTGGGCCCAAGGCTAATACACAAAAGACGAACCTTTCCAACCACAGGGGAAGAAAGGCTACGTGTTCACGAATGTCCACCGGCTTGTCTTCTTGTTGTGCCTAGCGATGTATCGGCCCTAACTATCAAGGGATTTGGTGCCGAGACAGTGGTTTGGCTTAGAATGGAAAAAAGAGGGGTTGGCCGATGAGTCTATGTCGAGGCAGGTTAGGAAAATGACTTCAAGCAAATAAGGACTCATCGGATCATGACCAAGGACGAAAGCATTTAAGGCATCCGACCAAAAATAACAAGCGGCGACCAACATCAGCTCATTATGGTATGGCTCGGCACGGGAAAGACCAATACAATGGCCGATGTAAATTTCCTCCAAATAAGCACAGTAGGAGGTCGATACCCTAATGTACCAGTCATGCCAGTCAGGGAGAGAAGGAGGAAAGGGTTAAAAACTAGATTGCTAGACTAAAGAAAGTATAGAAGAGAATTTGAAAGGGCTTCGGCAGGATTCGACATTGATAAAATCCATAGGGTCGGGATTACCCATACGGACTAAAAAGAAACAAGACCGATGACTGTCAATGGGGATCAGAACTTGGTTCTACAAATTCTACAAAAGAGAAAAGAAGCAAATAAATGAAAAGGGAATAGTGAGTAATGACAGCAGACGAACCAAGAAGAACCAAACAAAGAGGAGGTTTCCAAAAAGTTTACCTTAGGTCTTGCGTCGATGGTGTCCATCGCTGGTGATGCTAGTAGTACAGCGCCGATGAAGAAGAAGAAAACGGTGAGCGGCAGCGGTTGAAAGAACACAGCGGCAAGCTCGGGGGCAAGAATGAATAATGAGCAGAAAGCGTAAAGAAGAAAGGTGGAGTGACTGGGGTACTTATAAAGCAAGAAGCAACTCCTCGGCAGTCGGGTCAAGCCGATTCCACCGGATTTGATGGGGACACCTGCAACGTTCAGCAAAAGGTAATCATGAGTACAATTTTCAAAGCGCAAAGATCTTTGCAGGCCCAAGATAAGAGGAACTGAATATTTGGTTTAAAATACACCAGTACAAAACTATGTGGGATGAAGCCTGGTCTGACGCCGCTACGAAGAAATGCAAATGTGTCAGACCAGGAGACACCCAACACAATTGCGAATGGCTGAAGACGAAGGAACAAAAAAGGAAAAAATGAGGAGGAAAAATTATAAAGCCGAAACCCTAGGCGAAGTTTACTAGAAGATGTAGGGTTTCAGCTACAAAGGATCAGGCGGATAGACGTTTGATAAGACGTGGTAGATGGGGAAAATAATTGCTGGTAATTTCGAAGCATCAGAAGCCACATAATGCTCCGAAACTGGGGGGCATTTCTTGATGCCAAGATTTGGTAGGGCACTAGAACCCACCAAGGATGTCGCACGGTCAACAGAAGTCAAAGAGGTCCAATCAAAGATTATCAATGAAGCCTATTGGTTATAACATGGTCGGATATCAAGGAGTCGATGATGATAAGATGAAGATTATTTAGAATCGGTTAAGATAGCGTTGGGGAAATGGATTTTTCCTTAAACAGGGGTCAAATGATGCCATCCTCCGAAGACCTCGGACTCGGAGCCTGCTATGTTAGCAAAGCCCAAAGATGGGCTCCGGCCCCCTTCATCCCAGATTACTCCAAGTGCTACAAAGAACTACACGTTGAAGGCCAAGCCTTCGGGCCCCCTTCGGAGCCAAGACTTCAGCACCCCTCCAGGCCCCCTCCGGAGCCAAGCCTCTAGGATCCCTCCGAAGCCTCCTCCGGAGCCTCTTCGGAGCCCTCTTTGGAGTCCCCTCTGGAGCCCCTTCGAGGCCCCCTCGATGAGCTCCGGCCGAGACCCTCCAATAAGTGCTTCGGCCCAGAAGATAAGACAAGACTTCTCAGTACCTTTCCAGTACAAGTATCCATGTCAGGGACCATACCCCTAACATGATGTATATCTACCATGTCTGTAAAGCTATAAAGTTGAATGTACAGTAGCCTAGCCTTTCTCCCCTTTTTTACCCCTACAAAGCACATGACCTATAGAGGGTAGTAGAGTATTTTCCTTTGGCCTACGAGCCTATAAAAGCTGGGCATCGCCCTTGTAATAAGGTAGATGACATAGAGGCAATGCTATGCCAAAATAACCATACACTGGATGTAAGGTTATTATCCCTCTTGGGAGGTCCGAACCATTATAAAAATCCTCTCTCTCTAGAAGAACCCTTCGAGGTTCATATCATATATTCTACATCTTTCAATAGAAACCTGTTTGTAGCTAACGCAATTGCTACAACAGTTGGCGCCATCCGTGGGAAAACCTAGGACTAAAAGATAGTGTCCCTAGCACCATTTGTGCCCTAGAGTACACCTATGAAGAAAGCAATGAGGCCCAATAGCCCTCCATGCGTCCTTTGGCAAGGGGCTCCAGGCTCGCGCCGAAGTCCTCTTAGTTGTCCCTTCTAGGCTCGGGAGCCCTAAGGGCTGCGAGACATGTTTTGAGCACCAGCGCAAAGCCCTTGGTTTCCAAACCTTGTTGGCTTCTGAAGGTACGTACGCTCATTCTCGATTACTCGATCCGAAGCCCTGCTTCACCTTATTAGCAAATCAAAACCCCTCATAATTCTATCAAAAACCTAAAGCCTCGCTTCACCTTATCAATAGTCGAGGTCAAATCTCATTATCTGAAGCCTTCATTCATTTTCTTAGTTCAAAGCCTCCCTTCAACATATCTTAGTTTGAAGCTTAGCTTCATCACATCACAGACCAAAGCCTTGCTTCTCCCTACCAAATTCTGAAGACTTTCATCGTGAGCTACACAGTGCCCATGAGACCGTAGCAAAAAATCAAAA
Source organism: Zizania palustris (assembly GCA_019279435.1). Lineage (NCBI taxonomy): Eukaryota > Viridiplantae > Streptophyta > Magnoliopsida > Poales > Poaceae > Zizania > Zizania palustris. Next base: position 102,710,690 of record JAAALK010000287.1, on the reverse strand, counting down.
GACATCGAGAGTGCACTCGAATCATCCAACAGTCTGGTGTGATCTGCTCCACCATTATCGCTACACGACGCCTCTGGGCTCGTAGAGATATTAAAGAACATGATTCCGAGCGCTAGTCTCAAAGCATCCTAGGGACTCTGAGCTCGCCACTCGATGCGTCCAGGGATTTTGGGCCCCAGCCCGAAGCATCCTAAAAAGAGTCGAATGTGGCTCAGAGTCGAAGGTGGCTCCAATAACCCGATGTGACCCACATAATCCTTTCTAAAAACAAGCTTCGAAGCCTTGCTTCGCTATCTAAGCAATCTTCTAAAGCGTCGCTTCGCATGCCTCACACTTCGAAGCTTAGCTTCGCTTACACCAAAGCAAATACCAAAGCCTTGCTTCGACCAGTTATCATGAAGCCTCGCTTCCCCGATCGATTATTTCGGAGCCCTGATTCATCGATCGCTTCCTCCAAGCCCCGCTTCCTCGATCGTTTAAAGCGAAGCCCTCTCTGGGCCCCGCTTCACACCAAAGCAATATGTGTGTTGTCGTCAATTGCACCAAAGCGATGTGTTTGCTCGCCTCGATTGCGCCAAAACCCCCGGGGGCTCCAAACATTACGATTGCGTGCGTTGATTGCTCCAAGGCCCCTAGCCACTGTGCGCAAGGGGGGACCAGAGCCATGCAATCCGAAGCATGACTACGTGATCAAAGCGCTCAACAGAGTAAAAAGGTCTGATGGTTTGAAGCCGTCTAGCAGAAAGCCCCTCCGCACTCCATACTACATCATATATAATTGCACGAAATGACTACGCCGAAGTCCCTCGTCGCTCTATGCAAGGAGGGACCGATGAGTATGCGTGCGGAGTGTGTGCGGAATATGAATATGCGTGTAGAGTGCGTGCGGAGTACTTACGATCCATTTTCATGCAAGTATGCTCGTATGAGGAGCCATGCTGAAGAGCGTGGGCCTCATGGCTCCAGAAGTGATGAGTCATTGTCAATGATAGTCAAAGAGGACTGAAAAGAGAGAGATGATCTGCTACGTCTGGGCCGCGTGTGACTCAGGTACATGGGAAGCGAGCGACTGTCGGGCAGAGGGGCCGCGAAGTCGGCCTGGCCCAATCTGGGTACATGGGCTAGAAGTAGCAGTGGATCCACTGGGCTGTTGACCAGGATTGACTCAGGTACACGGGCGGCGAGTGATTGCCGGGTTGAGAGAGCTGCGGAATCGAGCCGGCCTAATCCGGGTACCTGGTGCAAAGTCGGTGGAGGCTTTGTCAGTTTCGGCGCAAAACTGACGACCGCTGATCTCGCATCGGACTGTCCAGAAGTGAAGCCGTAGTCACTACGAAAGCTTAGTCATTTGTAAATAGGAGTTTACTATTTTTTCCTCAGGCCCACAGTCAGTCAGTCGAGTCTATAAAAATATCCTAAGGGCAGTTTAGTCTTTTCCTTTTATTTAAGCGTCTGTAAAAAAACCTAAGGGGCTGGTGGAATATTCTAGGTCATTGGGCTGCCTATAAATAGGGCCCCAATCCCTAGGGTTAGGTCACCCTTTCAAGAAATCACTTTTTAATCAAGGATTGGGTCATTTTTGTTTCCTGCGCTCTCTCTCCCTGTTTGCGCTGTCGCAATGTTCATCACGAACCTGTGAGTTTTATTCTGTCTGGTTCAGTTTTTCCTGTGTGCTGCGATTTGGTGTGTTTATTTTGCATCGTGTTGCGCGCTCTGATTTGTAGTTCTGTGCGTGTTTTTTCTCTGGTTGCTTTGGTTCTGCTTCGTTGAGAGTACTAGTTCTTGCGTGTTCCTACTGCATCAAGTAGTACTATTTTCCTGCAGCTACAATATGCTAGTTTTCTAGCCCTACTTTTTCCTGACACTGCTTTTTGATCGTAAAGTTTTAGTCTAGAATGTCTCAGGCTGTTTCTGGCGAAGCCCCATGCTTTGTTCGAAGTCCTTCTGTTCTGTGAAGCAGGCTTCGAACTTGGTTAGCTTCTCAATCGAAGTTTGCTGCAAGGCTTCTCACTGTCATTTAACAACTAATTTCTGCTATACTCCGAAATCTGCGAAGGTGTACTCCGACTCGAGCTCTTCGTAGCTGATACTTTGACTAGTTTCAAAGTTAGCTTCGAAGCTGTCCTTCTGATTAGCTTCGCTCGGAGTGTGTTTCTGAGAAGTTTCTGCTATTGTCATTTTTGTGGATCTTAGGTTGTGCATTCGAAGGTTGCTTCGTTAGGCTTCGTTTTAGTCTTGCTGCTGTGTGTTTGGCTTCGCTTCTCTTTCGAAGCTTGCTGTTCTGTGAATTTTGTTCGAAGCTCTCTGATCGGAGTATAGGATTCGAAGTTGGTCTGTGATTCGAAGGTAACCACTCTGGTAGTCATACTTCGATCTAACTAGCCTCGAAGGTAGCGTTGCAAGCTTCGATTTTTCCTCTGTTTGAGCTTCGAAGTTTCTCTTGTGTTGGATTTCATGCTATCGAAGTGCGCTGTTCGAAGCAGGCTTCGATACTTAAATACTTCGCACCGAAGCATACTTCGTTTTCTGCCACACTCGAACTAGGCTAGACTCCACAAATCTTCGACATCTTCCGACTTCGCACGACACCTCCGAACAAGATTCAACTACATCCACCTTCGGCACTTCCATGACAGACTTCGCCAGACTTCGACATAGAACTCCGAAGCAGGCTTCGCCAAGTACCTTACTGGAGACAACTTTGAACAGTAACTCCTCATCTATTTCACTTGTTCTCAGTATATATTGCTGTGATGAAATCTGATCCGCCCATGATTTGAATGCATTGTTTATCTGCCTATTAGCATTGTAGTAGTGCTCCTTCATCTAGGACACCGGTCGTTTCTAGGCTAGATACTCTTGGGCTTTGGTGATCTGTTTACGTTTTTGCTGCTAAGTCTTATGAGGAGCGTTGGGTGTTGGGAGCAGGCCATAGATTCGAAAGAATTTTTAGGCGCCCATTCACCCCCCCTCTGGTCGCTACGTTCGGTCCTACATCGTACCCCACCTCTCATCTACGCTAAGTGTTGAATCAATATCATTCATGATGAGGACATCACTTCACATGATACACACATGCACCAACATGATACACACCTGCACCACCATGATACACACATGCACCAACATGATACACACATGCGCCACCATGATACACACATGCACCATGAACCTACAATTCATTTACAGGGACCAATCACACGCACCCGTGCCCGTCGCTTGAACCATGAGGTTAATTTTTTCCTTAGCAACTATGTTAATATTTGTTTGGATGGGATGCTACTGAATACTAGTGATATTTTGTTGCTTAGGAACATGGGAGATGGAATAGGAGAGTTGGAGTTGAAGACGGAGTCGCACGGATGATTTGAAGTCAAGAATTCGCTGGTTCGGACTACATCAACCACCATGCACCAAAATGGGCATAACTTCATCATACGAAGTCCGATTGGCGCGTTCTTTGACTTTTTGGAAAGCTAAGGATAAGATGGATCGTTTGGCGTTGGTTTCGCCTCTTGTGGAGTCTCGAGTCGTCCTGTGTGATTGAAACAGTCCTGCATGACAGAATTGGGCCGAGTTGGACCTTGTACTGAATTGGAGGCCGTGTTGGCACATAATCTGAGTCGTGTGTGCCCCCTACAGGCTGCCCACGCCTTATATACTCACGCCAGCTGCCTTTAGGGTTAGGTTTTGCTTTGTTTGCATCTACACTTGTGTGTTTAGATCCCGCTACTGCACCAGACCGATTGGCTGCTGCATCAGCGTTTGTGAAACCTCTCCTGATCATAGTTTATCTGTGATTTGGCATTCGACTTGTGTTCTTCCTGTTCTTGCTTGTGTTCTTGGGTTCGCTTGCAGGAACTAGCCTTCGTGGCGAGGTCAATCGTGCCTTGCGTGGTTGATAACCGATGGAGACAGTGGTGTAGCGATTGCAAGGTTTTGATCCACCGGACCGGAGCCTTGGATCGTCAATGTCGAGATTCTCCACCAATCCAAGTTATCCTTACCTAGCGGAAGATCGGGACCAATCCCCCATTAGTTGGTATCAGAGCTCAGATTTCCCGTTAGGTAATCTCGATCTTCTTTTATTTTTACCTAGAGTCCAGAAAACCCTCACAAAAAAAATCCCCACCGAAAACCCCTTTGTGCCTTGCGATTTTAATTTCAGTTTTTAACTTTGTTGAGTTTGTGTTCTTGGTCGAGTCTTGTTGCTGGTTTAATCCCCCCTTTGTGTCGTTTGAGTAGTAGTTGATCTTGTGTCTCAAAAAATTCCCCACCCGAAAACCTCCCTCCACAACCCTAGTCGGTTTCCACATCGAGTCCTTGTGACCCCCCTTCGGTAAAACAGGCATAACTTTTCGCTCTTTTGGCAAAACAATCTGAAATTGTTTGAGCATCTTCTTGACCCAATTTGGAGCCGACCCGAATAGGGGTATCCCCTGTTAGCCTTCATTAGAATTGCCAAAAAAATTAGGAAGATAAAGAAAAAATTGGTCAATGTTTTTGCTCGCCGTTCAGAGAACTTGTTGAATTTCTGTGAACCACATCCTACCTCAGTTGCTGGTGCCAATTTTGTGGTTGCATCTCTTGTCATCCTTGTTCAAAAAAATATAGTGAAAAAAAGAGACAAAAAAAAAGAGAAAAGAAAAGAAACGAGATTGTGAGAAGCAAAAGAGAACCGGTCCTGTCGTTTGCTACCTTGTTCTGCCTCCACTTGAGTTTTGGGCACATAGTTTCCCCTTTATTGCTTGAATTTCACCTTGGGAGAACTTAGACCGGCAACTTTGACGAGTACTAGGGAACACTTATTGAACTTGGTTTAACTGTTATTACTATCGCTATTCCTTGCTACTTACTTTGCCTTCCAAGCTACACCTTCTCTTGGTCAGGATAGGTTCATATCTTGCAATCGCCCTCCACCCTCCACTTGGTTCGTCACCTGTAGGCCGGTTACCTCACAGCGGCGTGGTAAGAACACTTACAAGCGTGGGTAAGGCGCTTGACGGTTTGCTTCCACCACACACCCACCACCCCACCTAGTTGCTTTCCATAAGGATTATTCTTTGTTGTTTTGTCTTTTCACTAACATTGCAGATAACAACGGTACCCCTCCATCTGATTTTAATGACTGTGTCTCACGACGTGCTCTACTGGAGTCTCAGCGGCAGACTCAACACTCCATCGAACGTCTCGCGCGTACTGTGGCTGACCTAGGGAACCGGATGGCTGCCCTAGAGACATCATTGCCTGCTGCACAAGCCGACGACGACCATGTTGAGGAGGAAGACGACCATGTTGAAGATGAAGATGACCTATCCTATGTTGGGAACAATTGCATTGACCGTGACGAGGCTGCACGTCATCGCTTTTAGTTCAATCGTCAAGGTATGGGCGGCCACCGCAACCGCCATCCACGAGGTAACAATGACAACCGCAGGAACAATGATCCCTACTCTAAGGTAAAATTTTTAGTACCTCATTTTGCTGGCACCTATGATCCAGATGCATATTTAGATTGGGAGATGTCAGTCGAACAAAAATTTAATGCTCACATGGTTCCTGCTATCCACCGCGTGCGCTTAGCTACTAGTGACTTTACTGGATATGCTCTTCTTTGGTGGACTGAAATAGTTCAGGTTGGCAATGAACCACAAAATTGGGGTATGTTAAAATGGCAAATGCGTGGTAGATGGGTTCCTCCTTCATATAAACGTGATTTGAGAAAAAAATTGCAGCGCCTAAACCAAGGAAATAAATCGGTAGAGGAATATTACCAGGAGTTGCAAATAGGTTGCATGCGTGCTGAAATTGAGGAGGACAATAAGGATAAAATGGCCCATTTTTATGGTGGTTTAAGACGTGAAATTCAGGATATCATTGATTATAAGGAATACAATACTATCACTCGTCTTTTCCACCTTGCTATACTTGCAGAAAAAAGAATTGCAGGGTCGCCAACAACCACAACGCAGCATGAGGACCAACATTGGTGGTGCCACTTCACGCTCAAGTGGGCAGCAGCAGCGACCACCACCACCCTCTCGACCGGTGGCTCCATCAGTCCCTTCTGCATCTACAGCCCAGGCTGAGAACGCCAAAGCTGCAGCATCCAAGGCACCAGTCAAGCCCACCTCCTCGGCGGCCTCTAGTGCATATTCTGCAGCGATCCAGTGTCACCGATGCAAAGGATTCAACCACGTTATGAAGGACTGCCCTAGTCAGCGGGCTTATATTGCTACGGAAGACGGTGGCTACGTAAGTGCTAGTGATGTTGATGATGAATATGCACTTGCTGCTAACATTGCAGGAGATTACGATACATCCGACGATGACGCTGTTTTGGCACCGGATGCCTCTACCGACCATGAAGCACTTATTGTACAACGTGTTTTGAGCACTCACATGGAGCAGGATGACCGGGCAAAACGGAACAATCTGTTTCAGACCTTCTTCATCGTCAATGACCGCCGTGTACGTGTCATCATCGACAGCGGTAGTTGCAACAATTTGGTGAGCCACGACATGGTAACTAAGCTTCAACTTCCCACACGTGCACATACACACCCTTACCACGTGCAATGGTTCACCAATAGCGGTAAGGTCAAGGTAACACAAACTGCTCACATCAGATTTTCCATTGGTACATACTTCGGAGTTGCTGATTTTGATGTAGTACCAATGCAAGCATGTTCTCTCTTACTTGGTAGATCTTGGGAGTATGATACTGATGCTACACACCATGGTAGGAGCAATAAGTACACATTTATGTATAAAGAAAAGAAAGTTACACTGCTTCCTATGACTCCTACTGAAATTGTGAAATTTGAACAAGAAAAACATGCTAAGGATGCACAAACGAGCAAACAACCTTCTGAAAATCAACAAGTAGCTAAAACGCTTTCGAGGCAACAGAAAGATAAAATTGCTTCTCCTTCTTCATCACAAGTTATTAATTTGAACGGATGTGTCATGCTTGCAACTAAACCTGACCTTGCTGAAATTTGTGATGATACTCCCTTGATATATGGCTTGATTTGCACGAACGTGCTATTTTCACTTGCGAACATTCCTAGCTCTATTCATATGGCAGTCACTGACCTTTTGCAGGAGTTTAATGATGTTTTTCCTGCTGAGATACCACCCGGGCTGCCACCGATACGTGGCATCGAGCACCAAATTGATTTGATCCCGGGAGCGTCTCTTCCTAATTGTGCAGCGCACCGTACATTGTCCACCATGTTGAGGGCTGTTTTGAAGACTGTTGGGGGAAAATATCCCATCTTCGGGGTTACTGCTAAAGCAACATGAAGACAGCCAACCAGTTCGAAGATAGTCCGAAGGTCATCTTCGAAGGTGGCTTGGAACTTCGTTCGGAGTCCGAAGACTGGCATTGGTTCGAAGTATATCTTCGAACCAAAGCCTTCCAGGATCTTTTCTGCCAGCTAAGATGGAAGACTTATCTTCTATCCTATTAGATTAGTCTTTTACCATTTTAGCCCTATTAAGGAAACCAAATAGTTTCCTTAATGTCGGTTGTAATAGAGGGGTAAATAGGTCTTTTCCTTAATGTTTGGGCCTATAAATACCCCCCATTTCACCCTGTAATAGGGACCGATTACAAGTGAATCAATACACACTTTCGAACTATTCTAAGCTATTATCCTTTCGGAGGCTTGGAATAGTTTGCTTCACAAACACTTCGTTTGTTAGTTTCTTTTCTACAGAAACCTGTTAGCGTAATCTTTTACGCCAACAGTTGGCGCCGTCCGTGGGGAACTTAGTCCAAAAAACTTCGTTCTCTACCAACCTTTTGCATCATGCCTCCTAAGCGGAGTGCACCTCGCAATCCCACTCGGAGGTCCTCTCGGATCTCCGGAGAGATACCCTTCGACACAGTTGAAGTCGGAGGGTCTTCGACTATCCCTCCACCTCAAACTCCGCAAGGGGCTTTTATCCCTCGAGGATACGAAACCTCTCCACCAACCCCTTCTACACTCCGACCGCCCGGAGCCACTCTGCCACCCTCCATTCCGATCGGAACTGATCATACCAGTTCTCAAGACCCGGAAGGTCCTTCCGGAGGAGATGAAGATAGCCTTGGAGACATGGCCACTCAAATGGCCAATCTTCAAGCCGAGGTAGCAAGGTGGCGACAGGAGGCTGCGAACAGGCTTCGCCCTCAAGCCACCCCAGCTATCCCCGAAGTGCACGAAGACGACGATCTTGACTATCCCGAAGCCCCGGAGAACGCCTCTTACGACAATGAATCTCCGTTGCATCCTGAGCTTCAGAAGGTTCGCTTCGATCCAAGGTTCAAAGCTTCGAAGCTTAGCAAGTATGCCGGAGACGAAGATCCCAGTGAGTTTGCGCGTTCTTATGCCCTAGCAATCGAGGCTAGTGGCGGAGACAGAGAAACTATGGCGAAGTGCTTCCCGTTAGCCCTTGAAGGAGTGGCGTTGAGATGGTTCTGGTCTTTAAAACCAGGATCAATCACGACATGGTTACAGTTGAAGAAGAAGTTCATAAGTAACTTCCAGGGTACCTTCGTGCCCCCCATGTCGACTGGAAGCCTTTTCCAAGTGAAACAGCTCCCCGGAGAAACATTGAGGCAGTACTTCAAGCGCTTCGCTCACACGAAGTCGCAAATTCGGGGGCTGTCCACATCTTCGGTGGTTGATGCGGCTCGGGAAGGCGTCAGTCATAAAGGCCTTCTGGATAAATTGCATCGGAAGAGCATCACCACAGTATCACAGTTGATGTCGTACTTCGAGGAGTACTCGAAGTCAGAAGAAGGTTGGCTTCGGAGGACTACTGCTACTTCGACAGTGTTGACAGAAGTAAAAGCAGAAGTGAAGACTTCGGCTCCGCCGCAAGAGCCAGTCCCCGAAGTGCAACAGGATAGAAGAAGAGGGCAAAAGCACCCTCGTTCTGAGGTCTTAAACATTGCACCCCCGCAGAAGTTTGCACCAAGAGCTCCACAGTCTGCAGGGAACAAGTCCAGCGGCTGGAGGCCGCCAGGGAAAACGGCTGGCAAAGGCCAGACCCTTTTTTGCTGTATTCATGGAGAGAACCGAAGCCATGCAACTGACACCTGCAAGGCTATTCTTACCCTTCGGGGAGAATACTTGGAGAGAACTTCGGGTCGAGGTAGTACCGACCGAAGTCCAGCAGCAGCAGTGCGCTCGGAGCCGGTCCAGGCTGTAGCGCGAATAGAAAATTTTGACACTGCGAGACATCCTCCGGTGGCCAATGTTATGCCACCTCCGAAGCAAGAAGAAGGGCAAGATAGAGGGAAGAGAGTAGTTCTCCCTATCTCCGGAGGAGGTACCCTCGGAAGCATGTCCAAGAGACAGCGAAGAGAGTACGTCCGAGAAGTAGGCCACATTGGGACTTCGTCATCTGCAGCTGCAATGCCGGAGTGGTCTCATGTTCCAATATCTTTCTCTGCGGAGGATGCAGCTGGTATCAAGTTCCCGCATGCAGATCCATTGGTTATCACTGCTGATATTGCCGGAACTGAAGTCCGAAGGGTGCTAATCGACGGAGGTAGCTCGGCAGATATCATATTTGTACAAGCCTTCGATCAGTTATGCATTTCCCGGAAGCATCTTCTCCCAGCGGCTCGTCCTCTGCAAGGCTTTGCAGGACCTCCGCTAGATGCACTTGGCCAGATAGGCCTGGAAGTAACCTTCGGAGAAGGTTTACTAGCCCGAACTGAAGAAGTTATCTTTGATGTGGTGGATGCCCCGTATGCTTATAATGTTATCTTTGGCCGAGGCATGTTGAATCAGTTCGGAGCTGTGGCGCATCACAATTACTTGTGCATGAAGATGCCCACACAATCAGGAGTTCTGACAGTCTTCGGAGATCAAGCCATAGCTCGGAGAGCAGAATATGGTCATGGTCCTCCTCTTGATCCGAGGCAAGTAAACAGTGTCCAAGAAAATGGAGAAATTTTTTCAGCCTCCTCCGAAGCTTCGAAGAAGTCATTTCCAAGACCAAGTCCCGAAGGAGAGATTGCAACGAAGGTCATTGTCAAAGATGGTAAAGAATACACTTTTCAATTTGGTAAAGATTTACCTCCCGAAGTTGCAACTTCCTTGGAAAAGGTTGTAGGAGAAAATTTGGATGTCTTCGCCTGGTCTGACGAAGATATCACCGGAGTCGATCGGGATATTATTGAGCACAGCTTGCTTGTAAACCCGAAGGCCCGGCCTGTTCGACAAGGGCTCCGGAAGATGTCCGCAGAGAGAGCTGCTCTAGCTAAGGACGAAGTTGAAAAACTGTTGAAGGCTGGGATTATCAGAGAAGTGGCCCATACAGAATGGTTAGCAAACCCAGTCTTCGTCAGGAAGAAGTCCTCCGGAAAGTGGCGCATGTGCATTGATTTCACATCTTTGAATAAAGCGTGCCCACGTGACCCCTACCCCATGCCCCGAATTGATCAACTAGTTGACTCCACTGCAGGTTCGGAGTTACTAAGCTTCCTTGACGCCTATTCCGGCTATCATCAAATATGGTTGAAGCGCGAAGATGAAATCAAGACGAGCTTTGTAACTCCTTCGGGAGTCTTTTGCTATGTAAGAATGCCCTTTGGCCTAAGAAATGCCGGGGCTACTTTTTCAAGATTAGTTGCTAAGGCTCTAGGTCATCAACTAGGTCGCAATGTGGAGGCCTATATGGATGATATTGTAATAAAGAGTGCTTTAAAGCACCAACATAGCCTAGACTTAGCAGAAACATTCAATAGCCTTCGGGCATGTGGGATCCGCCTTAACCCCGAAAAATGTATATTCGGAGCTAAGGCTGGAAAGTTGTTAGGGTACTTAGTTTCAAGCAGGGGAATTGAAGCTAGCCCTACTCAAATAACTGCGCTGCAGAAGATGGCTCCTCCGGAGAATTTAAAGCAAGTGCAAAAGCTGACTGGACGTCTAGCCGCACTTAGCAGGTTTTTATCAAGATCCGCGGAGAGGAGCTTGCCAATCTTTAAAGCTTTGAAAGGGTCCGAAGATTTTGCATGGACACCGGAGTGTCAGAAAAGCTTCGAAGATATTAAAGATTATCTCAGCAATCTTGCTACACTTACGGTGCCTATTGCGGACGAAACCCTACTTCTGTATCTTGCAGCCACAGGCTCAGCAGTCAGCGCAGTCCTTGTCAGAGAAGCTGATATCAATGGGAAGTTGGTCCAAAATCCTGTCTATTTTGTATCCGAAGCATTGTCAGGAGCGAAGACAAGATACTCCGAACTTGAGAAGTTCGTTTATGCTCTGATAATGGCTTCGAGGAAGCTAAGACATTATTTTTTGGCTCACAATGTAATTGTACCAACTTCGTATCCTTTAGGAGATATGCTCCGAAGCAAAGATTCCACTGGAAGAATTGGAAAGTGGGCAGTAGAACTAGCACCCTTCGGCATATCTTTCCTGGCAAGGACAGCTATCAAATCTCAAGTCCTAGCAGACTTCGTAGCAGAGTGGACTCCACCTGCGAAGTTGACTCCGGAGAAATCAGATGACGGAGTCTGGACTGTTTACTCCGATGGGGCTTTCCAAGCATCCGGAGCAGGCATTGGGGCAGTATTAATTTCTCCGTCAGGTCAAAGAGCAATGTACTCCGCAAGACTCAACTTTAAGTCTACCAATAATGTAGCGGAGTACGAAGGAATTTTATTGGGACTCCGGAAAGCACGTGCTCTAGGGGCTACAAGGATAATTATAAAAACAGATTCTCAGATAGTAGCAGGGCACGTAGACAAAAGTTTTCAAGTCCGACATCCACAGCTTGCAAAGTACTTAGAAGAAATTCGCAAGATCGAAGCACATTTCAAGGGTATTTCCATTCGGAGTATACCAAGAGCTGAAAACGTGCAAGCGGACATTTTAGCGAAGGCTGCTGCCGGAGCTGTGGATGTGCCTGACGAAGCTTTCTATGAGGAGCTCAATATACCTTCGGTGCCACAAGTTGCTTCTGCAGAGATTCTCTGCATTCCTAGTGCAGATTGGAAGGATTCAATCATAGAACTCTTGCAAGGAGGAACAGATTTGCCCGAAGAGCCCCAATTGTCAAGATTAAAACTCAGAGCAAGAAACTATCAGTTAATCAACGGTATATTATACAAGGCCGGAGTATGTTCCCCTCTACTCCGATGTATATCTCAAGCCGAAGGCCAAGAAATTCTTCGAGAAATTCACGAAGGCCTTTGTGGAAGCCATTTAGCCCCTAGAGCTCTGGCAGGAAAAACACTTCGCCAGGGGCTTTATTGGCCCACAATAACAGCTGATGCGGAGAGCTTAGTCCGCACTTGCCAAGGATGCCAGTGGATGGGTCGACGGAGTCATCGCCCACCAACAGCCCTTCAAATCATTGCTCCAGTATGGCCTATGGCCAGATGGGGTATGGATCTAATTGGTCCCTTTCCGTTAGCAAAGGGAAATCTAAAGTTCGCAGTGGTAGCTATCGAATATTTTTCTAAGTGGGTGGAAGCAGAACCCTTAACAGCTATCACTTCGAATAATGTACAGAAATTCTTCTGGAAAAACATTATTTGTCGGTTCGGAGTGCCTAGATATCTCACAGTTGATAATGGAACACAGTTCGACGCAGAACCCTTCAGGAAGTTTTGCGAAGACCTAGGTATTCAACTATGTTTTGCTGCAGTGAGACATCCTCAGTCAAATGGAGCCGTTGAGCGAGCCAATGGAAATATTTTATCAGGGCTAAATCGAAGAATAGTAGGGCTATCAAAGGGACTGTGGACCGAAGAACTTCCGAAGATTTTGTGGTCCATTCGGACTACACAAACAAGGTCCACAGGTTTTACTCCGTTCAGACTACTATTCGGAGATGAAGCTATGACTCCAACGGAGCTCAAAGGAGGATCACTTCGCAGCACCGAACCAGACATCGAAGAAGAAAGACAAGCTTCGTTAGATTTGTCAGAAGAGACAAGGCTTCGAGCTGTAGCTAATTTATCAAAGTATCATCAGCAGACGAAGACTTGGTATGACCCGAAGGTTAAGCTCAGCGAGTTAAGACCGGGTCATCTTGTTCTACGAAGCATTATAGCACCAGGGAAGTTAGGCAATAAATGGGAAGGTCCATATCTAATCGTCCGCTCGGGGCGCCCTGGTTCATTTAAATTAGCTAATTTAGAAGGTGAAGAATTAGAACACACTTGGCATGCGGAGCACCTAAAGCGATACTTCGCATAAGGGCTCCTTGTAATTCGCTTGTAATCACCTCTAAATTAATAAAGCGTACATCCTGTAGCGTGCCTTCCCCTTGACGCTCCTAGTCTCCCAAGCGGACGCGCTGGGACAGAAGTCGTTGAGAGGGAAGTGTATTAAGCAGGGTTGTATTTCCGGACTTCGTACCCATAAAGTCGAAGCCTCCGGTGTGGGGGCTGACATAATCCGGAGCCCAGGCCATCGGCTTGTAGGCATCCGTAAAAGAGCCCAAAACCACACTCTACGGAGTCCAAGCTTCGGCTGGTAGACTTCCGTAAAAAGAGCCGAAGGTGGCCAAAATCTGCGGAGTCCAAGCTGCAGCTTGTCAGACTTCCGTAAAAAGAGCCGTAGGTGGCCAAATTCTGCGAAGTCCAAGCTCCGGCTGGTAGACTTCTGCAAAAAAGAGCCCAAGTGGCCAAATTCTGCGAAGTCCAAGCTCCGGCTGGTAGACTTCTGCAAAAAAGAGCCCAAGTGGCCAAATTCTGCGAAGTCCAAGCTCCGGCTGGTAGACTTCTGCAAAAAAGAGCCCAAGCGGCCAAATTCTGCGAAGTCCAAGCTCCGGCTGGTAGACTTCTGCAAAAATAGTCGAAGGTGGCTACAATTTCTGCGAAATCCAAGCTCCGGCTGGTAGATTTCCGCAAAAACAGCCGAAGGTGGCTAAAGCAAAACAGCATTTCAGCCATGAGCTCCGAATGTCTGTTCATATAAGTCCAAAGCGACAAAAATTTTTTAAGACATTAAAGTGTCCTGGAAGTTATCTCAATTGATCTCTTTCATGAAATAAACAAAGGTACCAAGTTACCATTCTTCTGACTACAGATAGTCGAAGACATTTCATAAGATTTCAAAAGATCTTTAAATGACAGAGGGGCTCCGAACCTCCAAAAAAAAATTGTACTCCGAAGTTTTTTCTTTGCGCATAACCATCTTCGAATACAGTTCGAAGTTGCTTATACCCAAAGAGGGGCTAGTAAATATGGAGACAATTTTAAATCGGCATTCATTATCAAAACAAATGTATTTACAAATTACATCATGAAAAATTGGTATCTATACCAAGAAGGAATCGGAGACCTCTTCGGTCCCGAGAGCTAGGGGTGGAACGACTAGTTCCAACATCGGAAGTTCTAAGAACTTTACGTTTAACTCTCTTCCTCCCCTTCGAAGCTCTAAAATCCTTCTGCTCTTGTTGAAGTTCGGCCCAAGTTCGAAGCCGCTCGGGGCTTCTCTCCCAGCTTCTAAGATCTTCAGATCTTTTATTTTGGGCTTCACCTTCGTCTTCGGACCAATTAGTGTCTTCAGAAGACGAGGTGTTTGCGTCGCTCTCTTTATCTTCCTCTTTAATATAAGACAATATGTCTTTGATTACTTCGGGCGCAATAACGCCGGAGTCATCTCGAGGGATAAGAAATCGAGGACGCTTATAACTCTTTAGAAGTTCGAAGGTGTTCCACAGTGAGCGAAGTTCGCTGTTAAGTTCTAACACTTCGATATCTTCCATAAGAGGCAAAGCCTAAAAATATGACAAACAAGATTTTCATTGATAAATATTTACAAGCATCAGCTTTACATAATCAAAAAAATCCTAAAATATCCTAAACCTGCGGGTTCGGAGGAGGCTGACTGCTTGAAGCTTGGCTCCGAACTTGCTTTTGGCGTTGGCCTTCGTCAATCCAAGCCTTGATCGCAGATCGACCTTCGGCTCTCCATGAAGTCTGGAAGGCTCGCCAAGCAACAGCTACACCTTCGGAAGGTTTTAAAAGTCGGTCGTCGTCGAAGATGATGGAGCCCTGTGCGCTCGGAGTGATTGATCGGCCCAAATCCTCGTAGTAGCGAAGTATTCCAAGGGCAGACACTTGTCCGGAGAGTTCTCCATAACGTATGCCTGCCGTCTTCATTTGCTTCGCTGCTCCTTGGATCCTCTTTAGCCGGCGCAGCAGAGTTACATTGTCATCCGAAGGTAGTGATCCAGTAGTACCGAAGTACTCCAAGACACCTAACATTTGTTCAATGACCTCCGAAGCCACCTTTCTCCGACTTAACCTTTTCTTCAATAAGCATATCCTTGGCCGAAGTTGTTTCAGCTAAAACTCCGGAGATTCGAGCGTTCTCCGTAGTCAAAGCATTCTTTTGAGTTCGGAGTTGGCCAGCCTCTTCTTGTAGCCTTACAAGTGCGGAGTCCTTCGCAGCATCCTCCGTCCGCAGTCTTTCAATCTCCGCTCGAAGCACAACTCTTTCTGCTTCGAGCTCTTTCCTTGCAGCTTCCAAACTTTGCCTAGCCCTTCGCTCTGCTATTATCACATTGTCCATTTGAGATACTCGACCTTCGGAGAAGTTAAGATTTCTTTGAAGAGTTTCGTTCTCTTCTCGAAGTTGAGCAATTTCGTTTTCATTTGACAAAGCTGCAGCGCGGGCTAAGACTGCTTGCTAAGAAAAAGAAAAACGAGAATAAGAAATTATTCATATATAATTCGTTATTTGGTTCGAAGATGCTTTATACCTGATAAGCTGCTCTTTCCACAGCAAGGTTAAGCTCCGAACCCTTCACTCTGCTTAAACGGGCTACCAGTTCTGTTTCCCCGACTTGGCGACTGGCTTCACCCAAAGGTTTAACCAAAGTCCCAAGTCCGGTTTTCTCCTCCAAAAAAGGAGTTATGAGAGGAAGCAGTTTCGAAGCTTTCTGGTCAGCCCTGCTTAGCGAAGGTTCGGAGGTTTCTTCCGAGGCCCTTGGAACTTCAGAAGATGGCCCCCCCTCAGTCGATTCACTTTTGTCCGTTGACTCAGATGAAGTCGATCCTTGAGCTGGGAGGGGCTCGATGTGTCTTTTTCCTCTTCCAGGCCCCGGTAGAGCAACTCCCGGTTGCGGCCCCGAAGTTGTCGAAGGTCTTAGAGTTGTATCTTCGAGGGATACTTCGACAACAGGAGGCTCTGAAAAACCAAAAATATTACACATTGTATAATTTTGCAAAAATTGATAAGAATTAAGCAAAGTTTACCTTCGATATTCTCTGGAATATCGAGCACCGGGCTGATCGGAGGATCATAAGTGTAGTCCTCATCCGAATCAGCCGTTAAATCTTGGGCTACAGGAGCATCGTCCTGAAGAACCCTCGTTACTTCCTCGAGAATCGAAGCCATAGTGACTTCGACTCCCTCTTCATCCACTGGAACTTCGGCCTGAGTTGTGTCTTCCTGAACTACCGAAGTCATTGGTTGATCAACATTGTCTCCAGACTCCGGTATGTTCGCAGGCACTTCGGCCTCATTCACACCCATAGGGGCTTCGATTTGTTCTCCCTGGGTATCCGGAGCTCTTACTTCTTCGATGTTGGTTTGAGGCTCCGGAATACCTGCAGTGTCTTCAATGAGAATACTTCGTTGAGCTGCATCTTCGTCAATTAATCTTACTAGTAAAATACCTTCGTCTTCTTTAGAGCTAGAAGCCGAAGCTCTTGAGCTCGAAGGTGCGAGGTTTTTTCGGCTTCCGAGCCACCTTCTTCGTCGGAGTCCTTGCGGAGCTGGATGCTCCAGCTTCGGCTACTCTTTTCTTGGGTCCTTTCTCTTGAGGCACCCAGTCCATCAGAGGGGGCGGAGTTAACTCCAACATTCCCCATACTCTGTTAGATCGCTCCCAACTTCCGACTAATTTGATTCGCCATTCCTTTTCTGACGGAGTTGGAGCACCCAAGATCTTCTCCGAAGCCCTTATAATTTGCTCTGAAGTAATAGGGGCTGAAGAAGCTAAAAAATAACTCAAGATTAATCTTTCTTCGAAGTAAATATGTATTATGCATGTTGGTTTCGAAGTTACCTGCAGGGCTCGAAGTATAGTTTATCTTGCGAAGACCGCCTTCGGAGTCATCTTCGAAGATGATAGGCCAGTTGGCCATCAGTGGAGGAATTTGAAGACCGATGTATTCTTCGGCCAAATCTCGCATACTGAGCCTCCGACTAATTTTTTCAAGCAGGTTCAGGCGGGCTTCGAGCTGACCTTCGTCGGGTTGCACTAGAGCTTCCTTCCGGAATCTGATTTCTTTGAGAGGTCCAGCTAAAGGACTGTTAACTCCGACTTCGGCGTAAAACCACCGCAGCACCCAATCAGTATACCATCTAGCGTTGATGGCTTTAGCAGGGAATTGCAGTGCATATTCATCACGAAGCCTAAAATTGATGCTTCCGAAGGCAACCAATACTTTTTCACCTCCGGAGCCTACGGAAGTCTTCGGCTGACAAGTTGCTCTATGCAGTGCTGCGAAGACTTCAGCCCTCCCCTCACAACCTTCGGCTCTCAGAGCCCATTCGAAGATAGCTAATCTAGCTACAGCATTCGGAGACAGCTGGGGGAGGGTTACATGAAACAAGTCAAGGACTTCAGCCAAGAAATCTACAGCAGGGAGGCCCAAGCCTGCTTCGAAAAAAGCTTCGAACACTACTACTTCTCCGGGTCTTGGTGATGGGATTGCTTCTTTGCCTGGTTTTCGAACCATTACCCCATTGCTAATCTTACCCCCTGCTGTGATTGCCAAGGACTCTCTTTTGCAGGTCGAAGGTCCCAATTCAAAGGACTGATCCAAATATTTGGTCGATGGAGGGCACAGACCTTGGTCATCGGGGATTTGGGGATTTCTCCCTCCTGCCGCCATGGACATTGCCGCCTGCATCGAGGGTGCCGCTGCCAATGTTGCCGCCGCTGCTGCTGCGGCTGCCTGCTGCCGAGCCAAGGTCGAAGGTGGCGCAGATCCTTTGGTCTTCACCATCGCGATTGCCGGATCAACTTGAGAGAATGGGAACTAGGGCTCAAGAACTCAAGAACTCAAGAACTCAAAAGGCTTTTGACTGGGAGCGAGCGGTGAAAAGGTAATCGAGTAAGTTCCAGAGTTCTTTATTTATAGCCTAAAACTTTTCGTTTGTTACCGTTTGGGCTCTGCCCTTTCGCATTCCCGCCTGTTATTTTCCTCCGAAAATAACGCCTCGTATAACTCCGTTAGAAACAGAAACTAACGGCTATATTTTCTAAGTCTAAAAAGACTTTCGAACTTCCTGAGTCAGTTTTAAGATAGTTCGAAAAGTAATTACCTTATGACTGATTCGAAGTTCGTATCTTCATGTATTTCGGAGATAAAATAAAAATCAATAACCCCTATGATTGGTTATCTTTTCTTTCCGTATACTGCTCTCCTAACGTTACAGGTCGAACGGAGAAGCGTATTCGAGGGGCTACTGTTGGGGGAAAATATCCCATCTTCGGGGTTACTGCTAAAGCAACATGAAGACAGCCAACCAGTTCGAAGATAGTCCGAAGGTCATCTTCGAAGGTGGCTTGGAACTTCGTTCGGAGTCCGAAGACTGGCATTGGTTCGAAGTATATCTTCGAACCAAAGCCTTCCAGGATCTTTTCTGCCAGCTAAGATGGAAGACTTATCTTCTATCCTATTAGATTAGTCTTTTACCATTTTAGCCCTATTAAGGAAACCAAATAGTTTCCTTAATGTCGGTTGTAATAGAGGGGTAAATAGGTCTTTTCCTTAATGTTTGGGCCTATAAATACCCCCCATTTCACCCTGTAATAGGGACCGATTACAAGTGAATCAATACACACTTTCGAACTATTCTAAGCTATTATCCTTTCGGAGGCTTGGAATAGTTTGCTTCACAAACACTTCGTTTGTTAGTTTCTTTTCTACAGAAACCTGTTAGCGTAATCTTTTACGCCAACAAAGACCAACTTGAAGCTTTGGGAAGAGTGTCTACCTCATATTGAGTTTGCATATAATAGGTCAGTACACTCCACTACTAAGGTAAGTCCGTTTCAAGTGGTCTATGGCTTTAATCCACGTGCTCCTATTGATTTGCTACCATTGCCACCATCTGAAAAATTGAATTTTGATGCTCCTACACGTGATGAATTATTGCTTAAGATGCATGAAACTACTAAGGCAAACATAGAGAAAATGAATGAGAAATATCATGCTTATGGTAGTAAGGGTAGAAAAGAGATAACATTTGAACCGGGTGATCTTGTTTGGTTGCACTTGCGCAAGGATCGTTTTCCTGATTTGAGAAAGTCTAAATTGATGCCCCGTGCTGATGGTCCTTTCCGTGTGCTTGAGAAGATCAATGATAATGCATATAAACTGGAGTTGCCTGCAGCTTTTGGGGTTAGTCCCACATTTAAGAGGTGGAGGATGATGAGGACATCACTTCACATGATACACACATGCACCAACATGATACACACCTGCACCACCATGATACACACATGCACCAACATGATACACACATGCACCACCATGATACACACATGCACCATGAACCTACAATTCATTTACAGGGACCAATCACACGCGCCCGTGCCCGTCGCTTGAACCATGAGGTTAATTCTTTCCTTAGCAACTATGTTAATATTTGTTTGGATGAGATGCTACTGAATACTAGTTATATTGTTTTGCTTAGGAACATGAGAGATGGAATAGGAGAGTTGGAGTTGAAGACGGAGTCGCACGGATGATTTGAAGTCAAGAATTCGCTCGTTCGGACTACATCAACCACCATGCACCAAAATGGGCATAACTTCCTCATACGAAGTCCGATTGGCACGTTCTTGGACTTTTTGGAAAGCTAAGGAGAAGACGGATCTCTTGGCATTGGTTTCGCCTCTTTTGGAGTGCCGAGTCGTAATGTGTGACTGAAACAGTCCTGCGTGACAGAATTGGGCCGAGTTGGACCTTGTACTGAGTTGGAGGCCGTGTTGGCCCATAATCCGAGTCGTGTGCGCCCCCTACAGGCTGCCCACGCCTTATATACTCACGCCAGCCGCCTTTAGGGTTAGGTTTTGCTTTGTTTGCATCTACACTTGTGTGTTTAGATCCCGCTCCTGCACCGGACCGATTGGTTGCTGCATCAGCGTTTGTGAAACCTCTCCTCATCATAGTGGCTCAGAAGGGGCTCCGTCTTTATGGAGGCTAACAGTTCCTAGGCTACCTCAGGAATAACTTCACCCCTAGGACCCCTCAAAAGCTTGAACTGAGGGGGGCCTTCGGACCTAGCTACCTCGAGCACTACTAATGTTGACGATGTGCCTCTAAATCCTCAAGCACTTCGAAGTCAACATCCGAAGGCTGAGCCTTGGCAGGTACAAAATTACCCCGCATTTCTATTAATAAATTGACAAGTTATCTTACAGGCCTACGGCTAAGAATTACGAAGGATCCTAAGAAGATCTACACCTTCGGTGGCGGAGGGTTTGATCACGAAAGCCGAACTAGCGTGGCCCGTGCCCCTGCTCATCATAAGCGGTTGGACTATTGGAGCTCGAGGACATTGTTGGGGGAAATTACTCTATTTCCAAAACTTAAAGAGTAACCCTTCGTTGGCTGAGTGAGGACCCCGAAGGTGGCTGACTGCTGTTCGGAGCATACGTCGCCGCGACCAGAGGGCGACACGATGCGAAGTCCTAGAGAACCCTCCGAAGGGAAGATGGAGGCCTCGAAGCAGAAGGACATGATTGATTGGATGTCCAGCTTATCCATCTACCTTGCAGTGCTTTACCGTGTATAACCTTGATTATAATACCGAATAGTTTCTACTATGTCGGTTGTAATTTAGGGGTAAATATGTCTTTTCCTTATGATTTTTTCCCTATAAATACCCCCCATTGTACCTTGTAAATGAGGATCCAGAACAAGTTGTTCATCCACACTCATTCGGACCACTTGAGCTATTATCCATTTCAGAGGCTCAAGCTAGTCCTAAAAGCACAAACTTCCTGTTTGTCCGTTCTTGATTATCGAGAACCTGTTGGCGTAACATTTGCGCCAACAGTTGGCGCCGTCCGTGGGGAACCAAGTTCTAAAAGCTTGTTCTCTACTGCTGACTGCACTCCGAAGAGCACTTACGGAGGGAGCCTCGGAGTCCCAAGACTCCGCGCACCCTTCAGTTAAGGGCTTCTTAGTGCAGCTCGAGGGCCTTCTCTCGACCCCTCGAGTCATTCGAAGTCCATCTCCAAGACATCTTCATGACTAGCTATGCCTCCGAAGCGTGGCCAGGCTTCGGGTCCTCTTCGAAGGTCCCCTCGGACCAATGGAGCTGGACCCTCAGCTAATCCGGCAATTCCTGCAAAGACCGCTGGGCGTCGAGCGCCCCGGGGCCCTCTGCCTCCTCCTACGATGCTTCAGACCGACTACGCAGCTAGCCGGGATCCAGAAGTGCCCTCCTACGAAGACGAAGGCCCTCCCGAAACCGAGGCTACGCAGCTAGCCAGGCTTCAGGAGGAGGTATCCAGGTGGAGGCAAGAGGCCGCCGATCGCCTCGCACTCAAGCTTCCACCGAAACTCCAGGGGGGCCTCAAGACGATGGAACCCGCAATCCCCCAGAAGTTATCCAAGTCCCGGAGGAAGCCGAGAATGCATCCTTCGATAATGAATCTCCGTTACACCCTGATCTGCAGAGAGTGCCTTTCGACCCCAGATTCAAGGCCTCGAAGCTGCACAAGTAGTCCGGGGGGTCGGACCCCAGAGAGTTCGCCCGCTCTTACGCCCTGGCAATAGAAGCAAGCGGAGGGGTGCGAAGCACCATGGCAAAATGCTCCCCCCTCGCTCTCGAAGGCGTGGCACTCCGCTGGTTCTGGTCCCTAAAGCCAGGATCGATCAGTTCATGGGAGCAGCTAAAAAAAAAATTTGTGAGCAACTTCCAAGGTACCTTCGTGGCCCCGATGTCCACAGGAAGTTTGTTTCAGGTAAAGCAGCGGGTGGAAGAAACCCGCCGGGAGTACTTCACGCGCTTCGCCCACACCAAGTCACAGATCAAGGGCCTGTCTACCTCCTCGGTAGTTGATGCTGCCCGCGAAGGGGTGCTGAATCCCGACCTCCTCAGCAAACTCCATCGGAAGCCGGTGACGTCTGTGGCACAACTCATGGCATACTTTGAACAGTATGCCAAGGCGGAGGAATGATGTCTTCGGCGAGTACAAGCGAGGAAAGAAGCATTTCCGCTCGGAGGTGCTAAACATTGCACCTTCAGCCTCGAAGGCACCTGCCAACTTCCAGCAGGTAAAAAATTTCAAGGCTGGGCCACCAAAGCCTCAAGAAAGGATGCCTCGCAGGTGCCAGAGTTTTTTCTGTTGTGTGCATGGCGACAATAGAAGCAATGACACGAAGGATTGCAAGGCAGTATTGGCCCTTCGGGGCGACTACCTTGAGCGAAATACCGGGCGGGGTACATCGGATCGGGCCCCACCGTCGGCACGCTCGGAGCCTGTTCAAACTGTGGCCCGAGCCGGTGCCCTCGAAGCCCCCATGCGGCTACCGGTGGCCAGTATTATGCCACCACCAAAGCAAGAAGACCCACAAGACCGCGGCAAGAGAGTGGTCCTGCCCATCTCTGGAGGGGGGACCCTCGGAAGCATGTCCAAGGGACAGCGCCGTGAGTACATCCGCGAGGTCGGGCACATTGGGACCTCGAGTTCCGCCGAAGGGATGCCAGAATGGTCCCGTGTGCCCATCTCATTCACAGCCAGCGACGCGGCGGGGGTGAAGTTCCCCCATGCTGACCCATTAGTCATCTCTGCCGATATAGCAGGAGCAGACGTTCGAAGGATCCTGGTAGACGGCGGGAGCTCCGCAGACATACTCTTCGCCCAGGCCTTCGACCAGATGTGCATACCTCGGAAGCATCTGCTTCCAGCAGCCCGACCGCTTCAAGGGTTTTCAGGACCGCCTCTCGATGCCCTCGGCCAAATAGGCCTCGAGGTTGCCTTCGGAGAGGGGCCTTTGGCCCGAGTAGAAGAGGTGATCTTCGATGTGGTTGATGCCCCTTACGCTTACAATGCTATCTTCGGTCGATGGATGTTGAACCAGTTCGGGGCTATAGCACATCACAATTACCTTTGTCTCAAAATACCCACGCAAGGTGGAGTGCTTACTATTTCAGGAGACCAGGCTATAGCCAGGAGGACAAAGTATGGCCATGGGCAGCCATTGGACCCCCGACAAGTGCATAATGTGGCGGAAAGCGCCGAAGAAGTACCGGAGGCCTTGAACCCTCCGAAGGGATCTTCGATCAAGACAAGCCCGGAGGGTGATGTCGAGACAAGAATAATCTCGGAAGATGGCAAAGAATACCCAGTGAAATTTGGCAAGGGGCTATCTCCAGAAATAACCACCTCGTTAGAAGAAGTCGTCAGGAAAAATCTAGACATATTTGCTTGGACCGACGAAGACATCACTGGGGTCGATCGAAGCATCATCGAGCATAGTCTGCTTGTCAACCCGAAGGCCAAGCCGGTGCGTCAGGGGTTCCGCAAGCTGTCAGCAGAAAGAGCAAGCCTAGCCAAGGCCGAAGTAGAAAAATTGTTAAGGGCTGGCATTATCAGGGAGGTAGCCCATACTGAGTGGTTGGCTAACCCTGTTTTTGTAAGAAAAAAGGACTCGAACAAGTGGCGCATGTGTATTGACTTCACCTCGTTGAATAAAGCATGCCCGCGAGACCCCTACCCAATGCCTCGAATAGATCAATTGATATATTCCATAGCCGGCTCCGAATTATTAAGCTTCCTCGACGCTTATTCCGGGTACCATCAAGTATGGCTGAAGCGCGAAGACGAAGCCAAGACAAGCTTTATAACTCCTTCCAGAGTATTCTGTTATGTAAGAATGCCTTTTGGTTTACGGAATGTCGGAGCCACCTTTTCTCGCTTAATAGCTAAGGCTCTAGGTCATCAGATAGGCCGCAATGTCGAAGCCTATATGGACAATATTCTCTGACGGAGCTTATCAAGCATCAGGTGCAGGAGCAGGGGCCGTCATCTTGTCACCATCAGGGGCAAAAGGCTATGTATTCCGCAAGGCTCAACTTCAGAACCACTAATAACATTGCCGAGTATGAAGGAATCTTGCTAGGCCTCCGAAAGGCTAAAGCGCTCGGAGCTACAAGAATAGTGATCAAGACAGATTCCCAAGTCGTCGCGGGGCGTATTGACAAAAGCTTTAAAGCAAAAAACCCACATCTCGCGCAATACCTTCAAGAAATCCGCAAGGCCGAAGCAGCATTCAAAGGGTTTACAGTTCAAAGCATCCCTCGGGCAGAGAATCAACTTGCAGATATTCTTGCAAAGGCTGCAGTAGGAGCGGTGGACATCCCGGAGGGTGCTTTCTACGAAGAGCTAGAGCAGCCAGCGGCTGACCAAATACCCTCATCAGAAGTAATGTGCATTCCAACAACAGATTGGCGAGCTCCGATAATAAGCATGTTGCAAAGTAGCATGGACCCTCCGGAAGGCCCAGAAGCTCGAAGGTTGCAAGCAAGAGCTCGAAATTACAAGTTTATTGATGAAGTGCTATACAAGGCCGGAGTGTGCTCACCCCTACTTCGATGCATCTCGCAGCCCGAAGGTCAAGACATACTTCGGGGCATCCACGAAGGACTTTGCGGAGGTCATTTAGCCCCTCGAGCGCTAGCAGGCAAGACGCTTCGGCAAGGGTTTTATTGGCCAACAATTGTAAGAGAAGCAGAAGAACTAGTTCGAACATGCCAAGGCTGTCAGTGGATGGGCAGACGGAGCCATCGCCCGCCAGCTCAGCTTCAAGTTATTGCCCCAATATGGCCAATGGCTAGATGGGGCATGGACCTCATAGGCCCTTTCCCAGTGGCAAAAGGCGGTTTGAAATTTGCGGTAGTAGCAATCGAATATTTCTCAAAATGGGTGGAAGCGGAGCCGCTAACAGCTATCACCTCGAGGAACGTGCAGAAATTCTTCTGGCAGAATATTATATGCAGGTTCGGAGTTCCCAGAGAGTTGACGGTGGATAATGGAACCCAGTTCGAAGCTGATACCTTTCAAACATTTTGTGAAGAACTAGGCATTAAGCTATGCTTCGCAGCAGTGCGACATCCGCAGTCCAACAGAGCCGTCGAGTGAGCCAACGGGAACATCCTCTCTGGGTTAAATCGCCGAATTGTAGGATTGGCCAAGGGGCTGTGGGTCGAAGAACTACCGAAAATCTTATGGTCCATCCGAACCACTCAAACTAGATCAACAGGTTTCACACCATTCAGATTGCTCTTCGGAGATGAAGCCATGACTCCTACGGAGCTCAGAGGGGAGTCGCTTCGCGTAATTCAACCCGGAGACGAAGATGATCGGAGTACTTCACTAGATCTGTCAGAAGAAACAAGGCTTCGAGCTGTCGCCAACCTGACTAAGTACCAGGAGCACACCAAAACGTGGTATGACCCGAAAGTTAGATTAAGTGAGTTAAGGCCGGGTCATCTAGTATTGCGAAGTGTAATAGCTCCGGGGAAGCTAGGAAACAAATGGGAAGGACCATATGTTATCTTACGCTCAGGACACCCCGGATCGTTTAAATTATCTAATTTAGAAGGGGAAGAGTTGAAACATGCATGGCATGCAGAGCACCTTAAGCGATATTACGCTTAAGACCTCCTTGTAATCACTTGTAGCACTTTCCTTTCTATAAATAAAGATAAGGTGTGAAACCTGTTTTGCTCTTCGAATATCCCTTACTCCCGATGGATACATTGGGAGGACGGTGATGCTGGTAGAGCCAAGCATGTTTCTCAAGACCCAAGGGGCTGCCTCCGAACCATTGGTTCAGCGGCTCCGCCAACCTACGGATTCCAGGCTCCGGCTTGTTAGGATCCGTAGAAGAGTCTAAGGACTTTAAAGAAAATAGATCTTCAGCCTCCGGGTGCGAAGTATCTGTAAAAGAGCCGAAGGTGGCCAACCTACGGATTCCAGGCTCCGGCTTGTTAGGATCCGTAGAAGAGTCTAAGGACTTTAAAGAAAACAGATCTTCAGCCTCCGGGTGCGAAGTATCTGTAAAAGAGTCGAAGGTGGCCAACCTACGGATTCCAGGCTCCGGCTTGTTAGGATCCGTAGAAGAGTCTAAGGACTTTAAAGAAAACAGATCTTCAGCCTCCGGGTGCGAAGTATTTGTAAAAGAGCCGAAGGTGGCCAACCTACGAATTCCAGGCTCCAGCTTGTTAGGATCCGTAGAAGAGTCTAAGGACTTTAAAGGAAACAGATTTTCAGCCTCCGGGTGCGAAGTATCTGTAAAAGAGCCGAAGGCGGCCAACCTACGGATTCCAGGCTACGGCTTGTTAGGATCTGTAGAAGAGTCTAGAGACTTAAAAAAAAGAGGCAGCGAGCAAATTTTTTCGAAAGCAAATGATAAGCACAAAGTTCGAAGCATGCAGGTGTTCGGACAGTCATTGTGCCTAGCGAACCCTTTTCTATGGTAAATGCTCCGCCACCCACAAGAGGGGTCAGAAAGTACGAGTCACACAGCATACTTTCGAAGCATTTCACACTAAATCATTATAATTATACATCAAGAGAAATTTTTGTCTAAGCCTAAATAAAATCGGAGACCCTTTCGGCCCCTAGAGCTACCCCTGCGGCTACTTTGCCCTTCGGAACTTGAAGCCGCCGAAGTCGTCCTTTTAGTCCGGGTACTTCTCTTTTTCTTCGAGGCTCGCAGTTTCCTCTGCTCCTCTTGAAGCTCAGCCCATGTCAGGAGCCTTTCGGAGTCAGCCTCCGCAGGGTCTTCAGCTCGGTACTCCGAGTCGGACCAGTCAATAGGTTCGGAAGACGAGGACCCCTCCATCTTCTCTTCCTCTTTAATATAAGCTAAGACGTCCCTTCGAACCTCAAGGGCGATCTCCCCCTCGTCTCCACGAGGAACAGAAAAGCGGGAGCGGCGGTAAGGCCTCAAGCCCTCGAGGTTTGCCCACTCCTTTCGGAGCTCGTCGGTAATTTCCAGAAGTTCGAAGTCAGGGCTCGAAGGGCATGACAAAACCTAAAAAATAGCAGAAAACCCAAGACAAGTTCCTATTTATAACTTTTTCATTAATAAAAACAGGGTTTACAGGGCTTAGTATACATAACAGTCCTAAGCGGCTAGACCCGCGGGTCGGTCGGCGGAGCAGGAACCGAAGGGGCTGGCGCAGCAGGAAGTGGTGGCCTTGTCTGCGCTTTCTTCTGCCGACGGGCCTCGTCAATCCAAGCCTTAGCTGCAGCCTTATGATCCGTCTTCCAGGTCGACCGGAAAGCCTCCCAGGCCGAAGCCACCTCCGAAGATGGCCGCAGCAAGTCGTCGTCCACGAAGCCTCTAGGAGACGAGCCTTCGACTGAGCCAAGGGGGATCCGAAGGGATTCAAGATGACGAAGAACCCCGATACCAGCACATTGTCCGGAGATTTCCCCGTACCGAATATCGGAGTTCTTCATCAATGACGAAGCAACCTGGATCCTCGTCAGCTTCCGGTCAAGGGGCTCGTGGGTTGCAGCAGAAGCCAAAGGGCACATGGTGCCAAAGTACTCCAGCGTACCCTGGAGGGCTTCCAAGGTACGGTCCGCAGTACTAGAATTCTTCTTCTCCGCTGCTTCCAGGCCTACAGCAGTCGCGCCCACTTCGGCCACCCGTAGCATCAAAGAACTCTTGAGGGCCATCGCCTGGCTAAGAGCTCCCTGAAGTTCTACCAGCTGCGCACTTGAGGTAGCGGCCTCTTGGCCGAGCCTTTCAACCTCCGCTCGAAGGACAACGTGCTCGGCCTCGACCTCCTGGGCAGACGAACGGAGGGCTCCGAGGGCTTCGTCCGATGCCGCCCTAGCCCTCCGTTCCTCCAAGACTTCTTCCTCCAGCCTGAGGGATCTCCCGGTGGAGTCGTTAAGAGTCGTCTAGTGGGTAGTGACCTTCCGTTTAAGTCGATTAACTTCGACCTCGTTGGAAGTCGCTACCGCTCTAGCAAGAACAAATTGCTGCAAAAAGAACTAGTAAGTACTAAAGTATTTATGAATACTAATGCGAAGTAGCTATGGTGTCTTTTTTATACCTGAAGGGTGGCCCTTTCGAGGGCTGTGTTGAGCCTCAAAGCCCTGGCCTCGCTCAAGATGGAGATCAACTCCGAATTGGCAATGTCTTGGCTTCTCTCAGCCAGGGGCTCCATAAGTCTTCGGAGGCCACTCCGGTGCTCCAGGAACGGAGCCAGCAGAGGAAGCCAAGACAGATCTTGGGCGTCATCCGCTGCGGCCTCATCCTCCGAATTGCCAACGGAGGGCGCGGCCTGGCCAGGAAGAAGGCCGAGGCTAGAAATACTCTTACCTCGCCCCGGCACGAAGGAGGGCGAAGCAGGAGTACCCCGACCATCGGCAACCACCTCTTCAACCCGAACCGCAGCGGCGGAGGCAACCTCGGTTGTTGAGGTGGCCACAACAGGAGTGACCTCCGTCGCCAACTCCGTCCCGGCAAGCACGTCGTCTGCCCCGAAAGACACATTCTCCACCGCCAAACTCGGAGCGTCCAGAGGTGCGGAGGGATTCGCTCAGAGGACAGCCTCCGAAGACGCAGGGGCTTCGGACGCCACCAAAGCATCGACACCCGAAGAGGTACCTATTTCAATAACAAATCAATAAGCATGTTTTCACAGACAGCAAGCAGGTATTGAGTATAAAAGGGAGGAGCTTCGAGAAAAACCTCCGGGAGCTTCGTGGGAAAGGATTGCTGGATCCTCCAAGGCTTCGTACATCTGGAGGATGTCGGCGAAGTCATCCCCCGAGATCCTACCCTCAACATTTTCCATCGGAGCCACGGCCTCCGCAGGGACCACCTCAGGTGCGGGCAAGTTGGGAGTAGGGGAATCAGACTCCACCTGAACGACGACAGGCACAGCAGGAGCAGTAGGAGCCACGCTTACCACCTCCCCGACGGAGGTGGGAGGAGGGACTTCCCCTGTATCTTCGTCACCCAGGAGGTAGGCTTCAAAGGCCGCTGCTGTCTGGCCGTCGGAGTCCTCTACCTCTTCGGAAGGCGAGCTTTGCGCACCCGGCGACGAGACAGATGAGGCGGGCGCCAACTCCCAAGGGTGCTTCGCTACCTTCTTCCTCCGAAGCGGCTGTTTGCCGGCCTTTTTGGAGGGCTCGGCAGCGGCTTTCCTCTTACGGCCAACTGCCCCGGTCGGAGCGAAGTCAGGAAGAGCCGGGGGCTCCATGCCTAGTGCTCTCCACACTCTGTTGGATCGCTCCCAGCTCCCCACCAGCTCCAACCTTCTTTGCCTCTCAGCCACCAAAAGGGCTCCGAGAACTCGTTCGGTGGCTCGAACTATGTCCTCCAGAGCCAATACCAGAGGCGCCACTGAAAGAAAAAGGTATGAGAATATAAGTATAATTGACTTCTTCGTTCAAATATGATGCAGCAAGGAGAAGGTTTACCTAAGTTTCGGAGGTCCCCCTCCGAAGCTTCTGGGAACACAATCGGCCAGTTGGCTCCGAGGGGAGGGATCCGAAGAGCGAAGAACTCCTCAGCCAAGTCGCGCATGCTCATACGATGAGCCACTGAGGTAAGCAACCCTAGCCTCGTCGAGAGCAGGCTAGGGTTCAGAGAGATATCCGCCTCCTTCCGGTACCAGATCTCCTGGAGAGGACCAGTGAGGGGGGAGTCCTCTCCGACTTCGGCATAAAACCACCAAAGTATCCATTTGGTGTACCATCTGTCGTTTATAGCTTTGGCAGGGAAGCAGAGGGCGTGCTCCCTCCGCAACTGGAAGTTGACGCTGCCGAAGGCTATCGTCACCTTGGAGTCCCCTGGCCCGTCTTGTGGCTTCGGTTGGCATATGGCTTCGTGGGTCGCGGCGAAGATTTCGGAGCATCCTTCGCACCCCTCCGCCCGGAGCGCCCATTCGAAGATGGCCAATCAGGCGATGGCGTTTGGGGACAGTTGAGGCAGGGTGATATGGAACGAGTCCAACACCTCTGCCAAGAAGTCCACGGCCGGCAGCCCCAGGCCTGCTTCGAAGAATGCTTCGAAGACTACCACCTCTCCGCTCCTTGGCCTTAGAGTCGACTCTGTCCCGGGGACTCGAGTCCTCAGCCCAGCGCCCAACCTTCCATCCACCGCTTCTTCAATGGACTCGGCGGTGCTCAAGGATTGGCCGATGATGAAGCTTTGAGCAATCTTCTTCTTGGAGGGCGGACGGAGCGCCCGAGGATTCTTGGGCCAAGCACCGCTCGGAGCCCCCGCCATTGTCGCTGCTGCCGAAGCGGCCCACGCCTGACTCTGCGCCAAGGTGTTGGCCGCTGCAGGGGTGGTGTGGCTAGTTCTCGCCATCGCGCTCGAACGTTCAAGAGTTTGGAAGATTGGGGAAAAGGTGAATCGCAGGTGATGAATGCGGTAAAAAATCTCGGTTAATCTCCGTCTTCCCCTTTTATAACCACGCGACCAGTACTACTCTTCGGTTGATTTCACATTGCAGGTTCGGCTTCCGTCACCGACAAGTGGGTCCGGTAATTGGAACGGCCTATAACCGCTGTAAAAATCGATCGTTACCTTTTTTGCAGAAGGTAACGGCTACTTGCACCGTAACGGTCACTTGGACGGCGCCCCACGACGTTCGCTCTCTGAAACCGTCTCCACGACGTGGGTACTCCGAAACCGTCTCCACGACGCTCACACTCTAAAACCGTTCCCTTCCCAGTGAGCGTTCTCACTGTATCAAGAATTCGAAGACGAAGGTTCGAAAGTATTGGGTCCAAAATCCTGGGCTAAGTCACAGCATCTTCCAATCCTCTTTAAGCCTCAGAAATTAGAAATGTTCTTTTCACATACTGCCTTCTTTCTAAAACAGGTTAACTACAAAAAGGCGTATTCTAGGGGCTACTGTTGGGGGAAATTACTCTATTTCCAAAACATAAAGAGTAACCCTTCGTTGGCTGAGTGAGGACCCCGAAGGTGGCGGACTGCGTTTCGGAGCATACGTCGCCGCGACCGGAGGGCGCCACGGTGCGAAGTCCTAGAGAACCCTCCGAAGGGAAGATGGAGGCCTCGAAGCAGAAGGACATGATTGATTGGATGTCCAGCTTATCCATCTACCTTGCAGTGCTTTACCGTGTATAACCTTGATTATAATACCGAATAGTTTCTACTATGTCGGTTGTAATTTAGGGGTAAATAGGTCTTTTCCTTATGATTTTTTCCCTATAAATACCCCCCATTGTACCTTGTAAATGAGGATCCAGAACAAGTTGTTCATCCACACTCATTCGGACCACTTGAGCTATTATCCATTTCGGAGGCTCAAGCTAGTCCTAAAAGCACAAACTTCCTGTTTGTCCGTTCTTGATTATCGAGAACCTGTTGGCGTAACATTTGCGCCAACAGACATCTTCACACCCTTGAGCCTTCCAACGTTCTTTAAGCTGGTGCCACGCTCCGTAGACTTTAGGGGAAGGCCAAGTCAGACGAGGGCCTCCGAAGGCCACTGGCATGGTCAAGGTCACTACTTCGAGGTGCAAGCACCCCACTTCGTGGAGTAGCTGCAACACTCCTTGGCCAGCTACCCGTCTAACCGCAAGCGCGAAGCCCATCAACGTCACCTCCGTCGTCGCCGTGGCCATCTAAAGGAATTCAAGGCAGTCCACGATCGGGTCTTGAGCACTGAATTCTAGAGCCTGGCACCGGGTCCCCAAGTGCTTCAAAACTTTGGTCAAAGTAGAGGTGGTCTTATCAACCACTCGGACCACGAAGCCTTCCAAAGCTTGGTTGGCAGCGCGAAGATCTGAGTTCTCCACCGTGAGCTTCACGCTGGTTTCCTCCAAATCCTGTTTCGCGTAGCGAAGATTGGCACTCTCCACCACGAGCTTCGAGTTGGTTTCCTATGAATCCTATTTTGCGGAGCGAATATTGGCACTCTCCTCCGCCAGCTTTGCGCTGGCCTCCTCCGAAGCCCGCAGCACCTCCCGAAGCCTTTCTGCCTCCAAGGTCATCCTATCCAAGGCTTCGGTTGTCTTGGCTTCTTTGGCATTTACTACCTCGGCCACCTCGACTTGCCGCTACCATTGGGTAGCCTCCGAAGCCTAGTGCCGGAGGATCTCATATCCCTCCAACAGAAATCTTTCCCGGCGGCCCATGGAGGCTACTGCCGCTTGAGTTAGCGTGAAGGCCTGGCAAGGTTCAAGAAGTCTTTAACATTGAGAAGAGCTAAGTACTGCACAAACCCTGTACGAAGCTTCACTTACTTGGAGGATGGCTTCTCCGACATTTGCGAAGAGATCGCTGTGACGGTTGTGGCTCAATTGCGCCACCAAGTCACCCATCGACAAAGCTAGGCCCCCATCATAAAAAACATTAAGGCTTGCTCTTTCAAGGGTCCCGGTGTCAGCAAAGGCCACATCAAGGGAACCTAGTTCGTAGGCGCCTCTAGGGCAAGGCTCCGTTCTACAACCTCCACCACTTCATCCGAAGGTTCCTTCGGAGCCCCTCCATCTCGGTTGGCATCCTCGCCATCCTCGCCCGAGGAATCCTCCAAGGACTCCGAAGCATTGTCGTCAATCCCACTTCCTTCGCTGTCCGAGGCCACCTCTGCTTCAGCAGCAGGCCTTGCTTCATTACCTCTGGAGGAATCTGGTTAAAAAAGAATCTAAGTCAAGTATGAAGGCATAAAAGAAGAAGTTTGATCCATACGGGCGTCGGCACATCTGTCATCGCAACGAGCGCTATCTCTGGCCCCCCTCCGGGGGAGAGGTCTATATATAGTTGCTCCTCCGTGCTAGGTTCTTCAGCCACCGAGGGTTCCGAGAAAACCCTTGAAGGCTCCATGGCCTCCGAGGCCTCAGGCTCCTCATCGTCTACTCTCTTTCTCTTCGAACCGCTCATCGAATGAGCCGGGTCGGTGAAGTTCGGGAGTGTCTGGACCCCTTCGGTGCCAAGCTAGGTCCACACTCTATTCCCTCGCTCCCAGGACCCCACCAAGGCGAGCCTCCAGATCTAGTCGTCTGGTATCAGAGGTCCCACGACACGTTCAACCGCTAATATGTCCTTCTCTAGAGGTTGCACGTCGCGCACAGCTTCATTAGAAAAATCTAAGTTAACACAAGCAAATTTTAATACATGTGAAGGAAAAGAGTTCAAAGCCTTACCGAGGTACTCTATTGACTCATCCCTCGGGCCGTCCGAGTGCGAACCTAGGAATAAGTTTTTTTGACAAGAGTATGCAAGGGGGCTGAGCCAAAGGGTGATAAACTCCTCGGCCAAGTCCCGCATTCTCATCTTCATCGCCACCCTTCACAGCAACAAGATCCTCGACTGAAGCGTCTCGGATTCTAGCACCGCTTTGGCTAGACGACGATACGAAATGAGCATGTTGGTACTCAGAAGGGGGGAGTCCGCATCCACCAAAGCGTAGAACCACTCCTAGTCCCACTTCAAATCCCTCGCTGGGAAGTCGTTCAAGAACTCCTTGCGGAGCTGGAAGTTGGCACTCCCGAAGGCCAAAGCCCTTTCGACGCCATCTGACCCCTCCCTCCGCTTTGGCTGGTAGCTGGTGTCATGGAGGGATATGAAGACATCTTCTCGCCCTTTGCATCCTTTGTCTCTCATGGCCCATTAGAAGATTGTGAGCCTCACCACGATGTTCAGGGAAAGGTAAGAGAGCTCAAAGTTGTAAGCTTTCAATACCTCACTCAACATGTCCACCGTAGGTAGCTCGAGCCTGGCCTCGAAGACCATGACTTCGTTGGGCCGAGGCCTCAGGATGATCTCTATCTTCGTTGGTACCCGAAGGTGGATGACTTCAGAAATCTTCCCGTTGCAGATCTGCTGGATGGACTCCTCTGTGGAAACCGAAGCCTGCAACTCCAAGATTTATTCGAACTTATCTGAGGGTGACCGGAGGTCGGTCGGCTCGAGGTGCCTCACTGTAGGCTTTGCCGTAGCCACATCTGCCTCTTCGGCTTGAACAGAGCTAGACCCTCCACCCAAGGCTGAAGCCTTCTTCAACGAAGCCTTCTTCGACATCTTGCTAGGTGCTCCGGCACGAAGGGTGCTAAGGGGCTCCGATGCTATGTTTGCACGAATCTCTAGAAGGAGGCAAAAGAACAAAGGTTGCTAGGGGCTCAAGTAGGAAGCAAATGAAAGGCGTGAGCGGGGCAACGGTCCGCCAAGGCCTTTTATAGGCGGTAAAAAGCAACAACATGGCCCGCAACCAGAGTTTTGTCATCAGGAAACCAACCCCCACAGTCTCTGACCGATGGGGGCAAGGTAATTTTCGAAGCGAACCGAGGGCATCCCATCCGCTCCGTACGGACATTTATTGATTGTGTGATTCGAAGCTGGCCTTCAGGCCAAGGCTCTGAAGGCTTGCTAATCATGAAGCATCATTTTATAAGCATAACTTGCCCCAGGGCGCACGCACCCCTTAGCTATGAAGGACTAGATGCGAGGGGCTACTGTTAGGGAAATGGCTTTTTCCTTAAACAGGGGTCAAATGATGTCAGCCTCCAAAGGCCAAGCCTCCGGGCCCCCTCTGCAGCCAAGCCTCTGGGACCCCTCCGGGCCCCCTCCAGAGCCAAGCCTCTAGGATCCCTCCGAGGCCTCCAGAGCCTCTTCGGAGCCCTCTTCGGAGTCCCCACCGGAGCCTGTTCGAGGCCCCCTCGATGAGCTCTGGCCAAAACCCTCTGATAAGTGCTCCGGCCCAGAAGATAAGACAAGACTTCTCGGTACATTTCCAGTACAAGTAGCCATGTCAGGGACCATACCCCTGATATGATGTATATCTACCATGTCTGTAAAGCTATAAAGTTGCATGTACAGTAGCCTAGCCTTTCTCCCCTTTTTACCCCTACAAAGCCAATGCATGTAGAGGGTAGTAGGGTATTTTCCTTTCGCCTGCGAGCCTATAAAAGTTGGGCATCGCCCTTGTAATAAGGCAGACGATATAGCGGCAATGATATGCCAAAATCACCATACAGTGGATGTAAGGTTATTATCCCTCTTGGGAGGCCTGAACCAGTATAAAAATTCTCTCTCTCTAGAATAACACTTCGAGGTTAATATCATATATTGTACATCTACCTATGGCACGCTCGCCCGATTGCTTCACTCGTGGTCATTGGCCCTATGGTCGATAAACATAATAGTCCACGAATATCCTTTTCTCATTGCAGTCATTGGCTCTATAGACGATAGGACATGCTACTAATATTATTATTTGTTTCCTTATCAGCTGCAAGATCAAACTAATTGGCATGCCTTGAACCCCTTTTGTAGGAATGTAGGACCTGCACTGGAGTTAAGCAGATCTCCTAGGCCACGTGTGTGTCAAAGTGTGAACAAAAAACGCACCAACAATAGTGTATCGGTTCGGGATTCCACAGACCATCACGATGAACCAAGGGACGATTTTCGTATATGAAGAGTTCCAACAATTCGCAGTCGGTATGGGAATCAAGATTTTAAATTCTTTGCCATATTATGCGCAAGCCAATGGCCAAGCTGAAATGTCCAACAAGAATTTGATCAAGTTGATAAAGCGAAAGATTAGCGAGCAGCCAAAGCATGGGCATCAGTCTCTGTCAAAAGCACTTTGGGCATATCGGATGGCACGTCACGGGTCTACTCAAGTGCTGCCATATCAGCTAGTCTATGGCCATGAAGCAGGACTACTTGGGAAAATAATATCAGCTCAAGAAGGATAGCACTACAAAACCAACTCACAGCCAATGATTATTATAACTTGATGATGGATGGCCTAGATGACTTAGCGTAGATCTGGTTGAGATCCCTTTAGAGGATTGAGGAGAACAAATCAAGAATCGCTAGGTACTATAATAAAAAAAGTAGTGCCCAAGTTATTTGAAAAGGGAGATCCCGTGTGGAAACTTATCTTGCCGATCGGATCTAAAGACAATAGGGTCGGTAAGTAGTCACCTAATTGGGAAGGACCCTTCTAGGTGCATCGAGGTGTTCCTGGTGGTGCCTATTTGCTTGAAGGTTTAGATGGAGAAGTGTTCATAATGGCACTAAATGGAAAATATCTAAAGAAGTATTTCCCGAGCGTTTGGATAAATGCCTAAGGATCTACACAGAATGCAGAAATAGCTGATACCGAGGGTATCATCTTTAGATGGTTGATGTTAAAGCATCATCATTAGACATAGGAGAATACAGTACAAGATCAGGGATGAACAACAATACGTTACAAAAGTATGATAGTTCAAGGGTTATATAGCATTCAGCAGCACAATACAAAATTATTCAAAGAAGGGAGCGACGGATCACCTCGATCTGTCGCAGTTGAATGTCGTCAACACTCCAGAGTACAACCTGATCCTCAACAACTGAACAAGGGATGGATTTGATGGCACTGGCAAGACGATGCTCCTGGGCTTGGATCCGGTTTGGAAAAGAAGCTAGGACACTTTCTTTATTGGTTATCCTCACCTAAACCCCATCCATCCTTGAGGCCAAGTTGGATTCCTCCACCTTTAGCTTGACAAGGCACATCGACGTGGCCAATGACTCACCACAAATATTATTCAAGAGAGCACCTTGAGCAAGTATCGCTTCGCCATGGGTCTTGGTTGCCTCCAGCTACGACACACGACTCGCACGATTGACCATCTACTATATAGCCTGCTAAATCTCCAGCCAATGGTACTCTAGGAATCCGTCCGGCGTGACGACATTAATAGGTTTGTTTAGATGACATAGAAGATCTGATAGAACCCTCTCAGTTATGGAGATAATTGAGTTGCGGTTGACTGAGGGATATTGGTGACTTCTTCATCCTCAAGATACAGGTTGATATCAAAAGGGAATCTCTAGATGAAGGCTTGGAGAAAGAAGAAAAAGTTAGAAAAATGAAGTTGATCACACTGAGACACCAAGTACAGAGGGTACTCACATCAATCGGCTTGGCTCGACTAGCTGATTGCGGTCCACCCTTGACAAGAGAGGCTACCACGTCGCCTTACGTGTCGACAATGGGAAGAGTGTGGGTACTCTCTCCATCAAGGCTATCCTGGGGGCAGGTGAATCAACAACATCAGGCGTCGACTGCATCCAAGGCTGATGTGAATCACATGAAAAACCAGATAAAATCAAGATAAAAGAAGATACCTGGTAAAAGCATCGGCTGTGGCAGAAGGAGCTCAGGCGCCAGCATCGGATGGAGCAGTATCCAAAATATTGGCATTAGCTGCATCCATAGTGACGTCCTCAGAAACCACGACCGGTGAGTCATCAGCAGGGTCATCAACCATGTTATCAAACGCTGCATAAAGAGACGCGACCTCAAGAGGAGGGGAATAAGGCGACTGAAACAAGAAGATATTGAGCATCAATAATACAAAAGAGAAGATGTGTGATGCAAGGATAGGTACAAACCTAGGTCGATGGAGAAACTTTAGTGGCCGGTAGAGAAGTACAAATGTTAGGAACCTACACGGCCGAAGGAGCAATCACTATTGGCTGCAAAGTAAAGTAAAATGATAAACATATGCTTCACAAGACAGTGTCATGAGAGGAGATCGAAGGTTTACCGAGGGCAGCGGAGTTGAAGCTGGCAGGGTTACTTGACTAGTCTGAGCCCTAGTAGATTGGTGCACAACTGCGTCCGATGCCCCATGTTTGCATGCTAGGGTTTTGACCTGTCTCCTACTGAACCAGGCCATCGGAGTAGGGGCACTGATGCCTAGATTGGTGATAGTTGTTATAGGTCCATACCGTATCGGCCGACCACATTGCCTCTTGTAAGGTGAGTCGAGGTCATCCTCTTGTGTATACAATGGTGATCAAGAAACAGGGAAAGAAGTGGAGTGAATAAGGAGACAAGAAAAAGTACTTACGTTAGAAGTCGCATCATCGGGGACGGGGTGTAGATGCTAGCAATATATCCTCGAAGTACGATTGAAAATATGTCTCTTCCATTCACCCCACCATCGAGCAAAATCAGTGAAGGTCACGCGAAAAGCCAACCAAGAAGCAAGATCACCATAAGGGATCTAATCTGCCAAATGGAGAAGGCGATAATACTCCAAACCATCCTTAAACACTCCACGAACTTGGATTTGGCCAATGAAGAATAGATGGGAAGGGAGCTAGCCGAATCCTAATTGCCATGAACAAACCGTCTAGTGATAGAATTTGTAAGAGGCTTTACAAAGATTGCCAATGGTGAAATTTATGGGCAGAAAGCGTAGAAGAAGGGAGAAGCCTATTGTAGCAATTGTGCTAGCTACAGCACAAGTTTTGTATGTGTGTATAGTGTGTACAATGAACCTCGAAGGGTTCTCTCAGAAGGATAAAAGATTTATACTAGTTCGGACCTCCCCTAAGGGATAATAACCCTACGTCCAGTCTGTGGTGGATTTGGCATAATATGCCTCAGTGGAGTCTAATGAATCCCGAGGCTCTCATGGCTCCTAGGAGCAGCTAACCTGTTACATGGGCTTGGCCCTGCTTTTATAGGCACGTAGGCCAAAGGAAAAGACCAAAATGCCCTCTATAAGTCATAGTCTTATAGGGGCAAAAAGGGAAAAAAGTGTTAGTCTACTGTACAAAGTGCTTTACAGCTTTACAGACGTGTCAGATAAACGTCACTTCTTGACCAGCTAAACGATATACTAGGGGCAGAGGGGCCCCTAGTATGACTTCTACACTGTAGCGAGGTACAAATATCTTCTGGGTTCGGAGTAGGGGCCAGAGCTCTTCAGGCGGAGGCCGGAAAGAAGGCTTCGAAGTACACTCTGAAGTGGGCTTCGAAGTATACTCCGAGCTGAACTCCGAACTGGGTTCTCGGAGGCTTAGCTTTGAATTAGCTAAAAATGGGTTCGGAGACTGGCTTTGAGGAGCTCCGAAAGGCGCTCGAAGGTTAACTCCGAACAGAGCTCAAAGGTTAACTCCAAAGTTAGCCCGGAGGATAACTCCGAAACTAGCCTGAGACTTAGCTTCTGCAAAGTTCAAAGGGATCTTGGGGGCTTCGCTCTGGAGGGCTTCAAAGGGGTTTGGAGGCCTCTCTCCAGGGAGCTCTGAAGAGAACCTTGGGACTTAGAACTTACTTCACCAGATAGGTACATGCTTTGACAGTGTTGGGCTTCGGGCCGAATGCTGTCGGAGGCTAGCGCAATGTGGCCCCTATTCAAGGGAAAACTTATTCCCCCAACAGTAGCCCCTCGCTTGTAGGCCTTCGGGACGAAGGGGTATTTGCGCCCTTGGGACAAATGACAGTAAAAATTGCAACTTCAGAGAAAACAAGCTTTCGTAGCTTGTACCAAAGGCGGATTTGAATTGCGCAGGTAATAAATGCCTACGTCAGTTGTCAGAACGACCTCGAGGAGATCAATTGACTTCGCAACGGCTATAATATTGACCATTATAGTGTGCCGGTTCGCTTCAGCTTCGCAGGAGGCCGACCTGTCAGTGCCTTCGGCAGGGGAACCGTTGGTATTTTTACCGCCTATTATAGGGGTTTACCACACACGGCTTCAGAACACCTCTCATTTGCTTTCTTCTCAATGCCTTGCACCCTTCGCTCTTTTCCCCTCCTTCCTAGCTTCGCACGGAGCCCACCTCACAAACCTTAGCGCCCTTCGCGCCGAAGCTCCACAAAACTGCCGAAGAAAGTTGCTTCACAGGCTTTGGCCTTGGGCTCGAGCTCGAGCTCCACCCAAGCGCAGGCGGTGGCCGCAGCAGCAGCGAAGCCTACAGTGAGGCGGTTGGGGACGAAGGATCTTCGATCGCCATTAGATAAGTTCGAGCAAACTTTGGAGATGATGGCCTTGATCTCGATAGCGGAGTCTGTCTGAAGGGCCTGCGTAGGGAAGATCTCCCAGAAGATCCAACTTCGGGTGCCGGAGAATTCGGAGGCCATACCAAGGCCTCAGGCTGATGAAGTGGTGCTGTTTGAGGCCTTCTTCGAAGCTAGCCTCGGATTGCCAGCTGTGGAGATGCTGAGCGAAGTTTTGAAGGCTTACAACCTCGAGGTTCCTCAACTGGCGCCCAATGCAGTGGCGAGGCTGGTGGTGTTTGAATGGGCCATGAGGGCCGAAGGCTGCGAGTGCCGTGCCGACGTCTTCGTAGCCCTTCACGATGCCAACTACCAGCCGAAGCCGAGGGAGGGTGCAGACCATGTCAAGAGGACTTTGGCCTTCGGAAGCGCCAACTTCCAGCTTCAGAGGGAGAATCATCATGCCTTCCCAGCGAGGACTGCCAATAGCAAATGGTACTCGAGGTGGGATCAAGAGTGGTTCTATGCCTCCATCAGCGCGAACTCTCCCCTTCGGAGTACCAATGCACTTATCTCTTACTGACGCAAAGGCGTGGTGAAGACGAGCCCCGACACCCTTCGCTCGAGGATCCTGCTCCTTCAGAAGGTAGATGCGAAGATGAGCATGAGGGACCTCGTGGAGGAGTTTATCACCCTCTGGCTCAGCCCCCTTGCGCGCTCTTGGCTGGAGGGCCTCTTCCAACCTTCGGGCCTAGGGGGCCTAAACGAGGTGGAAATAGAATGCATCGGTAAGACTTCGAAGCCTTTCCACTTTCATACTTCACCAAAAACTTTATCCTGACTTGGAATCTTGATGAAGCCGCTCTTGAAGTGAGGACTCCGGAGGAGGCCATCATGGCGGCGGAGCGTGTTGTCGGGGCCCCAACACATGAGGAGCAGGACCAACGGCTTGCTCTGGTGGGGACATGGGAGCATTGGAACAGAGTGTGGACCCTTCTTGGCATCGAGGTGGTCCAAGCTCTGCTAGACTTCTCCCACCTTGTACCTTCGGCAACCGGCTCCAAGAGGAAAAGGGACGACGATGAGCCCGAAGCTTCGAAGGCTCGGTCGGAGGCTCCCGCGACTGAAGCCCCTACTCCGGAGGAGGCAACGGTCGTGAACCGTCAAACAGAAGCAGAGCCAGCAGGGGATCCGAAAGCAACCACCGAGGTGGTGGCGAAGGCTTCGACGGCGATGACTTCATGCACGGAGGTTGAGGCGCTAGCTTCACAGCAAAAGGATTGGGGGCACACATCGACTCCTATACCTTAGAAGACATCTCCGACGAAGGTAAACACTTTAAACATACTTCTCTTTTATACGTGGATATTGACTTGAACTTTTTTGCAGAAGAGGATGCCGGTGCGAGACCCACCACGCTGAGGCCAGTGGAGACCTCCGGCAGCAGCAGCAGTAGATCAGAGTCCAACAACTCCTCGTCTGAAGAAGACGGAGGCAATGGTCGAGACGAAGGGGACCGTCGAGATGACGAGGACGTCGAGGTGGTGGACCAAAGCCCAGCTCCACCGAAGCCTATGCAGGAGGTTGAGGTGGAGGAAATTATCTGGCCTCTGCAGCCGAAGGGGGCCGTGATGGAGGCGGCCATCCATGACTTCCATGAGGGCTGCGTGGCTACAGAGGCAGGAGGCTTGGTGGCTCAACTCAGCCGCTCGAGCCCCATGGACCTCTTCATCAACGCAAACGAAGCCCTCATCGAGGTGAGCAAAGTCCTATGCAGCATTCGAGTCGTACTTTGGTCTTTGATCAACACTTATGATTTTCTAGAACTTTTTCAGGCCTTCGCACTGAACACTGCAGCGTCAACCTCCGTGGACTGGCGGATGACGCGCTTGGTGGAGGAGAGGGACGCCCTCTGATGCGAAGTCTCGGTGGAAGCCAAGAAGCGAAGGCGGGCCGAAGCCTCAGCCGAGGTGGCGAGGGTCGAGGCCGACAAAGCAAGGGAAGTGTTGGGGGAATATGTTTCCCCTGAACAGGGGCCAAATGACGTCAGCCTCCGACAGCCTTCGGGCCGGAGCCCAACACTGTCGAAGCCTATTTCCTCCCCAAGAATTGTTCCCGAGTCTCAAGGTTTGTGACGGAGTTTGCAGGGGCGAAGCCCCAGGGCCCCGACGAAGCCCTTCGAAGCGAGGTCCTTCGGAGCCCTCTGGGGCAAAGCCCTCGAGATCTCTTGAAGACCGCCAGAAGCTAAGTCTCAGGCTAACTTCGAAGCTAGCCTCCAGGCCTTCTTCGGAGTTAGCCTTCGGAGCTCCCTTCGGAGCTCCTCAGAGCTAGTCGCTGGACCCTTTCCAGCCTACTCAAAGCCAAGGCCCCCTGTTCGGAGGGTCTAGCTCGGAAGCCCCTGTTTGGAGGGTCCAGCTCGGAAGCCCCTGTTCGAAGGGTCTAGCTTGGAGGCCCCCTATTCGGAGGCCCCGGTTCGGAGGGCCCAGTTTGGAGGCCCTCGGTTCGGAGGGCCCAGTTCGGAGGCCCCCAATTCGGAGGGCCCAGTTCGGAGGCCCCCAGTTTGGAGGCCCCGGTTCGGAGCGCCTAGTTCGGAGGCCCCCAGTTCGGAGGCCCCTGGTTCGGAGGGCCCAGTTCGGTGGCCCCCTGTTCGGAGGGTCCAGCTCGGAGGCCCCCAGTTCGGAGGACCCCTGTTCGGAGGGTCCAGCTCGGAGGCCCCCAGTTCGGAGGCCCCCTGTTCGGAGGGTCGAGTTCGGAGGCCCCGGTTCGGAGGGCCTAGTTTAGAGGCCCCGGTTCGGAGGGCCCAGTTCGGAGGCCCCCAGTTTGGAGGCCCCGGTTCGGAGGGCCCAGTTCGGAGGCCCCCAGTTCGGAGGGCCCAGTTCGGAGGCCCCCAGTTCGGAGGCCCCGGTTCGGAGCCTTGGTTCGGAGCCTTGGTTCGGAGCCCTGTTTCGGAGCCCTGGTTCGGAGCCCCAGTTCGGAGCTCCGGCCCTGCTCCAAACCCAGAAGATATTTATGCCCCGCTGCAGTACAGAAGCCGTACCAGGGGCCCTCCGCCCCTGGTATGTCGTTTAGCTGGTCAAAGCCTGGCATAGCCTGACACGTCTGTAAGGCTGTAAAGCACTTTTGTACCGTAGCTAGGTCCTTTTCCCCTCTCTGCCCCTATGAGCCTAGGGCTCATAGGGGGCATCCCAGTCTTTTCCTTTGGCCTGCGTCCCTATAAAAGCAGGGCCAAGCCCTTGTAACAGGGACACACACTCCAGGGGGCCATGAGACCCTGTAGTTCTCTTCTCCACACCAAGGCATACCATGCCAAATCCAGCCACAAACTGGACGTAGGGCTATTATCCCCTAGGGGAGGCCCGAACCAGTATAAACTCTTTCTCCCTCTGAGAGAACCCATCGAGGTTCATTCTCCACATCATACACCATCACAGGAAAACCTGCTGGAACTAACGCAATTGTTCCAACAGGAAGCCTTGGCCTCGAAGACCGACAGGCTCAGAGTGGAGCTTCAAGCTGCGAAGGATGCCAGAGCTCAGCTGGCAGAGGAGAACTCTAAGCTTCGCCAAGCCGGCCACTGCCTTGAAAACTTCGTCATTGCCAACGTTGACGAAGCCACTCTGAGCTTGACCAAGATCCTCGAACAAATAGGGACCGAGTGTCGGGCTAAAGACTTTGGCAGTCGGGATCCAATTGGAGACCACGTCGATTTTTTGAAGGTGGTGGCTGCGACGGCGAAGCAATCTCTGAAGGGCTTCGCTTTGATGGCCGGCCGAGTGGCGGGTCAAGGGGTGTTGTAAATGCTTCACGACGCGGGGTGCAACCACCTCGAAGCAGCGACCTCGGTGACTCCGGTGGCCTTCGGAGGCCAACACTTGGTGACACCTCCGGCAGATGTCCGTGCAGCCTAGCGCTGCCTTCAGGAGCCTTGGAAAGCCCAAGGCTGCAAAGCCATCCTCAAACTCCAGAAGGCCATCCACCTTCACCGAGCCAGGGCACATGACTCGCCAGCTCAGCCTTCGACGTCGGTGCCTCCACCTCCGAAGGTGTAGATCTCCTTAGGCTCCTTGTAATTCTTAGCTGTAGGCTTGTAAAAACTTATCAGTTTATTAATATAAATGTGGGGGTACTTTATACTTGCCCAGGCTTGGCCTTCGAATGTTGACCTAGAAGTACTTGAGGACTTTGAAGAACTTCGCCAATTATGGGTGGTCCTCGAGGTAGCTAGGTCCGAAGGCCCCCGTCAGTTTAAACTTCCGAGGGGGCCTAACGGCGAAGCCATCCCCAAAGTAGCCCAGGAGCTGCTGGCTACCGTGAAGACGGAGCCCCTTCGGAGTTCCTCCTCCTCGCTAGACCTAAGCTGCTTCGCAGTAGACTCACGTAGCAAGGGGGTACAACCTTCGCGAACGGCCTTGGTAGGCGATGAAGCCTTAGACTTTTCTGCCTTCGACATGGCACCGCCTGCCTCGTAGACTTGGACAAACCTGCAAAGTGGAAGACGAGGTCTGCGGTCTTCGGGGCGTGGACGAACCGGACGTGGGAGAGCAGGCTCCGATGAGGCTTTGTCTAGCCGAGGGGGCCCTGGCCGAAAGAAGGGCACGCGAGGGTTGGGGTCTCGAGCTCGCTTTTTCTT
Source organism: Zizania palustris (assembly GCA_019279435.1). Taxonomy (NCBI): domain Eukaryota; kingdom Viridiplantae; phylum Streptophyta; class Magnoliopsida; order Poales; family Poaceae; genus Zizania; species Zizania palustris. Next base: position 102,666,317 of record JAAALK010000287.1, on the reverse strand, counting down.
AGGCTTAGATACATACTACTCATAATTTTGTTTTTGAAGTATATTTGTAACATACTTCTCAATTATCATTCAATGAATGTAATTTGTTGTATTTGCATACTTCGTGTGCATGCTTCGCATGGTTTGATGTTTTCAAACATTTTAGCTTGTCACGCTCGTACTGCGCATTACATTCACACACTTCGCATACATACTTCCCCCCTTGCTCGTGGCAGCTAGGGACTTATTCGTTGCTGGTGCGGGTAATTAAAAATACGAAGGGGTGCGCCTTTTTGGCACCTTCATATGCTTATATCGCATCAAGCGAAGGCCTCTTTTGGGCTTCGAATGCATTAATTTGGAGCGAAATAAGGCTTCAGCATAGCCAAATTAAGCGAAGCATCCTTTAGCATGCTTGGAATTGGATATTGTGCGTGAGCGAGGCTCCAAAACGCACTTAGATTTTAAGCGAAGCATGACTTCAAGATGCTTAATTTTTAGATTAGATCACGTCACGCGAAGCGAGGCCACGGTGCGTGTTCAGATAGCGAAGCAAGGCTTCGTGAGCTTGATCCTGTATTGAAAAGGATATTTGGTGTGGATTCACCAAACCTGTGATAAGTTGAGCCACCTTCGACTCTGGGTCACCTACGACCCTTGCCACCTTCGACCCTGGTATGCATCAGGCCAGAGCCTGGAATCCCGGACTTGCCGAGCCATCGCTGGGAAGTCTCAAACCCCACTGCTATGGGCCCGGAGGCGCTGTGTAGCCTTCGGAGGGGTGCTTCGGATTTTGTAAAGCGAAGCAAGGCTTTGAATTTTAAATAAGGCGAAGCAAGGCTTCGGGTTTTTTATAAGGCGAAGAAGGGCTTCAAATTTTTAAAAGGAAACGAGGCTTCAATTTCAAAACGTGAAGCATAGCTTCAGTTTTAAAACGCGAAGTGAGGCTTCGACTTTTAACGAGATGGAGCAAAAGTTTGCTTTAAAGGCAAAGTAAGGCTTCGACTTTGAGGCGAAACAGGGCTTCGATTTTATATTAATGTAATTGCATATTGGTACATCGAAGGGATGCTTCAGTAGTGTATATACCTCGTAAAGTGGGTGAAAACTTGCCTCGTAGCCCCTGGGGCTTTGACGGCCCTCAACACGCGAAGCGAAGCCCCTCTCTAGAGGGTGAGCTCCAAAGCACGAAGGATAGAGGAAGGCGAAGAAGGCCTTCGAACTGCACCCGAAGCCCCTTGCCAGAGGGTGCGCGAAGCAAGAAAGCTTCGAAGCTCCCCCCTCAAGCGCACTTCGAATTGCAGACAATGGCAGAGAACTTAGCTTTTAGGACTAAGTTCCCCATGGACGGCACCAACTGTTGTAGCAATTGTGTTAGCTACAACACAGGTTTTGTATGTGTGTATAGTGTGTAAAATGAACCTCGAAGGGTTCTCTCAGAAGGAGAAAAGATTTATACTGGTTCTGACCTCCCCTAAGGGATAATAGCGCTACATCCAATTTGTGGTGGATTTGGCATAATATGCCTCGGTGGAGTCTAATGAATCCCGGGGCTCTCATGGCTCCTGGGAGCATCTAACCTGTTACAAGGGCTTGGCCCTGCTTTTATAGGCACGCAGGCCAAAGGAAAAGACCAAAATGCCCTCTATAAGTCATAGGCTTATAGGGGCAAAAAGGAAAAAAAAGGGCTAGTCTACTGTACAAAGTGCTTTACAGCTTTACAGACGTGTCAGATAAATGTCACTTCTTGACCAGCTAAACGACATACTAGGGGCAGAGGGGCCCTTGGTATGACTTCTACACTGTAGCAAGGTACAAATATCTTCTAGGTTCGGAGTAGGGGCCAGAGCTCTTCAGGCGGAGGCCGCAAAGAAGGCTTCGAAGTACACTCCGAAGTGGGCTTCGCAGTATACTCTGAACTGAACTCCGAACTGGGTTCTTGGAGACTTAGCTTTGAATCAGTTAAAAATGGGTCTGGAGACTGGCTCTGAGGAGCTCCGAAAGGAGCTCGAAGGTTAACTCTGAACAGAGCTCAAAGGGTAACTCCGAAGTTAGCCGAGAGGATAACTCCGAAACTAGCCTGAGACTTAGCTTCTGCAAACATCAAAGGGATCTTGGGGGCTTCGCTCCGGAGGGCTCCGAAGGGGTTCAGAGGCCTCGCTCCAGGGGGCTCCGAAGAGAACCTTGGGACTTAGAAATTACTTCAGTAGATAGGAACATGCTTCGACAGTGTTGGGCTCCAGGCCAAAGGCTGTCGGAGGCTTGCGTCATTTGGCCCCTGTTCAAGGGAAAACTTATTCCCCCAATAAAGCTGATGAATACTTATAGAATGGGGGCAACACCTTGGTAGTTAGGTCAAGCCCACCCCGACGGATTTGGTGGGACCATTTACAAGGTAGACGCCCTTGGCGAATATGGTAGATAATACATAGTCTCCTTAAATGAAGAAAGGATTTTTCTCATCCTTTTCTTCAATCACCCTAGAGGATGTCTTGCTTTTCTTTCTTTTGGATTTTCTAAAGTCTCCAAGGTTAGCTAGACCACTTTTCCTAAACTTGATATGCTTGCATTCATTTTTTGTTGCTACATTGTTGCATTTCTGAGAAATGATATACAAGTTAGAACAAACTCATCCAAACTATATCCTAGAAATGTAATTAAATTCTTACCTCAAGATGTTCATTCACATCGTACATCATCACAATCAACCGTTTATTTGCATCATTCCAACCAAGTCTAGTTGAAACATTGTTTGGCTCCATGAAAAAAGTGATGCCACTGTTAGTGACTGTGGTGGCTCCCATTTTATCATTGACACACCAATGACATATTGGTAAACCGTGAAAATTTTAATGGCACTGAATAAATTAACCCTTTTTAAATTGTCCCACTTATTCTTCAACTCATGATTTTCTAATTTTCTTTTGGTTTTTGTAGCAAACTTTTGAAGGTTTTTCCATCCTATCCTACTTAGAAACCATAGAGGTTTATTACCAGCAAGAACATCTGGCTCGTTAGAACTTTCGATACCATATCAGAACATCCGAAGCAACATTTGCTCTCTATATCGAGACGAGAAAATTAACGGAACTTCCGATACTTCATATCAGAACTTTCGATACAATGAATTTTCTTGGGCACATCCTTCATGTGTTGGCATAGTGGAACAGTAACAAGGGGATGGAAGCGGGTGCACGTAAGAGGGGGTCAGTGGCTGCAGGTTGAGTCGACGATGGGCAAGAGTAGGGTGGTGGCTCATGCAGGCAGGGCCGGCAGCAGGTGCACGTAGGAGCAGCAGCTCGTGTAAGAAAAGTTGTTGTGGGAATCTATAAAATCTAGGGGTATCCTAGATTTTATTTTACACTACTGGAATCTACATATTCTATAAAAGCTGGGTGTCCAAAAGAGTTATTTTGTTTAGATTCTAGCTTACAAGCCAAGAAGCTAGTTGGAAAATCTGAACCAAACAGACCCTTAAAATATCCCGAGATTCAATTATACTTTACCATCAAAAGTATGAAACATCATATTTAAACCTTGAAGTGACGAAACTAAGCATTTAAATCTGGAAATATGGAAACTATGTGAAATATTTATTTTTTGTTTTATTGGTGGTATCATCATGATCCTTGTGACCAAGGATGGAGTCAACAATGGATAACACATATGGATGAATAAATTGTTCTTAAATTTCTTAAAAAATTACATAACATTTTGATGCATTTTAGAGGTAGGCCTAGGATTAAAGACTCAATTTCCAATTCTTGCCTCCGCCTCTAACATGGACAATAATGAAAATAAATATATCTAACAATCTCTCCTTGATATTTACTACATCTACTCTCTTTGATGTAGAGCAGTAACATAGATATACAAGGATAATGGGGTTGTTATTGTTGAGAAATTGCTCCCCTACCTACATAGTTTAGAGCTATGTGATAATAGGCAAGAAATAATATGTAGGGAAAAAGCTGAACTTCTTTATTGCTTAGATTCAACCATATATAAATGAGGAGACTACCACTCTATTTATAGGCAAAAAATCTTAAGAGATATGTGTGCTCACAACTAAATTCGGTTACCCTAATCTTCAGAATTTCGGTTTCCTAATACTCCCCCTTGGCACTTCTCGCGACATGCATATGCCTCATCAAAATTCCCCAAAAACCTAGTGGAAAATTAGGACAAAGAGTACATAGCGTGTGTCTTGGTTGCACAAATTGCCTCATTAAAAACCTTAATATGAGAAACTTCAGAAAAACTCATTTAAAGAAAAAAAGAGTACAATTCGCCCAAATATTTCATAAGATCTTCAACATGAATTCGGGTATTTAGTCTACTTGACTAAGATTCAATTCTTCTTATCAATGTTATGTGAAGTTTCTCCCCCTGCGATGATGTACAAGTCTTTAATTGTAATGAACATATCTTTCAAAACTAGATGTTTTAGGAAAGACTTAGTGGATAATCTGCGAGGTTTTCACATGACTTGATGTGCATCACCTTTATTTCATTCTTATGCAATTCATGATCATAAGAGAACTTAGGGATTATGAGTTTCATAAAATTACTCTTCTCATATTCTGACTGCATTTATGCAATGCAAGTTATATTATCTTCATAGATAATAATAGAGGGTTGTTGGGGGAATATATTTCGATTGAACAGAGGCCAAATGACGTCAGCCTTCGACAGCCTTCGGCCCAGAGCCCAATGCTGTCGGAGCCTGTTTTCTCTCTAAGAGTTGTTTTCAGGTCCCAAGGTGCCCTTCGGAGCCTGCAGCTTCGGAGCCCCCAGATCGGGGGGTCTGGCTCGGAGCCCCCAGTTCGGGCCCACCCTCCGGGCGCAGGTTGCCGGAGGCCACCCTCCGGGCGCAGGACGCTGGATGCCACCCTACGGGCACAGGTTGCCGGAGGCCACCCTCCAGGCGCAGGTTGCAGGAGGCCACCCTCCGGGCGCAGGACACCAGAGACCACCCTCCGGGCGAAGGATGCCGGATGACACGCTCTGGGCGCAGACTGCCGGAGGCCACCCTCCGGGCGCAGAGTGCCGGAGGCCACCCTCCAGGCGAAGGATGCCGGAGGCCAACCTCCGAGAGCCCAGTTCGGGGGACCCCAGTTCGAGGCCCCGGTTCGGCGGACCCGGTTCGGAGGCCCCCAGTTCGGAGGCCAGTTCGAGGTCAAGGCTCCGAGACCCCAGTTCGGAGCCTTGTTCGGAGCCTTGCTCAGGGCGTGCTTCGAAGCCCCCTTCAGGGTGCACCTCGGAGCCCTCTCCGAAGCCTCTGCCAGAAAGGCTCCGGCCCCTACTTCGAAGCTCAAGAAATATCTAAGTATAGGCCATACCGGGGGCCCCGCCGCCCCTGGTATGTCGTTTAGCTAGTCAAAAGCCTGGCGCGGCCTGATGAGCCTGTAAAGCTGCAAAGTACCGTTGTACCATAGCTAGCCCTTTTTCCCCTCTCTGCCCCTGTGAGCCTAGGGCTCATAGGGGGCATCCCGGTCATTTCCTTTGGCCTGCGCGCCTATAAAAGCAGGGCCAAGCCCTTGTAACAGGGACACACGCTCCAGGGGGCCAAGAGACCCTGGAATTATTGCTCTATACTAGGGCATACCATGCAAAATCCACCACAACTGGACGTAGGGTTATTATCTCCCAGGAGAGGCCCGAACCAGTATAAACCCTTTTCTCCCTCTGTTAGAACCCTTCGAGGTTCATTCTCCACATCACACTCCACCACATAAAAACATGCTGGAACTAACGCAATTGTTCCAACAGTTGGCGCCGTCCGTGGGGAGCTTAGTCCTAGAAGCTAAGTTCTCTACCACTGTCTGCAACTCGAAGTACGCCTGAGGGGGGAGCTTCGAAGCATTCTCGCTTCGCGCACCCTCCGGTAAGGGGCTTTGCCTTAAAGCCGAAGCCCTGCTTCGCCTTAAAGCCGAAGCCCCTTCGCCTTTGAATGCAAGCTTTTGTTCCATCTTGATGAAGAACCGAAGCCATGCTTCGCCTTATCAAAAACTCGAAGCTTTGCTTCGCCTTATTTAAAATCTGAAGCCTCGCTTCGCTTTAAAAAATACGGAGCACCCCTCCGAAGGCTACATAGTGCCTGCGGGCCCGTAGCAGTGGGCTTTGAGACTTCCGAGCGACGGCTCGGCAAGTCCGGGATTCCAGGCTCCGGCCTGATGCATCCCCGGGTCGAAGGTGGCCCAGGGTCGTAGGTGGCCCAGAGTCGAAGGTGGCTCAGAGTCGAAGGTGACTCACATTATCACAGGTTCGGTGAATCCACACCAAATATCCTTCTCATTACAGGACCAAGTTCTGAAGCCTTGCTTCATTATCCAAACATGCTCCGAAGCCTTGCTTCGCGTGCTCATATAATATACGCCTAAGCGTCTCGAATTCATACTTCGCTAAAATCTAAGTGCGCTTCAGAGCCTCGCTCACGCACAGCATCCAAATCCTAGCATGCCAAAGCGTGCCTCGCTAAATTTGGTTATGCTGAAGCCTTGCTTCGCACCAAGTTAGCACGTTCGAAGCCCAAAGGAGGACTTAACTCGATGAAATTCCGAGTAGCCGAAGCCCTGCTTCGCACCAAACTAAAGCGCTCGAAGCCTAGAAGGGGCCCTCACTCAAATAAAACTTCATGCGTCGAAGCCACCAAAAAGCGCACCCTTCGCATCCTTTATTTTTTGCCCGCACCAGCAACGGCTAAGTCCCTAGCTGCCACGAGCAAAGGGGGGAAGCATGTACGTGAGGTGCGCGAATGTAATACGCAGTACAAGCATGACAAGCTAAAACGTTCGAAGCCAAACAATGCGAAGCATACAAACAAAGTGTGCAAATATAATCCATTCATTAAAATGACAATTGAGAAGTGTGTTACAGGTATACATCGAGAGCAAACTACGAGTAGTCTGTGTCTAAACCTAAAAAGAACCGTTTGCGAGGCCCCAGCCCTCGCTTGCCTCTCTTTCGGCCAGGGCCCCCTGGGCTGCACGAAGCCTCGTCGGAGCCCGCTCTCCCACGTCCGGCTCGTCCAGGCTCCGAAGGCCGTGGACCTCGTCTTCCACTTTGCAGGTCGCTCCAAGTTAGCGAAGCAGGCGTTGCCGTATCAAAGGCAGAGAAGTCTAATGCTTCGTCACCCGCTAAGGCCGTCCGCGAAGGAAAAACAAAGAACCCGGAAGGTACTCCGTCTTCACAGCGGCTAGCAAATCCTGAGCTACGTCGGAGATGGCTTCGCCGTTAGGCCACCTCGGAAGCTTAAACTGAGGGGGACCTTCGGACCTAGCTACTTCGAGGACTGCCCACAACCGTCGAAGGCCTTCGGAGTCCTCGAGCACTTCGAGGTCTACACTCGGAGGCTGAGCCTGGGCAGGTATAAAAGAACCCCCGCATTCATATTAATAAGCTGATAAAGTTTTTACAAGCCTGCAGCTAAGTATTACAAAAAGGCCTAAGGAGATCTACACCTTCGGAGGCTGGGGTGTCGAAGTCGAAGGCTGGTCGGGCGCAGCAGGTGCTTTGGATCGGCGGTGTCGAAGGGCCTTCTGGAGGCCGAGGACTGCCTCGCAGCCTTGCTCCTTCCAGGGTTCCTGCAGCCACCGCCAGGCTCCGCGGACATCAGCCGGAGGGGTCACCAAGTGCTGGCCCTCGAAGACCACCGGGGTCACGGAGGTTGCTGCCTGAAGGTGGTCGCACCCCGCTTCCTGAAGCATGTGCAACACCCCTTGGCCCGTGACTCGGCCGGCCATGAGAGCGAAGCCCGTCAGCGCTTCCTCCGCGATCGAAGCCGCAGTCTTCAAGAAATCGACGCGGTCCCCAATCGGGTCCTGATCGCCAAAGTCCGGAGCCCGGCACTCGGTCCCTATTAACTCAAGGACCTCGGTCAGGCTCTGAGTGGCTTCGCCAAGATTGGCCACGACGAAGTCTTCAAGACCCCAGGCCCGTTGGCGGAGCAAAGCATTCTCCTCCGCCTGTCGGGCTTTGGCGTCCTTCGAAGCCTGGAGCTCCGCGCGGAGCCGAGCCATCCCCGAGGCCAAGGCTTCCTTAGCCTTGTCGGCCTCAGCCTTCACCTCAGCAGCCAAAGCCTCGACCCGCCTCCATTTCTCGGCTTCCTCCGAGACCTCGCAGCGAAGGGCCTCTTCTCCTCTGCGAGGCGCTCCATCCTCCTGTCGGCAGCAGTCGAAGCTGCTGTGTTCAGTGCGAAGGCCTGCATGAAGTCAAGAAATCATAAGTATTAACCAAGGGCTAAAATATAGTTCGAGGCTGCAAGGGGCTTCGCTCACCCGCATAAGGACTTCGTTCGAACTGACGAAGAGATCCATGGGATCCATGTGGCTAAGTTGGGCCACCAAGTCCCCTACCTCCGCAGAAGCACAAGCCTCGCGGAAGCCGTGGATCACCGCCTCCGTCATGCCCCCCCTCGGCTTGAAAGGGTGAACCACTGCCACGGTCGCCTGCGCGGGCTTCGGCGAGGCGGGTCTCAAGCCCACCACGTCAACATCTTCATCGCTTCGAGTGACCTCGCGGCCTCCATTGCCTTCGTCGTCGGACGAAGTACTCTCGGACTCCGAATCGCTATCGCTGCCACTGCTACTGCCGCTGCTGCTCGAAGCTTCCGCGGGCTTCGCATCGGCGGGCTTCGATCTGGCTTCGCCACGGTGGGCCTCGCGTCGTCTTCATCCTCTGCAGGGAGCTAAGTCAAGATCCGCATATTGAAAAGAAGCATGCAAAAAGGGTTTACCTTCGTCGGAGATTTCTTGGAAGGAAGGAGGGGCTAAGTGTGCCCTCCAGCTCCTTCGCTGCGAAGCTGGCGCATCCACCTTCACGCCCGAAGTTGGTTCCGCTGGGGCATCCATGGCCTCCTTGGCGGCGGGAGTATGCGCGTCGGCCTCCACCGCCGAAGGCTTCGCCACCAGGGGCTTCGCTGCATTCTTGGAGGCCAGAGTAGTTGCGGGCTTCGCCGCAACCTCCCCCGGGTTAGGGACTTCGGCCGCGGGGACCTCCAGCCGAGGCCCCGGAGCATCCGGTTCGTCCTCGTCCCCCCTCTTCCTCTTGGCTCCAGCCGACGAGGTAGTCAGGTGGGCGAAGTCCGGTAGAGCAGGGAGCCCTCCGAGGTCGAGCGCGGTCCATACTCTGTTCCAGCGCTCCCAGGACCCCACCAGTGCGAGGCGCTGGGTCTGCTCCTCGGGGGTCGGAGTCCCAACGACTCAATCCGCCGCCGCGGTGGCCTCCTCCGGAGTCCTCATTTCGAGGTCGGCTGCATGAAAGGTTTAAAGTTAGAAGTGAAAAATCTACAGAAGCGGTCGAAGGCAACTCACTAAGTTCCCCTCGACCCGAAGCCTGGAAGAGCCCTTCCGGCCAAGAGCGCGCGAGGGGGCTGAGCTGGAGGGTGATGAACTCCTCCGCGAGGTCCCTCATACTCATCTTCGCCGCCACTCTCCGGAGCAGCAAGATCCTCGAGCGAAGGATGTCTTCGCTGGTCTTCACCACCCCTTCGCGTCGGTACAAGATGTGGGCGTTGGTACTCCGAAGGGGGGAGTTCGCGCCGACGGAGGCGTAGAACCACTCCTGATCCCACTTCGAGTACCACTTGTTGTTTACAGCCCTCGCCGGGAAGGCATCCTGGAACTCCTTCCGGAGCTGGAAGTTGGCGTCGTGGAGGGCGATGAAGACATCCGCGCGGCCCTCGCAGCCCTCGGCCCTCATGGCCCATTCGAAGACAGCCAACCTCGCCACTGCGTTGGGCGAAAGTTGAGGAAGCTCAAGGTTGTAAGCCTTGAGGACTTCGCTCAGCATCCCCACTGTTGGCAGCCCGAGGCCGGCTTCGAAGAAGGCTTCGAAGACCACCACTTCGTCAGCCCGAGGCCTCGGCACGGCCTCCGACTTCTCAGGGACCCGAAGCTGGATCTTCACTGCGACCCTCCCTTCGCAGGCCCTCCGGACCGACTCCTCCGTCGAGATCGAAGCCCTCATCTCCAAGGTCTGCTCGAACTTGTCGGAGGGTGTCCGAAGATCCCTCGGTCCCAGCTGCCTAGGCGGAGGCTTCGCCGCTGCAGCCGCTACCGCTTGCAGTTGGGCGGAGCTCGAGCTCGGGCCCAAGGCTAAGGGCTTCGTCACGGCCTTCTTCGGCATCTCGGTGGAACTTCGGCGGAAAGGGCTAAAGCTGGCGAAGGGCTAAAGCTAGCAAAGGGTGCTCTACGCGAAGCTAGAAAGAAGAAGAGAGCGAAGGTTGTAAAGCAGTGAGAAGGAAGCAAATGAGAACATGCCGAAGCTGCACGCGGTAAACCTCTATTTATAGGTGCGGTAAGAATTCTAACAGTCGTGGGCCAAACCCACCGTCAAGTGAGCCTCCAGCGAAGGCGAAGCAGCCCAAAGCAGGGTAACAGTAACTTTCTAGCCATTGCGGAGCCGTTTGGGCTCCCGAGGTCTTTCTAACAAACTAGCACAGGCATTTATTTCCTGCAGTTTTCGAGGTCACCTTCGGTCCAAGCTCCGAAGGCATGTTTTATCCGAAGTTGTATTTTGCAGGTCATTTGTCCTAAGGGCGCGCGCACCCCTTCATCCCGAAGGCCTACACGCGAGGGGCTACTGTTGGGGGAATATATTTCCCTTGAACAGAGGCCAAATGACGTCAGCCTCCGACAGCCATCGGCCCAGACCCCAGTGCTGTCGGAGCCTGTTTCCTCTCTAAGAGTTGTTTTCAGGTCCCAAGGTGCCCTTCGGAGCCTGCAGCTTCGGAGCCCCCAGATCGGGGGGTCCGGCTCGGAGCCCCCAGTTTGGGCCCACCCTCCGGGCGCAGGTTGCCGGAGGCCACCCTCCGGGCGTAGGACACCGGAGACCACCCTCCGGGCGAAGGACGCCGGATGCCACCCTCCGGGCGCAGAGTGCCGGAGGCCACCCTCTGGGCGCAGAGTGCCAGAGACCATCCTCCGGGCGAAGGATGCCGGAGGCCGACCTCCGAGAGCCCAGTTCGGGGGACCCCAGTTCGAGGCCCCGGTTCGGCGGACCCAGTTCGAAGGCCCCCAGTTCGGAGGCCCCCAGTTCGGAGGCCAGTTCGAGGTCAAGGCTCCGAGACCCCAGTTCGGAGCCTTGCTCGGGGCGTGCTTCGAAGCCCCCTTCGGGGTGCACCTCGGAGCCCTCTCCGAAGCCTCTGCCAGAAAGGCTCCGGCCCCTACTTCAAAGCTCAAGAAATATCTAAGTATAGGCCATACTGGGGGCCCCGCCGCCCCTGGTATGTCGTTTAGCTAGTCAAAAGCCTGGTGCGGCCTGACGCGCCTGTAAAGCTGCAAAGTACCGTTGTACCGTAGCTAGCCCTTTTTCCCCTCTCTGCCCCTGTGAGCCTAGGGCTCATAGGGGGCATCCCGGTCTTTTCCTTTGGCTTGCGCGCCTATAAAAGCAGGGCCAAGCCCTTGTAACAGGGACACACGCTCCAGGGGGCCAAGAGACCCTAGAATTATTGCTCTATACTAGGGCATACCATGCAAAATCCACCACAACTGGACGTAGGGTTATTATCTCCCAGGAGAGGCCCGAACCAGTATAAACCATTTTCTCCCTCTGTTAAAACCCTTCGAGGTTCATTCTCCACATCACACTCCACCACATAAAAACCTGCTGGAACTAACGCAATTGTTCCAACAAGGGTGTTGACATGCAAGTAGGTTTATAGCAAACATAATATCCAACCTAGTGTAGTAGCACTACAAGAATTTTCGTGGTTCTTGACGTATAATTTTTATCATAGATTGTGCAAAATCCGTCATAAAATTACATCTATGACATTTTTAGATATGATCATATTGAATGTCATGGATTAACCTGCATGACAGTTCTTTTAAATTATCACAACTAAGTTCATTCTATGACATTTCTTTATCATCATAAAACAACCTCAGCCCTCCTTGGTCCAGTCCAAGTCTAATCCAAGCCCACCCAAGCCCAAAACTAATAACAAAAATGGATTATCACAGATTAACACCAAATCCGTCGTAAAAATACAAGCCACATCACCACTATAGTGCTTACATGGCATACCTACCAACGCTACAAGAAATATGACCTTCTATGACATTTAATAATTGTTAAAAAAAAATTGGAGTTTTTTGTTTGCTAAATATAATTTGTGACGGTACAGTGACAAAAAATATTTTCATCACAGAAAGTGACACCTTCTGTGATGAACAAGTGGAAAACATCGCAGATTTATGACATTTTCAATTTCAATAACACATCACAGGTCCATTTACAACATCAAAGATTTACAGTTGCAAGTTCCAACAATTTCAACACAACATCACAAAATTTACAGATTTAAATCAAAATACAAGACGACCATAACAAATATTTCCACAGAACCATAGAATCCTGAACTTGAAGCACTCTGAACAAGAATCCCAATTTCAAATATCTAAGTAAAGCACTGAGGATAGCCTCATCTAGCTCATAGGGTCTGTTTGTAGCAGCAAGGACCATAACATAGGCATTCTTTGCAAAGCCATACAAACTAGCATAAGATGTTACTCATGAGTATCCAGAAAGTTTCATAAGCTAAAAAATGAGTTGATCCATATGTTTCTAGAGATAATGTGTGTCAGCATGACAATCTAATGAAGTAAACAATAAGACCACAACACAAATTAGCACAATCCATACAACAGAAATAAGCAATGCACAACATGTACAAAAATATGTGAATTATTAAATGCTAAATTTATCATATCAATTTAATCACCCTACAAAGTATTCAACCTACAAAATGGAAATACATGCAATATGCCATCATATATATAAAGGGTATGTGTAGCATTATGTTCAATTGAAATAACCGCTTTGCACCATAGTAAAGGAGGGCAATCCATTCAAACGCATACGAAATGAAGTTGCTCAGCTTCTTAACTTAATAAAGAGTGGAATAATTCGTTTGTGCAATATGTTTGCTTCTACTACAAATTGCTTTATTACCTTGTTTGCATACTTATCCAATAACAAAGGTAGATAAGATTTGGGTCTCCCTCCTCCGAACAAAGACCACTTCAATGTTCTTCCAGACAGAAGTAGTGCATAGTGAGTAGAAACTTCTGGCTTTGCTTTTGGTACACCAAGTGTTATAGTTAGTCCCCATCCCTGACAAGACCAAAACACGTGAGGAGAAAATACATCTGGAATAAGTGAAACTGTGTGGTACATGATTACTACAAAAAAGGAATGGAAGTTACACCAGAACATGATTGCAGTGCAGTCGATACTACTCCTGTATCACCAACACATTCAAAAGAGTAGTCTGCACCTCCACTAGTCAGCCGCTTTACCACCTGAAGGTATTAAAAAACAACATGTTTATGATATGTCAGGTTAGGATCGTGTTGTAGCCATTGTGTTAGCTACAGCACAGGTTTTGTATGTGTGTATGGTGTGTAAAATGAACCTCGAAGGGTTCTCTCAGAAGGAGAAAAGATTTATACTGGTTCAGACCTCCCCTAAGGGATAATAGCCCTACGTCTAGTTTGTGGTTAATTTGGCATAGTATGCCTCGGTGTAGTCTAACGAATCCCGGGGTTCTCATGGCCCTGGGAGCAGCTGAACTATTTCAAGGGCTTGGCCCTGCTTTTATAGGCACGCAGGCCAAAGGAAAAGACCTAAATGCCCTCTATAAGTCATAGGCTCATAGGGGCAAAAAGGGAAAAATGAGCTAGCTATTGTACAAAGTGCTTTACAGCTTTACAGACGTGTCAGATAAACGTCACTTCTTGACCAGCTAAACGGCATACTAGGGGCAGAGGGGCCCCTGGTATGACTTCTACACTGTAGCGAGGTACAAATATTTCTTGGCTTCGGAGTATGGGCCAGGGCTCTTCAGGCGGAGGCCGCAAGGAAGGCTTCGAAGGACACTCTGAAGTGGGCTTCGAAGTATACTCCAGCTTGAACTCCGAACTAGGTTCTCGGAGACTTAGCTTCGAATCAGCTGAAAAGGGTCCGAAGACTGGCTCTGGAGAGCTCCGAAGGGAGCTCGAAGGTTAACTCTGAACAATGCTAGGAGGTTAACTCCAAAGTTAGCCCGGAGGATAACTCCAAAACTAGCATGAGACTTAGATTCTGGCAAACTTCAAGGGAGCTTGGAGGCTTTGCTCTGGAGGACTCCGAATGGGGTTCGGAGGCTTTGCTCCAAAGGGATCCAAAAAGAAACTTGAGACATAGAAAACACTTCACCAGGCAGGAGCATTCTTCGACAGTGTTGGGGTCCTGGCCGAAGGCTGTCAGAGGCTGACATCATTTGGCCCCTTTTTAAGGGAAAACTTATTCCCCCAACAGTAGCCCCTCGCCTGTAGGCCTTTGGGATGAAGGGGTGCATGCGCCCTTGGGACAAATGACAGTAAAAATGGCAACTTCAGAGAAAACAGGCCTTCGGAGCTTGGACCGAAGGCGGCTTCGATTTGCACAAGTAGTAATTGCCTGCATCAGCTGTCAGAATGACCTTGGGGAGATCAATTGACTTCACAACGGTTATAAAATTGACCATTACAGTGCGCCGGTTCGCTTCAGCTTCGCAAGAGGCCCACCTGTCAGTGGCTTCGGCAGGGGAACCGTCGGGATTTTTACCGCCTATAAATAGCGGTTTACTGCACACGACTTCGACACACCTCTCATTTGCTTTCTTCTCAACGCCTTGCATCCTTCGCTCTCTTCTCCTCATCCCTAGCTTCGTGCGGAGCCCACCTTGCAAGCTTTAGCGCCCTTCACGCCGAAGCTCCACGAAAATGCTGAAGAAAGTTGCTTCGAAGGCTTTGGCCTTGGGCTCGAGCTCGAGCTCCGCCCAAGCGCAGGCAGCGGCTGCAGCTATAGCAAAGCCTGTAGCGATGCAGTTGGGGCCAAAGGATCTTCGTTCGCCATCAAATAAGTTAGAGCAATCTTTGGAGATGAGGGCCTCGATCTCGACAGAGGAGTCCGTCCGAAGGGCCTGCGAGGGTAAGATCTCGCCGAAGATCCATCTTCAGGTGCCAGAGAAGTCGGAGGCCATACCGAGGCCTCGGGCTGACGAAGTGGTGCTGTTCGAGGCTTTCTTCAAAGCCGGCCTCAGATTGCCAGCCGTGGGGATGCTGAGCAAAGTCTTGAAGGCTTACAACCTCGATCTTCCTCAACTGTCGCCCAACACTGTGGCGAGGCTTGCAGTGTTTGAATGGGCCATGAGGGCCGAAGGCTGCGAGGGCCACGGCGATGTCTTCGTAGCCCTTCACGACGCCAACTGCCAGCCGAAGCCGAGGGAGGGTGCAGACCACATCAAGGGGGCTTTGCCCTTCGGAAGCGCCAACTTCCAGCTTCGGAGGGAATATCAGGATGCCTTCCCAGCGAGGGCTGCCAATAGCAAATGGTACTCGAGGTGGGATCAAGAGTGGTTCTATGACTCCGTCGGCGCGAACTCTCCCTTTCGGAGTACCAATGCGCTTATCTCTTACCGGCACAAAGGCGTGGTGAAGACGAGCCCCGACACCCTTCGCTCGAGGATCCTGCTCCTTCAGAAGGTGGCTGCGAAGATGAGCATGGGGGACCTCACGGAGGAGTTTGTAGGACCGAAAGTAGCGACAACGGCTTCTCTTCTGGACAGTCCGATACAAGATCAACGGTCATCAGTTTTGCGCCGAAACTGACAAAGCCTCCACCGACATTGCACCAGGTACCCGGATTGGGTCGGCCCGACTCCGCAGCTCTCTCAGCCCGGCAATCGCTCACCGCCCTTGTACCTGAGTCAATCCTGGTTAACAGCCCAGTGGGTCTTCTGCTGCTCCTAGCCCATGTACCCGGATTGGGCCTACCCGACTTTGTAGCTCTCTCAGCCCGACAGTCACTCGCTGCCCGTGTACCTGAGTCACACGCGGCCCATGACGCAGCAGATCTTCTCTCTTCTTTTGTCCTCTAGAGCAATGAGGCCCACACTATTCAGCATGGCTCCTCAGAGTTTATCACCCTCAAGCTCAGCCCCCTTGCGTGCTCTTGGCCAGAGGGCCTCTTTCAACCTTCGGGTCGAGGGGGCCTAAACGAGATGGCAACAGAACTCCTTGGTAAGACTTCGAAGCCTTTCCACTTTCATACTTCACCAAAAAACTTTATCCTGACTTGGAATCTTGATGAAGCCACTCTTGAAGTGAGGACTCCGGAGGAGGCCATCATGGCAGTGGAGCGTGTTGTCGAAACCTCGACACCTGAGGAGCAGGCCCAACGGCTTGCTCTGGTGGGGACTTGGGAGCACAAGAACAGAGTATTGACCCTGCTCGGCGTCGAGGGGGTCCAGGCTCTGCCAGACTTCTCCCACCTTGTACCTTCGGCAACCAGCTCCAAGATGAAAAGGGTGGACGACGATGAGCCCGAAGCTTCGAAGGATCGGTTGGAAGTCCTAGCGATCGAAGCCCCTACTCCGGAGGAGGCAACGGTCGCAAACCCTAAAATAGAAGTGATACCAGCAGAGGCTCTGGCAGCAGCTACCAAGGTGGTAGCGAAAGTTGCAACGATGATGACATCGGGCGCAGAGGGTGATGCGCCAGCTTCGCAGCAAAAGGATTGGGGGGCACACATCGACCCCTCTACCTTCAAAGACATCTCCGACGAAGGTAAACACTTTAAACATAATTCTCTTTTCATACGCGGATATTGACTTGAACTTTTTTGCAAAAGACGATGTCGGTGCGAGGCTTACCGCTCCAAAGCCAGCGGAGGCCTCCAGCAGTAGCAGCAGTAGCAGTAGCAGTAGTTCGGAGTTCGCAGCTCCTCGTCTAAAGAAGACGGAGGCAATAGTCACAACGAAGGGGACCCTCGAGACGACGAGGACGTCGAGGTGGTGGACCGAATCCCAGCTCCACCGAAGCATGTGCAGGAGGTTGAGGTGGAGGAAATTGTCCGGCCTCTGTAGCCGAAGGGGGTAGTGACGGTGGCGGCCATCCATGACTTCCGTGAGGGCTGAGCGGCTGTGGAGGTAGGAGGCTTGGTGGCTCAACTCAGCCGCTCGAGCCCCATGGACATCTTCATCAACGCAAATGAAGCCCTTATCTAGGTGAGCGAATTCCTAAACAGCCTTCGAGTCATGCTTGTTCTTCAATCGACACTTATGATTTTCTTGAACTCTTTCAGGCCTTTGCACTGAATGCTGCAGCGTTAACCTCAACGGACAGGGACACCCTCCGACGCGAAGTCTCGGTGGAAGCCAAGAAGCGAAGGCAGGCCAAAGCCTCAGCCGAGGCAGCGAGGGCCGAGGCCAACAAGGCAAGGGAAGCCTTGGCCTCAGAGACCGACAAGCTTTGAGTGGAGCTTCGAGCTGCAAAGGATGCCGAAGCTCAGCTGGCAGAGGAGAACGCCAAGCTTCGCCAAGCCGGCCACTGCCTTCAAGACTTCGTCGTTGCTAACGTTGACGAAGCCACTCTGAGCTTGACTGAGGTCCTCAATCAAATAGGGACCGAGTGTCGGGCTCCAGACTTCGGCAGTTAGGACCCAATTCGAGTCCGTGTCGATTTCTTGAAGGTGGTGGCAGCGACATCGGAGCAGTCCCTGAAGGGCTTTGCCTTGATGGCCGGCCGAGTGGCGGGTCAAGGAGTGTTGCAAATGCTTCACGACGTAGGGTGCAACCACCTCCAAGCAGCGACCTCGGCAACTCCAGTGGCCTTCAAAGGCCAGCACCTGGTGACGCCTCCGGCAGGCATCCTCGGAGCCTGTCGCCGCCTTCAGGAGCCTTAGAAGGCCCAAGGCTGCGATGCAGTCCTCGAACTCTAGAAGGTCATCTGCCTTCGCCTCGCCAGGGCACTTGCCTCGCCATATCAGCCTTTGACATCAGCGCCTCCGCCTCTAAAGGTGTATATCTCCTTAGGCTCCTTGTAATTCTTATCGGTAGGCTTGTAAAAACTTATCAGTTTATTAATATAAATGAGGGGGTACTTTATACCTGCCCAGGCTCATCCTTCGAATGTTGACCTCGAAGTACTTGAGGACTCTGAAGAACTTCACCAATTATGGGTGGTCCTCGAGGTAGCTAGGTCCGAAGGCCCCCCTCAGTTTAAACATCCGAGGGGGCCTAACGGCGAAGCCATCCCCGAAGTAGCCCAGGAGATGCTGGCTACTGTGTAGACGGAGCCCCTTCAGAGTTCTCCCTCCTCGCCAGACCTAATCTACTTCGCAGTAGACTCACGTAGCGAGGGGGTACAGCCTTCACGAATGGCCTTGGCAGGCGATGAAGCCTTAGCCTTTTCTGCCTTCGACACAGCATCGCCTGCCTCGCAGACTTGGACAAACCTGCAAAGTGGAAGACGAGGTCTGTGGGCTTCGGGGCATGGACGAACCGGACGTGGGAGAGCAGGCTCTGATGAGGCTTCGTCCAGCCGAGGGGGCTCGGGCCGAAAGAAGGGCAAGCGAGGGTTGGGGCCTCGAGCTCACTTTTTCTTAGCCTTAGACACAGACTACTCATAATTTTGTTTTCCGAGTGTATTTGTAACATACTTCTCAATTATCATTAAATGAATGAGATTTGTTGTATTTGCATACTTCATCTGCATGCTTCGCAGGGTTTGATTGTTTTGAACATTTTAGCTTGTCACGCTCGTACTGCGCATTACATTCGCACACTTCGCATACATACTTCCCCCTTGCTCGTGGCAGCTAGGGACTAAGTCGTTGCTGGTGCGGGCAATTAAAAATGCGAAGGGGTGCGCCTTTTTGCGGCTTTGGATGCTTATATCACATCGAGCGAAGGCCTCTTTTGGGCTTCGAACGCATTAATTTGGAGCGAAGCAATGCTTCAGTGTAGCCAAATTAAGCGAAGCATGCTTCGCACGCTTGGATTTGGATGTTGTGCGTGAGCGAGGCTCCGAAACGCACTTAGATTTTAAGCGAAGTATGACTTCGAGAATTTTAAATTTTAGATTAGATTTTGACAAGGGAACCAGGCTTTGAAGCGTGTTTAGATAGCGAAGCAAGGCTTCAGTGCTTGATTCTGTATTGAGAATGGATATTTGGTGTGGATTCACTGAACCTGTGAATGTGAGTTGCCTTCGCTCTAAGCCACCTTCGACTCCGAATACCGAGAACGGATCTCAGGATTCTAGGATATGTTAAGCCGGTGGCCTTCGTATCGCGGACGCATCAGGTCGATGACCTAGAGTCCTTGGATGCATCGGGCCAGTGGCCCGGAGTCCTTTAGCCCACTGCTACAGGCCTGGATGCGCTGTGTAGCCTTCGGAGGGGTGCTCCGGATTTTGTAAAGTGAAGCAAGGCTTTGAATTTTAAATAAGATTGAACAAAGTTTTGCTTTAAAGTCGAACCAAGGCTTCGATTTCAAGGCGAAGTAGGGCTTCGATTTCATACTTAAAATAATTGCAAATTTGTACATCGAAGTGGTACTTCGGACTGTGTACATACCTCGTAAAGTGGGTGAAAACTTGCCTCGTAGCCCCTGGGGCTTTGACGACATTCGACACACGGTGTGGAGCCCCTTACCAAAGGGTGAGCTCCGAAGCGCGAAGGATGGAGGAAGGCGAAGAAGGCTTGCTGGAGGGTGCGCGAAGCAAGAAAGCTTCGAAGCTCCCCCTCAAGCGCACTTCGAATTGCAGACAATGGCAGAGAACTTAGCTTTTAGGACTAAGTTCCCCATGGACGGCACCAACTGTTGTAGCAATTGTGTTAGCTACGACACAGGTTTTGTATGTGTGTATAGTGTGTAAAATGAACCTCGAAGGGTTTTCTCTGAAGGAGAAAAGATTTATACTGGTTCGGACCTCCCTACGGGATAATAGCGCTACATCCAGTTTGTGGTGGATTTGGCATAGTATGTCTCGGTGTAGTGTAATGAATCTCGGGGTTCTCATGGCCCTGGGAGCAGCTAACCTATTACAAGGGCTTGGCCCTGCTTTTATAGGCACGCAGGCCAAAGGAAAAGACCTAAATGCCCTCTATAAGTCATAGGCTCATAGGGGCAAAAAGGGAAAAAGGAGCTAGCTACTGTACAAAGTGCTTTATAGCTTTACAGACGTGTCAGATAAACGTCACTTCTTGACAAGCTAAACGACATACTAGGGGCAGAGGGGCCCCTAGTATGACTTCTACACTGTAGCGATGTACATATATTTCTTGGCTTCGGAGTAGGGGCCAGAGCTCTTCAGGCGGAGGCCGCAAGGAAGGCTTCGAAGGACACTCCGAAGTGGGCTTCGAAGTATACTCCGGATTGAACTCCGAACTGGGTTCTCAGAGACTTAGCTTCGAATCATCTAAAAAGGGTCCGAAGACTGGCTCTGGAGAGCTCCGAAGGGAGCTCGAAGGTTAACTCTGAATAATGCTCAGAGGTTAACTCCGAAGTTAGCCCGGAGGATAACTCCAAAACTATCTTGAGACTTAGCTTCTGGCAAACTTCAAGGGAGCTTGGAGGCTTCGCTCTAGAGTACTCCGAATGGGGTTCGGAGGCCTCGCTCCAAAGGGCTCCGGAAAGAAACTTGAGACTTAGAAAACACTTCACTAGGCAGGAACGTGCTTCGATAGTGTTGGGCTCTGTGCCAAAAGCTGTCGAAGGCTGACATCATTTGGCCCCTGTTTAAGGGAAAACTTATTCCCCCAACAGATCGAGATGTTAAGAACTTACCAGTGGGCACCAGTACCACACGAGTTGTTGAAATGTTGACCAATATTTACTTTTAAAACTAGGCCATGAGCAAGCAACTATAAGAGTGTACAGGCAAAAGCACACAATCGAAATATGTTCAACACAATATCATGCTCAGTCTCATTAATGGCCAGTGTTGACACAAAAATGTGCCCCCGCACTTCGGTCAGTTTGATGATCCAAAAGTGTGCGGATACTTAGGGACAAGCCTAAGCGTGACGCATCACCGACGTCGCGTTCCGACTACCCTTAGTCGTGATAAGGGGGGTGGAGTCGCCAGGCAATCAGATAACGCAAAATAATCCAATTAGCTGAAAGAAATATATTAAACAAATTAAAATCAGCAAACCGGTCGGAGCCTGTCTGCTTCAGAGTATGCTGTGAAGGGGGTCGCCGAAGTATACCTTCGGCGTCTAGTTCGATGTGTCCCGCCGAAGGGTTCCTTCAGCGTTCGGATTGATATGATCGAAGATGAGCTCCGAACGGATTTGGGCTCGACAATCACCTCCGAATGGCAGGGTTCGACGTGAAGTCCCTGATACAGCGAGGTACAAAATAGCGATGTGAGGGCCATGCACGGGCGTGACTTCGTCCAGAGCGAAGTGCGATCGTGGTGAAGCCTGTTGTGATGAAGCTTGCTGGTGAAGCCTGTGGTCAAAGCAGAAATCCGACGAAGGGTGTTCTAGCAACCTCCAATACCGATCTCTCTGCTCTGGACACCTCCAGCAAAGTAGCTCCGAACGTGGAAACCTGCAACAGAGAAGGTGATGGGGTAGTGGTCCCGATCTTCCGCTAGGTAAGGGATAAACTTGGGTTGGTGGAGAATCTCGACGTTGGCGATCCAAGGCTCCGGTCCGGCGGATCAAAACCTTGCAATCGTTACACCACTGTCTCCGTTGGTTATCAACCACGCAGGACGCGATTGACCTCGCCACGAAGGCTAATTCCTGCAAGCGAACCCAAGAACACAAGCAAGAACAAGAAGGATACAAATCGAATGCCAAATCACAGACAAACGAAGATAAGGTGAGGTTTCACAAACGCCAATGCAGCAGCCAATCGGTCCGGTGCAAGAGGCGGGATCTAAACACAACAGTGTAGATGCAACAAAGCAAAACCTAACCCTAGAAGTGGCTGGCGTGAGAATATATAGGGCGGCGGCCTGTGGAAGGCAAACAGACATGGGCTGTGGGCTAGAAGATGTACAGACTCAGATTATGAGCCAACATGGCCCAGTTGTGTCACGCAGTACTATTTTAAATACACAGGACGACTCGAGACTCCAAATGAGGTGAAACCAACGGCAAACGATCCGTCTTCTCCTCAGCTTTCCAAAAAGTCAAAGAACGCGCCAATCAGACTTCGTATGAGGAAGTTATGCCCATTTTGGTGAATGGTGGTCGATGTAGTCCGAACCAGCGAATTCTTGACTTCAAATCATCCGTGCGGCTCCGTCTTCAACTCCAACTCTCCTATTCCATCTCCCATGTTCCTAAGCAACAAAATATCACTAGTATTCAGTAGCATCCCATCCAAACAAATATAATCAAAGTTGCTAAGGAACGAATTAACCTCATGGTTCAAGCGACGGGCACGGGCGTGTGTGATTGGTCCTTGTAGTTGAATTGTAGGTGGAGGCTCCATGTGTGTATCATGTGAAGTGATGTCCTCATCAGAAGGTGCGAAGTACTAATCCGGCCTGAGGACCGAATTCTGCTAAGTGTTGAACTAGTGGCGAAGGTAGCAATCTATTACGCAGATTAGCGGATACTTCACAGGCGAAGTAACAAGGCGATAGCAATCTATTACGTAGATTAACGGATACTTCACAAGCGAAGTAACAAGGATTACCACTGTTCCAAAGTGGCCAGCGGAGGGCTTCTAGGCAAACCCACGAAGAGGCACAGAAAAGTAAAGGTAAATAAATGCGATCAAATCTAGGGCTTTGAGTTTGATTTGTGTTGGCGGGCTTCTACGCTGGCCTCGCCTCTCTATTTATAGAGCCAAACTTCTGATCTAATCTGCTATAATTCGGCTTGGATAGAGATAAAACTTAGCCAGAATCATATCCAACTCTATCTCTACCAAAGTGGGCTTCGGCCAGGCCTGTCGAAGCCTACTCCTGGGGCCGATACCGTCCTTATCGGCTTTTCGAGACCTTTTATGTTGTTTTCCACGTGCTTGGGAAATACCTTTTCAAGTACCTACCATTCAAAGCTCTTCGAAATCGCTCTCCTTGCAAAGATTCTAATACATATGCATTGCCGGGAGCGATCTCGGCTATCTTAAAAGGACCTTCTCAACTAGGTGACCATTTCCCAAATTTGAGACTCTTCGTGCCTAAGGGTAAAATCGTCTTCCAAACCAAGTCTCCTACTTGAAACTATTTTGGTTTAACCTTCTTATTGTAGGCTTTAGCTACTCTCTTCTTATCTGCTTCTATGGCTTCTAAAGCCCTTAGTCTCTTATCGATCACTTCCTCTAGATTATCCTTTAACAGAGTTTCCTACTCATTGACCGATAAGCCGTCTTGCTTTAACACTCTTAAGGAGCCAGGATCTACCTCTACAGGCAGAACGGCTTCTTGTCCATATACCAACTCATATGGACTAACTTTGGTAGCACCGTGCTTCGCAATCCTACAAGCCCATAACGCTTCAGAAAGTACTTCATGCCACCTTCTAGGAAACTCTTCGATTTTATTATTAATGAGCTTAATCGAGGTTTTATTACTAGACTCGGCCTGACCATTGGCCTGAGCATAGTAAGGCGAAGAGTTTATCAACTTAATAACATAATATCCGGCGAAGTTCCTCACTTCTCTAGAAACAAATGAACTACCTTGATCCGTAGTAAGAGTTTGAGGAATACCAAATCTATGTATGATGTGCTTCAAGATAAAATCACATACCTCATTGTGAGTCATGTTCTTGAGAGGCATGGCCTCGGTCCACTTAGTGAAGTAATCCATCGCCATTAACATGAATCGATGCACTTTTGAGGAAGGAGGGTGGATCTGGCAGATGAAGTCTAGACCCCAACCTCGAAACGACCATGGCTTGACAATAGGGTTAAGTACTAAGGCAGGAGCTAACTGAATATTGCCAAACCTCTGACATGCTTCGCACCCTCTATAATACTTAAAGCAATCCTCAGTCATAGTCGGCCAATAAAACCCTGCTCTTTTGAGCATCCAACTCATCTTCTGGGCCGACTGATGAGCACCACAAAGTCCTTCATGGACCTCTCCTGTAGCCACCTGAGACTGTTCATGGTCTAAACACCTTGGTAGTACTCCATCGATGGTTCGGAGGAACAATGTGTCGTCCATCAACACGAATTTGAACGCTTGCCGCCGAACCTTCCGATCAACCCTTTGGCAAGGGTCTCTCAAGTATTGAACGATCGAGATTCTCCAATCGTCCTTATGTGTTTCAGAGGGTTTCACTGGCCTACCTTCTGAAAAAGTTTCTAAATTACTAACTTCGGGGTGCCCCCCGAGCCATATCTTCTCTTGCCAAAGCCTGACTGAGCTGGGTATTTGGAGTGTACTGGGCCGAAGCCCCTCGGAGTGTTCGGGCTCCCGGGAACCTTCGTCGCCCGAGGACCTTCGGTTTATGGCCTCTGGCACGCCAGGTCCTTCGTTAGGCAGAGTACTCCAGTCCAGGGACCTCGGCGCGCAGTGACCTTCGGTGGCAGGAGGGGTCCAACCCGGAAGGTGTGCTCGCACAGCGTCACTAAATTCGGTAGTGAGATTAAACACCGGCTTCTCTAATACAGAAAAATTTCCTCTCCTGACTTGGTAGCCAGATGCTTGCTGCGCCAAATCATTTGCAATCGAATTGGCTTCCCTTGGCACGTGCGAGATTTTGAAGTCGTCAAAAACAGCAACTATGTCCAGACATTTATCCAAGTAACTAGTCAGCAAGCCATTAAAGCATTGCGCGTCTTTAGCCACTTGTTGCACTACTAACAAAGAATCACCATATGCATGAACATGCCTAGCGCCTATAGATTCTAGTAATTCAAGCCCTAGCAATAAAGCTTCGTATTCAGCTTGGTTATTAGTGGAAGGAAATTCCAGATGGGTCATAGTTTCAAAGTGCATCCCATTAGGTGATATGAGAACCACTCCAATACCTTGGCCACTCTTGCAAGCCGAACCATCAAAATAGAGTTTCCATGGAAGTACCTCAAATAGAGCAACATTGTTACCCCAGCTGACATCTATGTGGTGATCAACTATAAAGTTAGCTACGCTTTGGCCTTTCATAGCTCTTAAGGGTTCATAGGCCAAATCATATTCGATCAACGCGTAAGCCAATTTTCCGATTAGTCCACTTAGAATTGGCTTCTGTAACATGTGCTTTATAACATCGGTTTGGCAAACGACAACACATGTAGTGGGGAGAAGATAGTGGCGTAATTTGGTGCACGCGTAGTAAAGTGATAAACATAAACGTTCCACTAACGCATACCTGGTTTCGGCGTCCAGCAAGCGGTGGCTCAAGAATGTGATGATGTACTCTTTTCCCCTACCTCCTGGGTTAGCGCGGCCCCAATCACGCTATCCTCAGCAGTGATGTATAGCCAAAACGGGATCCTGGCTTTGGGTGCTCTTACAACAGGCGGTGATGACAAGCACTCCTTGATTTTCTCAAAGGCACTTTGTTGGCTTGCCCCCCAAGTGAACTCGGCTTTGTTTTTTAGCCATAGTTGGGGAACAAAGGCATCAATCTTGCCGGACAAATTGGATATAAAGTGACGCAAATAGTTCATCTTGCCTAGCAATTTTTGCACATTCCTTTTGCACGTCGGTGCTGTAATGTCTCTAATCTTCTCAAGTCTCTTAGGATCAATTTTATGCCTCTCTCGTGAATCATGAAACCTAAGAACTAACCCGCCGACACACCAAAAGCACACTTGAGTGGGTTCATTTTCAAACCATACTGTCGCATTCTATCAAAAACAACATTCAAATCGGCTAAATGGTTTCCCATAGCATCCGATTTGACTACAACATCATCGATGTAAACTTCTAACATAACTCCTAGCAAGTCATGAAAGATTAAGTTCATAGCGCGCTGATACGTGGAACCAGCATTCTTCAAACCAAAAGTCATGACGACCCACTCGAATAATCCGACAAAACTAGGGCATTGAAAGGCAGTCTTGTAGACGTCCTCTTCGGCCATAAAGATTTGAGTATAACTAGCATTTCCATCAAGAAAACTTAGTACCTTTTGACCTGAAGCATCGTTGATTAGCATGTCGGCTATCGGCATTGGATACTCGCCCTTTGGAGTGGCTCTGTTCAAATCCCTGAAATCAATACATACCCGTATCTTGCTGCTCCCTTTCTTCTCTACAGGCACAATGTTAGCGACCCATTCTGCGTACCTGCATGGCCTAATAAATTCAGCCTTGAGTAGTTGCTCTACTTCTTCTTTAACTCGGTCATAGATGGCCTAGTTAAAGCAGTGAGGAGGCTGCTTATAAGGCCTAAATACGAACTTGATAGGCAGCCGATGCTCCACGAGATCGCGGCTTATTCCTAGCATCTCGCTATACTCCCATATGAAACAATCGACATACGACCGAAGTAACTTTATTACTTCAGCCTTTTCATCATGTTGTAAATGTTGGTTTACCAAAGTCGGCCTCGGGATGCTACCATCACCTATGTCAACCTCCTCCAATGGATCGGACGACGCAAAACCTTGTCCTAATTTCTCTACTTCGCTAAAGTCCCCGATGGCCTCGGCAATACCGTCTTTACTAGACCGATATTGCTCCATGCGAGAATTTAGCCAATCTAGATTACCCTTGCTAGACATGGCTATCAATACAAAAACAGCTGTGCTACTCCAGCCGGCTTTACAAACACTGGTACAAAATGTCCTCCGGATACGCTTACAAAATCGTAATCCGAAAGATCTCTACCTGACATACACTCTACTTTGTTATGGATGGCGTCAACCGACAAATTGGCTAATGCTACTTGGGCCAAAGTATCTGTGGGAATGACTTCTACCTCGTCGCCGTCCCACTGTATCAGGCATTGGTGCAGAGTAGAAGGAATGCAAAAGTTCGCGTGAATCTAGTCGCGCCTGAGTAGTACGCTGTAGTTACCTTGTATGTCGACGATGAAAAATGTTGTTGGCAATGTCTTGTTGCCCACGGTCAACTCCATGGAGAGTACGCCCTTGGCCTCGGAGCTCTCGCCGTTGAAGCCGTTGAGCATCAAGTTGGTCTTCTTCAAGTTATCCTCGTCCCTACCAAGTTTCTTCAATAACGAGTAAGGCATTAAGTTAACAGTGGCGCCGACGTCGACGAGCATTTGGGAAATCGGCTTTCCATCGATGTGACCTCTGACGTAGAGAGGCTTCAGATGGCGAGCCGAGTCCTCGGGCTTCTCGAAGATAGCGTTACGCAGACTGAGGTTTAATTGAGCGACCTCGGCCTCGTCCTGTGGCAGGGCGAACTCGGCGGGCAGCGTGACGATGTTGATGTCCATCACCTAGGGTGCGGGCCCTTTAGAGACGGGCGAGTAGTCATCGTCGAGCATGTCGTCATCGTCATCGCTCGGACTAAGAGCCGAGTTGGTTATTTCAACCAGCTTCTCCCTCCATACCTATTTTGTAGCTAGCCGAGGGCGGATCTCTTCAAAGATAGCATCGCACTCGGCCTCAGCTTCCTTCTCACGCATCTCCTGTGCTCGTAGTCATTGCAGGCGTCTTTTCTGTGATTTAGACATGCCTGGAGGTGCCTAGGATGGCTGCGGCTTGGTGCCGGGGGCTACTGTTTTGCTTCTGTCTACTCTGGCCGAAGTGGTGCCGTGGCCTTCGGCCTTGTACACCCTTCGTCTGGAGGGCCCTTCACTGCGAACCCTGTCGGATGGACCAGCCTTGTTCGGCCAA
This sequence comes from Zizania palustris, assembly GCA_019279435.1. Lineage (NCBI taxonomy): Eukaryota > Viridiplantae > Streptophyta > Magnoliopsida > Poales > Poaceae > Zizania > Zizania palustris. The sequence goes on along the minus strand of JAAALK010000287.1, from coordinate 102,638,798 downwards.
TCGAACCCAGCTTCAGTGCGGACTCCGACCGAAGTATGGGACTTACCTTCGTCAAGCTCCGGTGATGAAGCCTTTGGGATTGCGACCTCCTGAGATCCCACTCTGATCATGATGGCTTCGGACTCCCTGACTTCGTCTTCCTCGTGCCTGCATCCTTCGGCTTCGCTCTGCATGGTCCAATTTGGAGGTACCATGGACAGCATGTGGACGATGCCACCCTCCACTTTTTCTGTCTGTCCCTACCATCCATAATACTCCGAAGGAAAGCAAGACATAGTGTTATGTTGTAGAGGGTACTCTGACCCTGATATGTACGAAGCCCACGGAGTTCCTGCCAGTTGTACGGCGAAGGCATCGGCGGCTCCAGTGGCTTCGCCCACTGAGAGCCAAACCCGCCACCCGGAGGGGGGTCCGATAGATTCGACGGCGTCTCAGACCATACCGGCGAAGGGTCCTGCCAGGCCGAAGGTACGTTCGGCCAGTGGGGGCCGAAGCCTCCCATCGGAGGGTTCATCCAAACTAGTGCGGGGTTCGGCCATTGAGGGCCGAAGTCGCTGTATAGGAGGCCCGGCCACCGGGGCTCGAAGCCACTGTACGGGGGGTTCGACCATTATGGCTCGAAGCCACCAAACGGGGTGTTAGGCCACCATGGCCCGAAGTTGTTCTGTGGAGGGCTCGACTGCTTCGGTTCAAAGTTACCCTCCGAAGGTCTTGGACCCTTTGGCTGTCCCAGTATCTTAGTGTCGGGTCCTACTTCTCTGGCCCTTCTTCGATGCTTGTTCAACAGCATGTCGTACGTTACCTTCGGCCTCTTGTGAGCCTTAGCCGAAGGGGTGTTAATATTCTGTTTCCATACTCCTACCTCAGGGTTCTTCGATATGAGCATGCGGGTGTGTGGCTACCCAACAATTACATCCTTCCCCTTAGCCGACTCGGCTTGTTCTGGCTGAATCAACACCTTCTCGCCGAGGTCGACGACGTTGACGGGAAAAGGATCTTTGTCCAACTTCATCTTCGGATTATGGTCTATCTTCAATCGTCCTTCTTCTATGGACAATTGGATCTACCGTCGAAAAACATTGCAATCATTAGTGTTTGCATAAAAGATTACGCTAACAGGTTTCTGAAGACTAGAAACTAACAAACGAAGTGTTTGCGAAATGAACTGTTCTAAGCCTCTGAAAGGATAACAACTTAGAATAGTTCGAAAGTGTGTATTGAATAACTTGTATTCGGTCCCTATTACAGGGTAAAACGGGGGGTATTTATAGGCTCAAATATTAAGGAAAAGACCTGTTTACCCCTCTATTACAACCGACTTAGTGGAAACTATTCGGTACCCTTAATAGGGCTAAAATGGTAAAGACTAATCTAATGAGAAAGAAGATAAGTCTTCCATCTTAGCTGGCAGAAAAGATCTCAAAAGAGTCCATGTTCGAGGATATACTCCGAACTAAGGTCCATCTTCATACTTCGAGCTTGACTCAATGCATCTCCGAAGATGCATGTTGGAAACCTTCGAATCCATTATCTGTCTTTGTGTTGTTACTGCAATAACCCTTAGGATGGAATATTTTCCCCCAACAGTAGCCCCTCGAATACGCTTCTCCGTTAAACCTGTAATGTTAGGAGAGCAGTATACGAAAGAAAAAATAACCATGCGTAGGGGTTATTAGATTTTAATTTATCTCCGAAATGTATGAAGATATAAAACTTCGAATCAGTTTTAAGACAATTACTTTCGAACCATCTTAGAACTAACTCAGGAAACTCGAAAGCCTTTTTAGACTTAGAAGAAATAGCCGTTGGCTTTTTTCTTCTAACGGAAGTTACGCAATGCGTTAATTTCGGAAAAAAGTAACAGGCAAGAATGCGAAACGGCATGGACTAACAGTAAAAAATGTAAAGTCTGGGCTATAAATAAAGAGCCTAGACCTTTCCTGAGTACCTTTCCACCGCTTTCTTGCAAACAAGCCATTCTTTGAGCCCTAGCCTTCATTCTTCCTCCAAAGCAACCCATTAGTTTCAATGGCGAAAACCAAAGGTTCTGGAGCACCTTCAGCCTTGGCTCGTCAGCAGGCTGCTGCTGCAGCAGCGGCTGCGGCATTGGCGACGGCAGCTCCAACATCCGCAGCCACAACCATGGCGGCGGGAGGAGGAAATCCCCAAAATGTTAGCGATCAAGGCCTCTTCCCGGCATCAACAAAATACATAAATCAATCCTTCCAACTGGGGCCTTCAACCTGCAAAAGAGAATCACTAGCGGCCGCAGTAGAGGGCAAAATTAGTTCGGGAGTTATGATCCGCAAACCTGGAAAGGAAGATATCCCGTCACCAAGACCCGGAGAAGTGGTCGTCTTCGAAGCCTTCTTCGTAGCTGGCTTAGGTCTTCCGGTAGTGGATTTCTTGGCTGAGGTATTGGATTTGTTCCACGTCACTCTCCCCCAACTTTCTCCGGATGCAGTAGCTCGTCTCGCCATCTTCGAATGGGCATTGCGAGCCGAAGGTTGTGAAGGGAGGGCAGAGATCTTCGCAGCACTGCACAGAGCTTCATGCCAGCCAAAGACCTTCGTAGGCTCCGGAGGTGAAAAGTTGGTGGTGGCCTTCGGAAGCATCAATTTCAGACTTCGGGATGAATACGCCCTTCGGTTTCCTGCTAAGGCCATCAATGCAAGATGGTACACCGATTGGATCCTGAAGTGGTTTTACGCCGAAGTTGGGGTGAGCAATCGCCTAGCTTGACCTCTTCAAGATATCAACTTCCGAAAGGAAGCTCTTGTGCACCCGGATCCGGGCCAGCTCGAAGCTCGCCTCAGCTTGCTTCAAAAGATCAGTCGAAGGTTAAGCATGCGAGAGTTAGCTGAAGAGTTCCTCGGGCTCCAAATCCCTCCGTTGATGGCCAACTGGCCAATCACTTTCGAAGAGGACTCGGAAGGCGGTCTTCGCAAGATTACTTCGACTTCGAGCCCTGCAGGTAACTTCAAAAACAACATATATTATGCATATTCATTCGAAGGAGCAACTAACTTAACTTGTTTTTCAGCCTCTTCAGCCCCTATAACTTCGGAGCAGATCGTACGAGCTTCAGAGAAGATTTTGGGCGTCCCAACTCCGACTGAAAAAGAATGGAGAATCAAATTGGTTGGTAGTTGGGAGAGATCCAACCGAGTATGGGGGCTGCTTGAAGTGGTTCCACCTCCTTTGGTGGATTGGGTGCCTTCGAAAAAAGGGCCCAAGAAGAGGAAAGCTGAAGCAGGAACTTCGAGCTCCGCCAATACTCCGATCAAAAAGTGGCTCGAAAGCCAAAAAACCCTGCACCTTCGAGTCCAAGAGCTTCAATCTCCAATTCTCAGGAGGACGAAGGCAGGTTACTTGTGAGGTTGATTGATGAAGATGCAGCTCAACTAGATACGCATATTGAAGATGCTGCGAGCGTGCCGGAGTCTCAAGTCAACCTTGAGCAAATGAGGACTCCGGCCGCTCAAGAGGATTTACTTCAGGACGAAGCTCCTGCGGATGAAAGTGGAATCGAAGTCCCTGCAGCTTTGATTCCAGATGAAGCAACAACGACTGTTCAGGAGAACGCTCCGGTAGTCGAAGACTTGACGCTTTATTCGGATGAAGATCTCGCCTTCGATCCGCCAAGCATTCCGATGCTCACCCGCCAACAAAATGTCGAAGGTAAACTTCGAATAATTCTTTTATATTTATTTTGTGTATTTATACGATGTATAATACTTTTGTTTTTACAGAGTCCACTTCCATAGAAGAGGTCCGTCCAGAAGATACATTCCCTGGACCTTTGACAAATTCGGAGCCAATCCCAGGAGCCACTCAGATGGGGCCTAGAAAAGGCAAAGGAAAGATGGACCCCCTCCCTGCTGCGAGCTCCGGATCAACTCCGTCTGAGTCAACAGACGAGAGCCAATCTACCGAAGGGGGCCAGTCTCCGGGGGCTCCGAAGACTACAACTCAATACTCCGGGCCTTCGTCACACGAAGATGACCAACAAGCTTTGAGCATGCTCCCCCTTCTAGCTCCTTTCCTAGAGCGAAGAACTGGGCTTCGGACTTTACTCGAACCGTTGGATCGAGCTAGTCGCGAAGTTGGGGAGACGGAGTTGGTGGCCATCCTGAGTGAGGCGGAGAGCTCGGAGCTTAACGCTGCCATGGAACGTGCAGCCTACCAGGTACGAAGCATCTGTGAAATAACATCAAATTTCCATACAAATAATTTCTTACCTTGGTTTTTTCTTTTCGCAGCAAACAGTCTTGGCCCGAGCTGCGAATATATCAAATGAATGAGAAATCGCTCGCCTTCGAGAGGAAAACGCAACTCTTCAACGGAATCTCACTATCTTCGAAGGCCGAGTGACTCATATGGACAGCATGGTGTCAACGGAGCGCAGGGCCAGACAAGGCTTGGAGGCTGCGAACAAAGAGCTTGAAGCAGAAAGAATAGTGCTTCGAGCAGAAGTTGAAAAGATGCGGGCAGAGCACGCTACTGCGGGGACCGAGCTTGTCAGGCTCCGAGAGGAAGCTAGCCATCTACTGAATCATAAAAATTCTTTAACTACGGAAGCGGCTAGGCTCTCCGGAGTAGTAGAAGAGCTAACTTCGGCGAAGGAGGCGCTAATCGAAGATAAGCTGAAATCCGAGAAGGTAGCTGTGGAGGTTATGGATCAATTGCTAGGCATTCTGGAGTACTTCGGTACTACCGGGATGCTTCCTTCTCATGACAACATCACCCTTCTGCGCCGGTTGAAAAGGATTCAAGGAGTGGCGAAGAAAATGAAGACAGCAGGCATTCGTTACGGAGAACTCTCTGGACAAGTGGCTGCTGTTGGCCTACTTCGTTACTACGAGGATCTGGGTCGATCGATAGCGTCGAGCGCAGGAGAGGGCCCCATTACCTTCGACGACGATCAGCTTCTCACTCCTTCTGAAGGTGTGGCTGCTACCTGGCAAGCCTTCCAGACTTCATGGAGAGCCGAAGGTCGCTCTGCGATCAAGGCCTGAATTGACGAAGGACAGCGCCAGAAGCAGGCTCGGACCCAAGCTTCGAGCAGTCAGCCTCCTCCGAACCCGCAGGTTTAGATATGTCTTAGGATCTTTGACTATGTAAAGCTTTACGCTTATGTACATTTATGAATGAAAATCGGTTTATCATGTTTTTAGGCTTTGCCTCATATGGAAGATGTCGAAGTGTTAGACATTAACGACGAACTTCGCTCATTATGGGCTACCTTTGATCTTTTAAAAGTTTACAAATGCCCTCGATTTTTAGTTCCTCGAGACAGCTCCGGTGCAATTACGCCCGAAGTAAGCAAAGATATACTATCTTATATTAAAGAGGAAGAAAAAGAGGTTAACTTGGAAACTTCATCTTCTGAAGACGTTATATGGTCTGAAGACGAAGATGAAGCTCGAAGTAAAAAATCTGAAGAACTTGGAAGCTGCGAAAGGAGCCCCGAACGGCTTTGAACTTGGGCCGAGCTTCAACAAGAACAAAAAGACTTTAGAGCTTCGAAGGGAGGCAAAAGAGTTAAACGTAAAGTTGTTAGAACTCCCGGCACTGGAACTAGTCGTTCCAACCCTAGCTCTAGAGATCGAAGAGGTCTTCGATTCCTTCTTGGTATAGATACCAACTTTTCATGATGTAAACTGTAATCATATTCGTTTGAATAATAAATATCGATTAAAATTGTCTCCCTATTTATTAGCCCCTCTTTGGGCGTAAGCAACTTTGAATTGTATTCAAAGATGGTTAGGCACAAAGAAAAACTTCGGAGTACAATTTTGGGAGTTCGGAGCCCCTCTGTAATTTAAAGATCTTTTAAAATCTTATAAAATTTCTTCGACTATTTGTAGTCTGAAGAATGGCAACTTAGCACCCTTTGTTTTAGAAAGAAATCACTTGAGATAACTTTCCGGACACTTTAGTGTCTTAGATAATTTGTCACTTTGGACTATCTTAACAGACATTCGAAGCTCATGGCTCAAACTCTGTTTTGTTTTGGCCACCTTCGGCTCTTTTTTGCGAATTCTATCAAACCAGTGGTTCGGAGTTCGTAGTGGTATCTTTGGACTCTTTTTATGGATACCTACAAGCCAATGACTTGGGCTCCGCATATTTTGGTCGCCTTCGACTCTTTTTATGAATGTCTACCAACCGATGGCTCGGACTCCGTATGATGTGGTTTTGGGCTCTTTTACGGATGCCTACAAGCCGGTGGCTTGGACTCCGGATTATGTCAGCCCCCATATCGGAAACTTCGAACCAATGGTTCGAAGTCCGAAAATATGATTCAGCTTTATGACACTTCCCTCTCGGTCAACCCCGCGGTTCAAGTGCGTCCACTCGGAAGCTGGAAGTTTATGAGAGGAAGGCACTATCTGAACCATATGCTTTATTAATTCAGAAGATGATTACAAGTGATTTACAAGGAGCCCTTCTGCGAAGTATCGCTTTAGGTGCTCCGCATGCCAAGTATGCGCTAACTCTTCACCTTCTAAATTAGCTAGTTTAAAAGAGCCAGGACGTCCTGAACGAACAATTAGGTACGGACCTTCCCATTTATTTCCTAATTTTCCTAGCGCTATAATGCTTCGCAAAACGAGATGACCCGGTGTAAGCTCATTGATCTTAACCTTCGGGTCAAACCAAGCCTTCATCTGCTGGTGATACTTTGATAAATTAGCCACAGCTCGAAGTCTTGTCTCTTCCATTAAATCTAGCGAAGCTTGTCTTTCTCCTTCAGTCTCCGGTTCGGTGCTGCGCAGTGATCCTCCTTTGAGCTCCGTTGGAGTCATAGCTTCATCTCCAAATAGCAATCTGAATGGAGTAAAACCTGTGGACCTTGTTTGCGTAGTCCGAATGGACCACAAAATCTTCGGAAGTTCCTCAGTCCACAGTTCTTTTGCTAATCCTACTATCCTTCGATTTAGCCCTGACAAAATATTTCCATTGGCTCTTTCTACAGCTCCATTAGACTGAGGATGCCTCACTGCAGCAAAACATAACTGAATGCCTAGATCTTCGCAAAACTTTCTGAAAGGTTCTGCATCAAACTGTGTTCCATTATCAACTGTGAGTTGTCTAGGCACTCCGAACCGGCAAATAATACTTTTCCAAAAGAATTTATGTACATTATTCGAAGTAATAGCTGTTAAGGGCTCTGCTTCCACCCACTTAGAAAAATATTCAATAGCTACCACTACGAACTTTAAATTTCCCTGAGCTGCTGGAAAGGGACTAATTAAATCAATACCCCATCTGGCCATAGGCCATACCGGAGCAATAACTTGAAGAGTTGTTGGTGGGCGATGACTCCGTCGACCCATCCACTGACATCCTTGACAAGTGCAGACCAAGCTCTCCGCATCAGCTGTTGTTGTAGGCCAATAAAGCCCCTGGCGAAGTGTTTTTCCTGCCAAAGCTCGAGGGGCCAAATGGCTACCGCAAAGTCCTTCATGGATTTCTCGAAGAATTTCTTGACCTTCGGCTTGAGATATACATCGGAGTAAAGGGGAACATACTCCGGCCTTGTATAAAATACCGTTGATTATTTGATAATTTCTAGCCCTGAGTTTCAATCTTGAAAACTGTGGCTCTTCAAATGAATTTACTCCTCCTTGCAAAAGTTCCATTATCGAATTTCTCCAATCTGCACTTGGAATGCAAAGAATCTCTGCGGAGGGAATTTGTGGCACCGAAGGTGTACTGAGCTCCTCATAAAAAGCTTCTTCTGGTATATCCATAGCTCCGTCTACAGCTTTTGCTAAGATGTCTGCTTGCACATTTTCTGTTCTCGGTATACTTCGAATTGAAATACCCTTGAATTGTGCTTCGATCTTACGGATTTCTTCTAAGTATTTTGCAAGCTGTGGATGCCGAACTTGAAATCTTTTATCTACGTGCCCTGCTACTATTTGAAAATCTGTCTTTATAAGAATTCTTGTAGCCCCTAGAGCACGTGCTTTTCAAAGTCCCAATAAAATCCCTTCATAATCCGCTATATTATTGGTAGACTTAAAGTTGAGTCTTGCGGAGTACATTGCTCTTTGCCCTGAAGGCGAAATCAAAACTGCTCCAACACCTGCTCCAGATGCTTGGAAAGCTCCATCAGAAAAAACAGTCCAAATTCCTTCACTTGACTTCACCGGAGTCAAGATTGCAGGGGGAGTCCATTCTGCTACAAAATCTGCTAAGACTTGCGATTTGATTGTTGTCCTTGCTAGAAAGGATATGCCCAAGGGTGCTAGTTCAACTGCCCACTTTCCAATTCTTCCAGTGGAGTCTTTACTTCGGAGCATATCTCCCAAGGGATACGAAGTTGGTACAATTACATTATGAGCCAAAAAATAATGTCTCAATTTCCTCGAAGCCATTATCAGAGCATAAACGAACTTTTCGAGTTCGGAGTACCTTGTCTTCGCTCCTGATAATGCTTCGGACACAAAATAAACTGGATTTTGTACCAACTTCCCATTGAAATCCATTTCTCTGACGAGGACTGCACTGACAGCAGAACCTGTAGCTGCAAGGTAAAGAAGTAGGGTTTCGTCCGCAGTAGGCACCGTGAGTGTAGCAAGATTACTGAGATACTGTTTAATATCTTCGAAGCTTTTATGACACTCCGGTGTCCATGCAAAATCTTCGGACCCTTTCAATGCTTTGAAAATAGGCAAACTTCTCTCCGCAGACCTTGCCAAAAACCTGCTAAGTGCTGCCAAACGACCAGTCAGCTTTTGCACTTGCTTTAAATTTTCTGGAGGAGCCATGTTCTGTAGTGCAGTTATCTGAGTAGGGCTAGCTTCAATCCCTCTGCTTGAAACTAAATACCCTAACAACTTTCCAGCCTTAGCTCCGAAGATACATTTCTCGGGGTTAAGACGAATCCCACATGCCTGAAGGCTATTAAATGTTTCTGCTAAGTCTAGGCTATGTTGGTGCTTTAAAGCACTCTTTATTACAATATCATCCATATAGGCCTCCACATTGCGACCTAATTGATGACCTAGAGCCTTAGCAACTAGCCTTGAAAAAGTAGCCCTGGCATATCTTAAGCCAAAAGGCATTCTTACATAACAAAAGACTCCTGAGGGAGTTACGAAGCTTGTCTTGATCTCATCTTCGCATTTCAACCATATTTGATGATAACCGGAGTATGCATCAAGGAAGCTTAATAACTCCAAACCTGCAGTGGAGTCGACCAATTGATCAATTCGGGGCACGGGGTAGGGGTCACGTTGGCATGCTTTATTCAAGGATGTGAAATCAATGCACATGCGCCACTTTCCGGAGGATTTTTTCTTGACGAAGACTGGGTTGGCTAACCATTCTGTGTGAGCCACTTCTCTGATAATCCCAGCCTTCAACGGTTTTTCAACTTCGTCTTTCGCTAGAACAGCTCTTTCTGCAGACATTTTTCGGAGTCCTTGCCGAACAGGCCGGGCCTTCGGGTTTACAAGTAAACTATGTTCAATGATATCCCGATCGACTCCGGTGATGTCTTCGTCAGACCAAGCAAAGACATCTAAATTCTCTTTCACCACTTTTTCCAAAGAGGTAGCAACTTCTGGAGGTAAATCTTTACCAAATTGAAATGCATATTCTTTACCCTCTTTAACAACAATCTTCGTTGCGATCTCTCCTTCAGGACTTGGTCTTGGGAAGGATTTCTTCGAAGATTCAGAAGGAGCTGAAAAATTTTCTTGATTATCTTGCACATTATTCACTTGTCTTGGATCAAGAGGGGGGCCGTGACCATATTCCGCTCTTCGGGCGGTAGCTTGATCTCCGAAGACAGTAAGAACTCCTGCTTGCGTGGGTATCTTCATACACAAATAATTGTGATGTGTCACAGCTCCGAACTGGTTTAACATGCCTCTTCCGAAGATGACGTTGTAGGCATATGGAGCATCTACAACGTCGAAAATTACTTCCTCTGTTCTGGCTAACAATCCTTCTCCGAAGGTAACTTCCAGGCTAATTTGGCCAAGTGCATCGAGCGGAGGTCCTGCGAAGCCTTGCAAAGGACGAGCCGCTGGAAGAAGGTGCTTTCTGGAGATGCACAATTGATCGAAGGCTTGAACAAAAATAATGTCTGCCGAACTGCCTCCGTCAATTAACACTCTTCGAACCTCAGTTCCTGCGATATCAGCAGTAATGACAAGTGGATCTGCATGTGGAAATTTAATGCCATCTGCATCCTCTGTCGAAAAAGATATTGGCACATGGGACCATTCTGGCATTGCAGCTGTAGATGACGAAGTTCCAATGTGGCCCACTTCTCTGACATACTCTCTTCTCTGCCTTTTTGACATGCTTCCAAGAGTACCTCCTCCGGAGATGGGGAGAACTACTCTTTTTCCTCGGTCTTGCCCTTCTTCTTGCTTCGGAGGTGGCATAATATTGACCACCGGAGGGCATCTTGCAGCTTCGAAAGTTTCTATCCGTGCCACAGCCTGGACAGGCTCTGGGCGCACTTCAGTTGGAACTCGGTCAGTAGTACCTCGACCCGAAGTTCTTTCTAGATACTCTCCTCTCAGAGTAAGTATAGCCTTGCAAGTATCAGTTGCGTGGCTTCGGTTTTCACCATGAATACAGCAGAAAAGGGTCTGGCCTTTGCCAACCGTTTTCCCTGGCGGCCTCCAGCCGCTGACCTTGTTTCCCGAAGGTTGTGGAGCTCTCTGGGTGAACTTTTGCGGTGGTGCAATGTTCAGGACTTCCGAACGGGGATGCTTTTGCCCCCTTCTTCTATCATGCTGAACTTCGAAGACTGGTTCTCGCGGCTGTGCCGAAGTTTTTACTTCCACTTTTACTTCCTGCAGTACGGATGGAGTAGCTGCAGTTCTTCGAAGCCAACCTTCTTCCGACCTCGCATATTCTTCAAAGTATGACATCAACTGAGAAACAGAAGATATGCTTTTCCAGTGAAGTTTATCAAGGAGACCTTGATGAATGACACCTTCCCAAGCTGCGTCAACTACCGAAGATGTAGTCAACCCTCAGATCTGCAACTTCGTATGAGCGAAGCGCTTGAAATATTGCCTCAATGTCTCTCCAGGGAGTTGCTTCACCTGGAAAAGACTTCCCGTCGACATTGGAGGCACGAAGGTGCCTTGAAAATTTCTTACAAACTTCTTCTTCAGCTGCCCCCATGAATTAATTGATCCTGGCTTCAAGGACCAAAACCACCTCAATGCCACTCCTTGAAGAGCTAAAGGAAAGCATTTTGCCAAGGTCTCCTGAACTCCTCCACTGGCTTCAATTGCTAGAGCATAAGAACGGACAAACTCTCCAGGATCCTCATCTCCGGCATACTTGCAAAGCTTCGAAGTCTTAAACTTCGGATCGAAGCGAACTTTTTGCAGTTCAGGATGCAACGGAGATTCGGTATCAAAAGAGGCGTTCTCCGGGGCTTCGGGATAGACGGGTTCGTCGTCTTCAGGCACTTCTGGAATAACTGGGATGGCTTGAGAACGAAGCCTATTTGCAGCTTCTAGCCGCCATCTTGCTACTTCGGCTTGGAGACTGGCCATTTGAGCGGCCATATCACCAAGATTGTCTTCATCTCCTCCGGAAGGATCTTCCGGGTCTTGAGAACTGAAAGGATCAGTTTGAAGTGGAACCTGAGGTGGAAGAGGAACTCCGGGTGGCCGAAGTATAGATGAAGTTGGCGGAGGAACTCCGTGTGCTCGAGGAATGGGAATTCCTTCCGGAGTTTGAGGTGGAGGAAACGTCGAAGGTCCTCCGACCTCAACAGCGTCGGGAGATTCTTCTCCGGAGGTCCGAGGGGACCTCCGAACAGGATTACGAGTTGCACTCCGCTTAGGAGGCATGGTGTAAGAAATTGGTAGAGAACAAAGTTTCTTGGACTAGGTTCCCCACGGACGGCGCCAACTGTTGGCGTAAAAGATTACGCTAACAGGTTTCTGAAGACTAGAAACTAACAAACGAAGTGTTTGCGAAATGAACTGTTCTAAGCCTCCAAAAGGATAATAACTTAGAATAGTTCGAAAGTGTGTATTGAATAACTTGTATTCGGTCCCTATTACAAGGTAAAACGGGGAGTATTTATAGGCTCAAATATTAAGGAAAAGACCTATTTACCCCTCTATTACAACTGACATAGTGGAAACTATTCGGTACCCTTAATAGGGCTAAAATGGTAAAGACTAATCTAATGAGAAAGAAGATAAGTCTTCCATCTTAGCTGGCATAAAAGATCTCAAAAGAGTCCATGTTCGAGGATATACTCCGAACTAAGGTCCATCTTCATACTTCGAGCTTGACTCAATGCATCTCTGAAAATGCATGATGGAAACCTTCGAATCCATTATCTGTCTTTGTGTTGTTACTGCAATAACCCTGAGGATGGAATATTTTCCCCCAACAATTAGTATTATGTGAATCATGTCACTTACAGTACGGATGCTTTTTTAACTCATCGGTAGGTGTAATGACTTGACCCTTAGGTAACCTGAGAAGCTGACTTTTTAAGAGAAAATCAAATATTTTATCACACTTAGTTATATCAAATGAATACTTGACCTCACTAGGCCGATTCTTTGTGGGAGATGGCTGTAACTCGGAGCAAGTAACGGGTTTATTCTTAGCGTTCCAAACCCATTCGGCCACGTACATGTCAGCCGACTCCTCCTCTTCTGACTCTTCCTCGTCAGAGCGTTCCATGATATGGATTTCAGCCCTAGGCTTGTTAAACGTCTTAATAAAATTTTTGTCTTTGGTTCGGCCTTCCTGGACCAGAGCCTGCTGTAAAACTTGGCTGACTTCTAAAAAGTTTTGGTTATCTAACCTCTCTTTAATCTCGGAACGCAACCCATTAAAAGCTAGTTCCGCCAAGTCTCTTTCCGAAATATTAGGGCTAAAACATCGGTTTCTGGTATCCCTAAAACGCTTTATGTACTCAGAGGCGTTCTCGTTAGATTTCTGTTTAACCGATGTCAAATGTGAAAGCCTAAGTTCTGTCTGACAATGTAGAAGTAATCATGGAATTTTCGCTCTAAATCGTCCCACATCTGAATGGAGTTCGGCGGGAGTGCCGAAAACCAAGTGAAGGCGGTGCCGGATAGCGAGAGAGAAAATTGCCTAACTTTTAGGGCATCTATCCCGCTGACTTATCCACATTGTGCCAAAAATTGACTAACGTGCTCTAGTGTGGTCTTGCTACCCTCGCCATCGAATTTAGTGAACTCAAGGATTCTATAGCCGCGTGGGTAGGGTATTGTATCAAGATGGTCGAGGTATGGCTTACAGTAAACCCTAACCCGTCCCTTGGGTACGAAGCCGGCACACTCCCTAAATAGTGCACGGACCCGCTCCTCTATGTCATCTTGGCATGTTGCCTGCACACGCCTCTCATGCGGGGGCACGACACGCGGTGGAATATTGACGTGTCGGCCATGGGCCTCTTCCCTGCGTGCTATCTGCATGACGTGCTCGTGTCCGGGTTCCTGCGCATGCGGTGCGGGCAGCGCGGGTACCGGCGCAGGTGTTGGTGTCTGGTACGCAGTGCTAGTTTGACCGTAAGTGTAGTGATTAGTCTCGGGCATGAGTGTTGAGACCGGAGATATGGTTGTACCAGTGTTGTCGTTAGCTCTACCATACACGTGGTTTGCCGGAGGTGCACTAGCAATAGGAACCGACGGTATGGCCTCGGTAAAGCCAAACCTCCTAAGAGTTGCCTCTACATGGGAGCTGACTACCGAATCTAAACGGTTGGCTAGTGAAGCGCTAACGGCTTGATCTACTGATGCGGCTATTGTTTGCTCAATTTATAAAGAGGATAAATGAGGCGATACAGATGTTACCTGAACCTGAGCGAGGTCGGGGGTGACGATGACACGCTTGATGAAGCCTGCGCATGTCTTAACGTAGCCCGCAAGCATCATGTCTTGGAGTGTCTTTAACTTTGCCTCGATCTCTGCTCGGTATTTTGCGGGGATATCTTCAAGTGTAGTTGTCAAGATGTTGCAGTTGTCGATATCCGTGCCTCCTATTGTGTCCATCGGCGGTGTAGATGTAGTAGTCGATGTAGATGTACTGGTGGCCGATGTAGACGTACCCATCATGTTGGCGTAGCTTTTCCCAGCGGAGTCGCCAAAAAGTGTGTTGACACGAAAACGTGCCCCCGCACTTGGGTCAGTTTGACGATCCAAAAGTTTACAAATACTTAGGGACAAGCCTAAGCATGACGCAGCACCGACGTTACGTTCCGACTACCCTTAGTCGTGATAAGGGGGTGGGGTCGCCAGGCAATCAAATCACATAAAATAATCCAATTAGCCGAAAGAAATATATTAAATAGATTAAAATCAGCAAACCGGTCGGAGCCTGTCCGCTTTGAAGTATGTTGCGAAGGGGGTCACCGAAGTATACCTTCGGTGTCTAGTTCGAAGTGTCCCGCCGAAGGGTGCCTTCGGCATTTGGATTGATCTGATCGAAGGTGAGCTCCGAACGGATCTGGGCGCGACAATCACCTCTGAAGGGCGGGGTTTGGCGCGAAGTCCCTGATACAGCGAGGTACAAAATAGCGACGTGAGGGCCGTGCGCGGGCGTGACTTCGTCCGGAGCGAAGTGCGATTGTGGTGAATCCTGTTGTGACGAAGCCTGTTGGAAAAGCCTGTGGTCGAAGCAGAAATCTGACGAAGGGTGTTTTGGCAACCTCCAAAACCGATCTCTTGGCTCCGGACACCTCCGGCGAAGTAGCTCTGAACGTGGAAACCTGCAACAGAGAAGGTGCGAAGTACTAATCTGTTCTGAGGACCGAATTCTGCTAAGTGTTGCACTAGTGGCGAAGGTAGCAATCTATTACGCAGATTAGCGGATACTTCACAGGCGAAGTAACAAGGCGATAGCAATCTATTACGTAGATTAATGGATACTTCACAAGCGAAGTAACAAGGATTACCACTGTTCCAAAGTGGCCGGCGGAGGGCTTCCAGGCAAACCCACGAAGAGGTACAGAAAAGTAAAGGTAAATAAATGCGATCAAAGTTAGGGCTTTGAGTTTGATTTGTGTTGAGAGGGCTTCTACGCTGGCCTCACCTATCTATTTATAGGGCCAAACTTCTGATCTAATATGCTATAATTCGGCTTGGATAGAGATAAAACTTAGCCGGAATCGTATCCAACTCTATCTCTGCCGAAGTGGGCTTCGTCTAGGCCCATCGAAGCCTGCTCCTCGGGCCGAAGCTTCGGCAGCATGGGCCTCCGAAGGCTTCCCGGCCGAAGACCGTGGGCTGGCTAGAGACTTTTGGAGCCCATAGCCCAATGGACCTTCGGCCCCGTAGGGCTTCGGCCTGACTCCGGACATATGTATTTTTGGCCCAAATCACCAAAATTGATATTTTTTACAATTCAATTTCTAGTTCACAGTATATGATTTAGCACAATAGTTTGTTTGTGTATAAGACATGACAGTTATACATAAAAATGCAGTTTATATAATCTTATAAACGTGAGAGGTCATCAGTTGAGTTTTCTCAGCCAACTTAATTCAAAGTACCTGCTGAACAGGTTCCTTCAATTCCTCTGGATTAATAAAATCTGTAACACAAAAAGCTTTCCCTCTGCCATGAAGGCAATAACAGAATAAGTACAAGGGAAAAAGTCATTGCAGAACTATTGAAATTGCACCATACCCTTTTCTTGCTTCTCATGATTAGTATCAACTCCTATAATCATGGAAGCCCCCCGGAGCTTAGCATCTTGAGCAACCTAGCAGATATATCACAGTTCTTAGTATGAACTTTTTGACTATTAGCCTAACCTTGGTAGACACTTACATAATGTCCTACAGTTCATAGACCAAATATAACTACAATTGACCCCTTCGAGATATCAGCAACTCTCCAGGCTACACCAAGTCCTAGTGAATATAACAATGAAAAAAATCCCTGTTCAGAGACTTAATCAAAGTGTGCAACTGTTCCAGAACACTACGCAAGCACCCTGAATTCTTAGCATCAGGAATATCAACATAGCTACAGAAAGGCATGGAAATTATATATATAGAAAGGCAGAATGGCGGGGCACGAGAACCCCTGGTGCACCTGCGCTGGCTGGTGCGGGTGCCGGCGAACGAGATGATGGCGTCACTGGAGGCGCCAGAGCGGAGGCTGGGGGCGCTCGGGTGGGAGCGCTACTACGAGGAACGTGCCGTCGTGCATCTCCACCGCTGCAACGGTGGCCTCGACCTCATCTCTCTGCCCCACGACTTCTTCCACTTCTTCTCCACCGCCTCGCTGCACCATCGCCGCTACTCGCCAGCCCTTCTCTGATGTCGGGACCGGCGATCCTCTACGACCGTAGGGAAAAACACCATCTTCGCAGCTCTCTCGTTAGGGATCCAGCGTGTGTGGGAAGAAAAGTTTAGGGCTAGGGTTTCGGCGCTGACGGGAATCTTTTATACTACCGAAATCGACACCCACTCGTCGATCATCGTGGACGGCCAAGATTTTGCGGACCAGAACTGGCTCAGGCGGGAAGAGTTTGTGCCAGCCAGCCAAGGCCCAGGTTGGGGCCTGTGAGCAGTCCAATTTCCTTTTTATATTTCCAAAATTTGACAATTGTATTTTCTATTTTAATACTTTCTAGAAATTGAAATAAGGATAAAAATTTCTTGAAACATTTTAAAATTTTTATCACAGCATATATGTATCATAACATAACACCATAACAAGTCTCGTCTTTTTTAGGCTTCACTAGATTTGTTTAGAATTAAAAAACTATAAAGCTTCATGTTGTCGATCGAGTGTCGCAACCTAGATTTTTCGTAATGTCTTTACATTTATTGGATAATAACTAAAAATAGACTGAAAAACATGAATATTATTTTTATATAAATTTTTCATACTTATTTCTAGCACTTATAGTTCAAATTTCACATATTTCAATTTAAATCCTAGAAAATCACTTAATGAGTTAAAAATAGTAATCTGACCCAGAAAAATACTAAAATTTTAAATTAGATAAGTTATTTTGTATTTTGATTGTAAAAATGTTTCAAGTTCAATCGAGAATTTAACTATCGATTTGCATTCAAACATTTCTCATTCCATCTCTAAATCCTAAGTCATCCTTGGAGAATCTACACTTTCTTAACATCCTACATGCAACAATTCTAAAAATTTTTTTAAACTTTTATCACAGCATCTAGGTATCATAACTTAATACCTTGCCAAGTGTCGTCTTTTTTAGACTTCAACTGATGTTTTTATAATTAAAAAACTATAAAGCTCCATGTTGCCAATCGATTATCGCAACCTAGTTTTTTCACAATGTCTTTAAATTTATTGAATAATAACTAAAAATAGACTGAAAAACATGAATATTATTTTTCTATAAATATTTGATAAGTATTTCAGTCATTTGTAGTTCAAATTTCACATATTTCAATTTAAATCCTAGAAAAACCCTTAATGAATTAAAAATAGTAAACTGTCGCGGAAAAATACCAAATTTTTACATTTATAATTTATGTTGTATTTTTATTGTAAAAAAAATCAAGTTCAAACAAGAATTTAGTGATCGATTATGCTTCAAAACCTTCCTCATTCCATTTCTAAATCCTAATTAGTCCTTGCACAATCTTCGGTTTCTTAACATCCTACATGAAACAATTCTTGAAACATTTATAAATTTTTATCACATCATTTAGGTATCATAGCATAACACCATTCCAAGTCTCGTCTTTTTTATACTTCAATTGATTTTTTAAGAATTAAAAAACTTTAAAGCTCCATGTTGTCGATCGAATGTTGCAACCTAGATTTTTCATAATATATTTAAATTTATTATAAAATAACTAAAACTGTACTCAAAAACTGAATATGATTTTTCTATAAATTTTGGATAATTATTTCAGGCACTTGTAGTTCAAATGTCACCTATTTCAATTTAAATCTTAGAAAAACACTTAATGAATTAAAAATAGTAATCTGACCCATAAAAATACCAAAATTTAAAATTAGATAAGTTATGTTGTATTTTGATAGTAGAAAAAAATTCAACTTCAAATGAGAATTTAATTATCGATTTGCTTTCAAACCTTCCTCATTCCTTTTCTAAATCCTAATTAGTCCTTGCACAATCTCTGGTTTCTAGATAATTTAATTATTTGTCACTCTCTTCATGTGTCAATTAATGGATCACATGTCAGTGACTCAGGTGACTCCACATGTCAGTGACTCGGAGTGACAATTTTGTTGCCACTCATATGTTAAGAGTGGCAAATAATTAAATCCCCTCGTTTCTTAACATCCTATATGAAAATTTTGTCGAAATATTTTTATTTTTTTACTACAGTATCTATGTGTCATATCATAACATCGTGCCAAGTCTCGTGCCAAGTCTCATCTTTGTTAGACTTTACTTGATTTTTTTAGAATTAAAAAACAATAAAGCTTTGTGTTACCGATCGAGTGCCGCAACCTAAAAATATACTGAAAAGCATGAATATGATTTTCCTATAAATTGTTGTTCATTATTTAACACACTTGTAGACCAGATTTCACCTATTTCAATTTAAATCCTAGAAAATCACTTAATGAATTAAAAATAGTAATATGACACAAAAAATACCAAAATTTTAAATTATATAAGGTATGTTATATTTTGATTGTAAAATAATTCAAGTTAAAAAGAGGATTTAAACATCAATAAAAAGTGCAGAAAAAATGAAAAATAAATAACAAAAAAATGAAAATATTTGGGGCAGCAAGGATCAAACTTAGACCTCTCCCCGCAAATAAATACCCCACACCACCAGGCTATGCACACTTACTCAACATAGATAACGAGAGATTTTTTATCTTCCGTGATCAGCCACTGTTTTTTCTATTTTGCAATGACATTTATTTCTCAAATGAAAAATTTCTACTTATTCTTTATTAAATTTAATTTCTAAAATATAATATATTGCTAATTATATTTTATTACAGTTATAATTTTTCACATGACATTTATTTGTCAAATAAAAAAATTCTATTTATACTTTATTAAATTTAATTTCTAAATTAAAAAATTATAATTAGATTTTATTAAATTTATTTTATAAATCTAGCGAGTGTTTCTAAAATAAATTATTTCTAATTATATTTTATTACATTTATAAAATATGACGATAGTGGTAAGGACAATGCTAACTTCCCTTGAGGTCGCGGGTTCAAATCCCTCTAAACCCATTCATTTTTTCATGGCAAGCTATGAAAAATGGATCTATGACAGTAATTTAAAACTTTCACAAACAATGTGATATCTATGACGGTTAGCAAAGGATCGTCATAAAACCTGGGTCCAAACCGACGTCTAGATGGGCCATTTATTAATCTATGACGATAATTTCAAAACTGTCACAAACAGTACGCTATCCATGATGAAAATTCATATACTATCGCGGATATTGCCCTATCCATGTCGGTCAACAAATGATCTTCATAAAACCTAGGCCCAATCTGAAGTCCAAATGGTCCATTTATTAATCTATGACGAAAATTCATAAATCGTCATAGATATTGCCCTTTAATGACATTTTCAATAAACGTCAGTACAAATCCATCATGGACTAAAGGATTTGTTGTAGTATAGGCCAAGTACATTTAGTGTACCTACAACACTTAAGTATAGTAATTTTGGTCCCAATATTTCTCTCTATATTATCTAGATCTATATGGATTTATGGTGTGCTTGCAAAGATCTTCTGTCCACAGGTGTTTTGTATGGAAATGACTTTTCAGAGCCAAACCTCTCCAACACTATGTGAGTGTAAGTAGACTGATGTGCTAGAATTCATTAGTCACATGCTCTAGCTGCAAGCCTAAGCAAACTTGATTCTATCAAAGTCTTTTATTTCAAACTCAAATTCAAACAATGAGTTTGCTTCCTCAATTTCACATGGTATTCAAACTAGTCGGAAATTGAGATTATATTTCTAAAGGTAATTGATCCCATGATTGGAGAATAGATTTCAGAATCAACTTCGATTAGTTTAGTGAAAACTTTATACAACAAGCCATCCTTTTCCCTTACTATTTTTCTTCTTTGTCAAACAATTCAGTTGTTATTGTCTTCTTTCGTTTTTCTCAGTCTAACCTCTTCATTCATTCAATGAGCGACACAAGCTCAAGGTCAAGATTTATGATTGTAACAATAATAAATAGTAAGTGATGATAATTGGCCATTGTTATATTACATGATTCATCCAAACTTCTATAACTGCTAGTTATTTCATCATGGGTTGCATATTCTAGAGCTTCATCATTTTTCTCAGCATTATTACCCACATAGGACCAAGATCCTTTAGTATACGAGTGACTATTTTTTGTGCACACCTCATGAGAAACAAAGTTGATATGTGCCTTGGTTTCATTCTATGATGAGTGATTGATAGATTTCCTTCTAGGCGAAGGGGTCTCTTCGAAGGGGGTTCGGAGATGTGTTCACTGAAGGGTTTGGTGTTTGTTGGCTGCACTTGTATGCAGTGGAGTATATCTGTCGGAGGGGTCCGGTAGTATACACTACGAAGGTTGTACCAAAGGGCTTGATTCTTTGGGAAGTACAACAGAGTGTGTAACGGAGGGTTTTATACCCATAGAGGCCTCCAGGGTATCGGATACACTTGTTTGCTTATTGTTGGTGTGCAGGTGACTTCGGAGGCGACAATATGGTCTGCATAACAAGTGAACTGGTCAAGCAGGGAGCTTTGTGCAAGGCAAGCGGGGAGCTTGGTCATGGAGGCTGTGTGAAGTCGAGGCCAACCCTCGGGTCAAGGTGCGCCAGTCGAAGGCAGGAAGTGCGAAGAGAAACTCCGGCTGAAGATACCTTGGGCAAAGTCCTCGGAGGCGAGGCACTTTGAAGGGATACTCCGGATGGAGGTACTTCGAAGGCTGGCAGATGAAGTACTAAGGAATGAGGCAAGGCTCTCATGTGTGCTCTAGACAGAGTCACTTGGAATGACACCTAACGAAGGTCTCAGAAGTCGAGGTGCATTGAAGGCATGGTCCGTGTAAGACTCTTCGGGACTGGGCTCAAGGTTGAGACACTATGAAGGAGTGCTTACGGAAGTGCTTAATGTGGAGGCCTTGGACGAAGGAGGAACTTTGGAAAGTGATGGACAAACCCTCCGACAGGAGGTACTTCGAAGGTGGGGCTTCAAAGTTGGGTTGTCTTGACGTGCTTCGGCCATACATGGCTTCGATACAAGGACGGGCAGCGTTCGAGCTAAGGGTAGCTACGATGTCATGGTGGTCCACTCCAGAGGTGTTGGTCTGAAGACTCAAGGGTTTTGATGGCTTCGGGACAAAACATTCGCTTGTATCGAAGACAGACTTCGGTATAGCAAAGACCTACGGGTTCGAAGCTTACTACCGAAACCACTGTAGCACTTCACGTGCGAAGGGGACTCGGAAGATTCTGGTATGCAAAGCATACACAAAAGGAGTTTCCAATAAAGTAGACTACCATATGTACCCTTGTGACTACGAGAGGCAGTAAAGTTGTAAACCCTAGGTGTATAGTAGTTGTTGGACCGGAAACGGCGACTAGAGGGGGGGTGAATGGGAGCTTTTAAAATTTCGGGCTAAAAACTAGCCTTCAGTTTTAATCCTGTCTTCTGCGGAACAGGCTTCGAACACTACCTTCGAAGGTCTGGTTCGGAGGTACTTCGACAGCTCCGAACACAGGCTTCGCAGGAGCAAAAGTTCGAAGCCAAGAAGACTTCGCTCCACTAACAACCCTCGAAAATCTACTCCGCTAAGTCAGTGCAGGCTCCGCACACGGGGTGCTTCGAGTAGGCTTCGCACTTCACCCTTCGCAAGAGTGGACTACCCTCTGAGGACTTCGACCAAGTACTTGGCAACAGCAACTGGTGCTAGGCTTCGTACACGAAGGTCTAAACGCACACTACGCGGACACCGCTAAGGGCTTCGACACAAGAAGCTAAACGGGCTTCGATCAGGGATTTGCTAGTAAGCTGTGAGGTCTAGCCTCAAGTTACACAGAGCGACAGCACACTGAAAAACACACTTCGCTCAAAAACAACCTTCGCCTAGACACGCTTCGGTGCACTATAACTAGCGAGGTATGTAACGCGAGCTCAAGCAAAAAGCACAAAGAAGCAGGGCTTCGCCGCTTGAACAAGGAACACTATAAAATGAACTCTGGATGAATACATCGAGGTATGTGGCTACAGGAGCTTAACAGTAAATGCTCAAAGTGTTAAATGTTACCTACCGAGCCCCCATATTTATAGCCTACAGTTCACCCAAAGGAATTGACTACTTTACCCCTAGGGTTTACAAAGGATTTGTCTCTACAGAACTAAGGGGTACAAAAGGTAGTCCACTTTATTCTGGAGGCTTTTCTGTCAGCTTTGCAGAGGGGACAGCGTCAGCTTTTTACAGAGCAGACAGTGTCAGCCTTTGCAGTCTTTGACCTTCTGGAGCCTCCCTTTGCACGCGAGGGTGCGGTAGCTTCGGCGAGAAGCCTTGAGCCTGGTGGCCTTCGCTTCGCCGAAGATAGCCTCCGCTACAGTGACGGTTTTGAGCCGAAGCCGTCAAAGCCCTTGGGCCTTCGCACCAACACCTCCGGAGTGGACCACCACGGCTTCGCAGCTACTCCCAGCTCGAACTCCGTCAGTCCGTGTACCGAAGCTATGCAGGCCGAAGCACCACAAGACAACCACACTCCGAAGCTAGCCTCGCTCCGAAGCCTTCCTCACTCCGAAGCCCCACCTTCGGAGCACCACCCTTCAAAGTCCCTCCTTCGTCCAAGGCCTCCGCACGAAGTATTCCATGAGCCCTTCATCGCAGTGTCTCTCCCCGAGCACACTCCTCGACGAGCCTCACCCGGACCATGCCTTCGATGCACCTCGACTTCTGAGACCTTCGTCGGGCACCTTCGAATGTCTCCCTCCGGAGCACACTTCGAATTCCTTGCCTCCGCAGAGGACTTGATCTATCCAACTCCGAAGTCACTCCATCCGGAGTACCTTCGAAGTGCCTCACCTCCGAGGACTTTGTCTCGGAGTACCTTCACCCGGAGCCACGCTCCGCACTCTCTGCCTTCACCTGGTGCACCTTGACCCGAGGACCGACCCGGACCCCCTTCGCAGCCACCGTGACGGAGCTCCCCGCTCCCCTAGCATCAAGCCTCCCACTTGACCCAGGTTCACCTGCCGCGAACCTCGTCCGTCGCCTCCGAAGTCCCTGCGCACCATCGACAAACAAATAAATGTATCCAGTACTCCGGAGACCTCTCCGGGTTAGCAACCTCCGGCACACACTCCGGTGTACCGCCCAAAGTACCGAAGCCTTCGGTACACACCCAGTCATCGTGTACTGTCGGACCCCTCCGACGAGCACACTCCGCTGCAACAGCTGGAGCAACCAAACCACCTCCGAACACCCTTCGGAGGTACAACCTCCGAAACCCCTCCGAAGGTACCCTCCTCCGAACACCTTCGGAGGTACAGCCTCCGAACACCCTTCGGAGGTACCCTTCGAACCAGAGGGTAAAAAGCCTGTCAATCACTGATCACAAATACTGAAACCAACCCTTGGTTTCTCAATCTCCCCCTTGATGAGTGCATTGACAACCAACTTTAAAGTCCAAGAAAATTAAAAACTTTCAGCACACAAGTGACCATAAAAAAACTCAGAAAAGAGCCAAATCATGTAACTTGACAAAGAATTTTCCTCCCCCGTTTTCAAAAGAGTCAAAAGCCCTTTCGGCAAATCTTCCCTTTCTCAAGATAAAACTCCCCCTGAATTAAATTTTCCCCTTTGGCAACAAAGAGCCTTTATGTCATGTTTTCTCCCCCTTTGGAAATTATGCCCCCTTGCGGCAAAGAACGTAGCAAGTCTCTCCCCCTTGAGGAATTTCTCCCCCTTTGGCAATGCAAGCATCAAGGAGCATGAAAAAGATGCAAAGCTTCGAAATGAGCAGAATTGCAACGACATATAAAGCAAAAATATGCCAACAATAACACCAATGATCATGGGCTCA
The DNA here is from genome assembly GCA_019279435.1 of Zizania palustris. Lineage (NCBI taxonomy): Eukaryota > Viridiplantae > Streptophyta > Magnoliopsida > Poales > Poaceae > Zizania > Zizania palustris. Next base: position 102,614,765 of record JAAALK010000287.1, on the reverse strand, counting down.
GCTCAAATTAACATTCTCTAAAAACATGATGAAGCATGTGATTTGATCATTTGTTGAAATAAAAGCATGACCACTTAGTCAAGGAAACTAGACAAGTAAAATCAAGGACTGCGCAAAGCTAGTCAATTTCTACTCTAGACAGACAAGTCCAGTTCAAATGGAGCAAGAAAAGCAAACTTGATGATCAATGAATTTTGTTGTTCTTTTCTTAGTGCCAAGGGTTATTTGTTTGTCCACCTTATACTTTCCAATCAGGCCAAGCCTAGGCATGAAAACCATAAGAAGCTTAAGGCAATGATTTTGGCATACACTACACTATTCCAGTTCAGACCAATGTGCAATGGAAAGCAGTCTAGAATAGAGTAGTGCGACAAACAAACCCACCTGGATCTTTTCACTTAAAGCAGGCAAATCATGGAGTTTTTGATTTTAACTAAGTGAACCAATTGTTTGGCACTTTATGAATATCCATGAAAATGGAGAACAATTTTTCAAGTTGCAATTTTTAGCATCCAATGAACAGTGTCTTGCTATCAAGCAGATAAAAGATAGCTAAAGCAGTCCTGCCTAAACATGCTAGATTCAAGATTAAGCAGTGAGCACGATTTGATTTTGAAAAGAAAACATCATGCACATGAATGTTTCAGATAAATTAAAAAGAGCTGAGCTGTCATGATGTCATGGATTATAATCAGGCATATAAGTGCAAAAGATGTAAATGCAATTTCAACACATTTAGCAAATGCACATCCATCTAAAACTGCTCCCCCTCACAAAATTCCGTAAGGGTGACAAATGCCAAGTTCCCCACGCAAGTAGGCAAATCGAGAAGCATCGAGGGGTTTTGTAAAAATGTCGGCTAGCTGGTGTTGGGTATCAACATATTGAAGTTCAATATCACCCTTCTCATTGTGATCTCTGAGAAAATGATACCGCACATCAATGTGTTTGGTTCTGGAATGCTGAACCGGGTTGTTTGCAATACAAATAGCGCTAGTGTTATCACAGAAAAGTGGAACACTCTTATAATCTAACCCGAAATCCCGCAAAGTGGAAACCATCCACAAAATCTGAGAGAAACAGCTAGCTGCAGCAACATATTCGGCCTCAGCCGTTGATTGTGCAACACTAGACTATTTGCGGGAAGACCAGCAAACCAGAGAAGTACCCAGAAAATGACAAGTACCAGAGGTACTCTTCCTATCAATTCTACACCCAGCAAAATCCGCATCGGAATAACCTCGAAGACATAAAGATGAAGATGCTGAATACCATATGCCAAATTCAAGGGTGTGTTTGAGATACCTTAAGATGCGCTTTACCGCTTGGCGGTGTGAAGCTCGTGGTGAAGCCTGAAAACGAGCGCACAGACACACAGCGAAGTGTATATCCGGCCTCGTGGCAGTCAAGTAGAGAAGGGAGCCGATCATGCTCCAGAACTCCTTCTGATCTACGGCTTCTCCATCTTCGTCAGGATCCAATGCTACAGATGTAGCCATTGGAGTGGCAAGGGGCTTCGCATCTGACATGTCGAACTTCTTGAGCAGGTCCTTGGTGTACTTCGTCTGGTGGACGAAAGTACCATGTTTGCTTTGCTTGATTTGCAAACCAAGGAAAAAGGTGAGTTCACCCATCATTGACATTTCAAATTCCCTGCTCATGGTATCTGCAAACTCGGCAACCAAAGCATGAGAAGAGCCACCAAATATGATATCATCCACATAAATCTGAACTATGAGGAAATCTTTGCCATGCTTGAGAGTAAACAGTGTTTTATCAACAGAGCCCATCAAATACCCTCACTCAAGCAGAAAAGACTTAAGTCTATCATACCAAGCCCGAGGGGTCTGCTTGAGTCCATAAAGAGCCTTATGAAGTTTAAGGACTTTATGTGGGTACTTGGGGTTTTCAAAACCAGGGGGTTGTTTTACATAAACATCTTCACCTATGAAGCCATTAATAAAAGCACTTTTGACATCCATTTGATAGAGTTTGAATCCCCGGGATGTCGCAAAAGGAAGCAAAATCCTAATGGCCTCAAGGCGAGCAACAGGTGCAAAAATTTCAGTAAAATCAATCCCTTCTAGTTGAGAAAAGCCCTGAGCTACAAGTCTAGCCTTGTTTTTAACTATGGTCCCATCCTCCCCTTGTTTGTTTTTGAAAATCCATTTTGTTCCAATGAAATGAACATTTGGTGGAGGATCAACTAGTGACCAGACTTGGTTTCTCTCAAAATTTTCAAGCTCTTCATGCATGGCATTGATCCAAGTAGAATCAGAAAGTGTATGACTAACATCTAAGGGCTCGAAAGAAGCAACAAAAGTTGAATCAATGAAATGAGCATGAGAACGTGTTACCCTTTGATCAAGCTCACCAATGATCTGCTCGGGAGGGTGCATCCTTTGAACATGATGTGGAGCCTCGCGGCGGGATGCAGTCTCCCCCTCAACTTGTGCGTTGGAGTGGTCCAAGATGACCGATGTTGAGGTAGTCGCTTCGGGACCTCGTGCCGAAGTAGTTGAAGCGGGGTCAGCTTCGGGGGTCGATGTCGAGGGTAGCAGGGGTTCATCCTCGAATTCCCCGGGATCTTCTTCTTCGAATAAGGTCTGTTCCATGTCGTGTTCGTTTGCCTGTTCAAGAGCAGAACTAACAGAGGGGGTTGATTCATCAAAAGTCACATCACATGACTCGATGACAGTGTTAGTTTCCAAATTATAAACACGATAAGAATGACCATGAGTAGTGTAACCCAAAAAGATCCCGTCAGAAGATCGCGACTCAAATTTATCCAAGTTACCACGTTTTAGGATAAAGCAGCGACAGCCAAAAACTCGAAGATGAGTAACCTTGGGCTGTCTCCCAAAACGTAGCTCATAAGATGTCAAATTTAAAATTGAGCGCAAGAAGATTTGGTTCGAGATGTAACAAGCAGTGTTCATGGCCTCAGCCCAGAATTTTCTAGGAGTCCTATGCTCATCAAGCATCGTCCTAGCCATCTCAACCAAAGTGCGGTTCTTCCTCTCAACAACACCGTTCTGTTGAGGAACCCGCGGAGCAGAGAATTGATGTTCTATGCCATGCTCCATGCAAAAGTCAACAAAGAGACTATTTTTGAACTCAGTGCCATTATCACTTCGAATGAATTTCAATGCACCAGGGAGTTCAGTAAAAAGTCTCAAAGCCAAGCTCCGAAAGTGTGAAAACACTTCATCCTTGCTGGCAAGAAAGAAGACCCAAGAGTAGCGAGAGAAATCGTCGACAATAACTAATACATACCACATGCCGCCTAAAGAACTAACCCGAGAAGGACCTACAGTGTCCATGTGGAGAAGTTCTCCGGGTTGTTCAGTCATCACTGTGGTGACTGGCGAATGCGAAGCGGCAATCATTTTTCCATGTCGACAAGGAGCGCAAACTAAATTCTTCTCAAACTTGAGCTTGGGCAATCCTCGGATCAGGCCTAGGGTGCTCAGACGAGCGAGCAACTCAAAGCTCATATGCCCTAGTCTCCTATGCCACTTCCAAAGCTCAGAAGTCGAATGTGCAACAAGACAATGAGAAGAACCAGACGACTCTGAAAAATCAGCTCCAAAAACTCTCCCAACTCTAAAGATCTTATACACCACAACGCCATCAGAATTGAGCACTTGCGAAGTATCGCGATGGAATCGCACTTCGAAGCCCTCATCAAGAAACTGAGATACAGACAGCAAATTGTATCCCAGGTTTTCAACCAAAGCAACATCTTTGAGAGTGAAGTTCGAGTTAATTCTTACCACACCTTTACCTTTCACTCTACTCCTTCGATTGTTTCTGAAGGTGATATGTTCCCTTTGCTTGGTTGTGGTGAGGCTGGAGAACCATGCTGCATCTCCGGTCATGTGGCGCGAACAACTGGAGTCCATGATCCACGTGCCCTCCAAGCCTCGATCTGTCGCCTACACATGATAAGGATGTCTCAATCGCTCAGTGCTGGGGTGAGTGAAATAATGACGAGGCATCCAGCACTGAGTGACACGAGTAGTAGGCGCAGTAAAAGTAGACGGTCTACGCACAGGAAAATCAAAATGATGCAAAGTGCGAGGTCTACCTACATGCTGTGAACGAACAACATGTCGAGGTCTCCTACTCTGACGAGGTACAAAGTTACTCGCCCGAGGTCTACCACCATATGGAACATGGTGAACACCTCGAGGAGCAAAACCTCTCCGAGAAGTGCGAGGAGCCTCAAAAGCAGGACGATAGTAAAACTCAGACTCATGCATACCTAAAGATGGACGATAATGCATGTCCTGGTATCTCATCGCCTGAGCACGTCGCTCATCCTTGATGCGACGAAAACAGAACCCAACCAAATGACCCGCCCGCTGACAATAGGAACAATGAAAAACTCTCCTGAGGGCACTCTCATGGGTCACAGGAGCAACTCTCACAGGCTCCTTGGGTTTTCTCTGAGTGGTTTTCTTGAGAGGATTTTTCTTGGCAGGAGGAGTGGTTTTCTTTGGTGGATGGGTAGGCTTTTTGGCTGATGGGGTGTCCAACAGAGCTCTCTCTTTCTCTAGGGTAGTGGGAGAGGTAAAAACAGTTTTGGTCTTACTGTCTGAAGGTATCCTCTCAAAACCCAAACCTAGAGCTACCCCTGCTCTGTCAGCACACAACTTGGTCTTGGCCAAGAGCAAATCCATCCTACCCTTTCCCTCAGTGCATTTATTAACCACGGAAAGGAGGTACTCATTTCAGACATGAGGTTCTCAGCTCGCTCTCTAAAAGTGCCTAGCTGGTCCTTAAGGGTGATGCAAGTGTCACACACAGGCTGCACATCCTTAGAACTACCGGCCCTCTCCAATCTAGCCTCTAAATCATGAACATGCTTATCACGTAAATTAATGCTTTCGCGTAATAAAGAGCAGTTCATGCAATCAATAACATCATGAGGTCTAGAATCCACCTCCAAAAGCTGCTTCTGTGCAGTCTCAAGCTCAGAAAGAGTTTGAGCATGAACAGAACGCAACTGAGCAAGCTCACTCATGACAACAAAATAGGACTCACATTCAGCATCATCAAATTTAGACTTAAGCATGGCATATTCAGTAGAAATGGTTTCTAGCCTAAGTCTAAGGTATTTTCTTTCTCTAGCGGCTTGCACAAGTAATCTATCCTGACCAAGAACTACTTCATTTAGTTCATCTAATTTAATTAGTAGCTGGTCAGATGATAGTGTTACCTCAGATGAGTCAAGCTCATCGCCGCTGTGATCGCTGTCGACCATGAAGCAAAGGCCGGTGAAGTCTCGTCCCTTCTTGTCCTTTTTGTCCTCCTTCCTTGGGGACTCCTTCTGGTGCTGGGCTTCGTACACGAAGGTCTAAACGCACACTACGCGGACACCGCTAAGGGCTTCGACACAAGAAGCTAAACGGGCTTCGATCAGGGCTTTGCTAGTAAGCTGTGAGGTCTAGCCTCAAGTTACACAGAGCGACAGCACACTGAAAAACACACTTCGCTCAAAAACAACCTTCGCCTAGACAGGCTTCGGTGCACTATAACTAGCGAGGTATGTAACGCGAGCTCAAGCAAAAAGCACAAAGAAGCAGGGCTTCACCGCTTGAACAAGGAACACTATAAAATGAACTCTGGATGAATACAGCGAGGTATGTGGCTACAGGAGCTTAACAGTAAATGCTCAAAGTGTTAAATGTTACCTACCGAGCCCCCATATTTATAGCCCACAGTTCACCCAAAGGAATTGACTACTTTACCCCTAGGGTTTACAAAGGATTTGTCTCTACAGAACTAAGGGGTACAAAAGGTAGTCCACTTTATTCTGGAGGCTTTTCTGTCAGCTTTGCAGAGGGGACAGCGTCAGCTTTTTATAGAGCAGACAGTGTCAGCCTTTGCAGTCTTTGACCTTCTGGAGCCTCCCTTCGCACGCGAGGGTGCGGTAGCTTCGGCGAGAAGCCTTGAGCCTGGTGGCCTTCGCTTCGCCGAAGATAGCCTCCGCTACAGTGACGGTTTTGAGTCGAAGCCGTCAAAGCCCTTGGGCCTTCGCACCAACACCTCTGGAGTGGACCACCACGACTTCGCAGCTACTCCCAGCTCGAACTCCGTCAGTCCGTGTACCGAAGCTATGCAGGCCGAAGCACCACAAGACAACCACACTCCGGAGCTAGCCTCGCTCCGAAGCCTTCCTCACTCCGAAGCCCCACCTTCGGAGCACCACCCTTCGAAGTCCCTCCTTCGTCCAAGGCCTCCACACGAAGCATTCCATGAGCCCTTCGTCGCAGTGTCTCTCCCCGAGCACACTCCTCGACGAGCCTCACCCGGACCATGCCTTCGATGCACCTCGACTTCTGAGACCTTCGTCGGGCACCTTCGAATGTCTCCCTCCAGAGCACACTTCGAATTCCTTGCCTCCGCAGAGGACTTGATCCATCCAACTCCGAAGTCACTCCATCCGGAGTACCTTCGAAGTGCCTCACCTCCGAGGACTTTGTCTCGGAGTACCTTCACCCGGAGTCACGCTCCGCACTCTCTGCCTTCACCTGGCGCACCTCGACCCGAGGACCGACCCGGACCCCCTTCGCAGCCACTGTGACGGAGCTCCCCGCTCCCCTGGCATCAAGCCTCCCGCTTGACCCAGGTTCACCTGCCGCGAACCACGTCCGTCGCCTCCGAAGTCCCTGCGCACCATCGACAAACAGACAAGTGTATCCAGTACTCCGGAGACCTCTCCAGGTTAGCAACCTCCGGCACACACTTCGATGTACCGCCCAAAGTACCGAAGCCTTTGGTACACACCCAGTCATCGTGTACTGTCGGACCCCTCCGACGAGCACACTCCGCTGCAACAGCTGCAGCAACCAAACCACCTCCGAACACCCTTCAGAGGTACAACCTCCGAAACCCCTCCGGAGGTACCCTCCTCCGAACACCCTTCGGAGGTACCCTTCGAACCAGAGGGTAAAAAGCCTGTCAATCACTCATCACAAATACTGAAACCAACCCTTGGTTTCTCAGTAGTCTCTTCGTAGATTGAGGTCTAGGGCAACACTATGCACTTCATTTTTAGAACCTAATGTACTCATGGTATCCAGGAACCAGCCGCCATGATTTTTAATCGGAATCTGTGAGTTTTTGTTTTCCCTATTCTTGCACTGAAATTTCTATTCCATTTTCATTAATTGCATGAACTTGTTGTTGACACAAAAACGTGCCCCCGCACTTGGGTCAGTTCAACGATCCAAAATTGTGCGGATACTTAGGGACAAGCCTAAGCGTAACACAACACTGACATCGCGTTCTGACTACCCTTAACAATGGTAAGGGGGATGGAGTCGCCAGGTAATCAGATCACACAGAAATAATCTAATTAGCCGAAAAGAAATATATTAAACAGAATAAATCAACAAGCCCATCGAAGCCTTATTGATTCGAAGTATATAGCGCGAAGGGTATCGCCGAAGGGTACCTTCGGTGTCTGATGTGAAGGGTCCCGCCGAAGGGTGCCTTCGACGTTCAGACTGATCTGGCCGAAGGCAGGGTCCGAACGGATCTCGACGCGACAATCACCTCCGAACAGCGGGGTTCAGCGCGATGTCTCTAACACGATAAAATAACTCGAATGCAGCATGCGGGCGTGACTTCGTCTGATGCGGGGTATGAACGTGGTGAAGCCTGTCATGACGAAGCCTGATACGAAGCGTGCTGGCGCGCAGGACTCGGTCAAACCGACAATAGCATGATGGTCCAGCACACGTGGTCGAAGCAGTATTTCCACCGAGGGGTGTTCTGGCAGCCTCCGAAACAAGTCTCCTGGCTCCAGACACCTCCGGCGAAGTAGCTCCGAGCGTGGAAACCTGCAACAGAATAGAAATCAAGTAACAATTCAGCCTGGGGACCAAATTCTACTAAGTGTTGCACTAGAGAGCGAAGGTAGAAATCTGTTACGCAGATTAGGGGATACTTCATAGGCGAAGTAACAAGGCGATAGCAATCTATTACGTAGATTAACAGATACTTCACAGGCGAAGTAACAAGGATTACCACTGTTCCGATGTGGCCGGTGGAGGGCTTCTAGGCAAACTCACGAAGGTTGCAGAAAAGTAAAGGTAAAAGTAAAGGTACGGTTCAAAGCTAGGGCTTTGTGTTTGATTTGTGTTGGGGGGGTTAATGAACCGGTATCACCCCTATATTTATAGGGGCTAGTCTTTTAATCTCTAAGATTAATCTGTTAAGATTCGGCCTAATCATGCGTAGGGATAAAATTAGCCAGAATAAGACTCAAACTCTAACTCTGGAATTGTGCCCGAAGTGGGCCTTCGGCCAGGCCCGCCGAAGCCTGCTGCTTGGGCTGAAGCTTCGATGAAGCAGGCCTCCGAAGGCCTTAGGGCCGAAGATAGAAGGCCTGTTGGAAGCTTCCGAAGCCCATAGCTTCAATGGGCCTTCAGCCCTATAGGGCTTTGGCCCGATCTAAGACAAGTGTATTTTTGGCCCAAATTACCAAAATTGATATTTTGACAATCTTAACCATTTAATGCCATTTTTTACTATCAACACATGCCCCCTGCCTTTTAGAGAACTAAGTGAACTAAAAGCATAATGAGCTAAGGACGATACTTCTCATATCGTCCTTTCGACACTTTTAAGCCGTTTGCCACACACTCGGGAAATACCTTTTCAAGTACCTGCCATTCAAAGCTCTTCGAAACCGCTCTCCTTGTAGAGATTCTAACACATACGCATTACCTGTAGAGATTTCGGCTATTTTGAAAGGGCCTTCCCAACTAGGTGACCATTTGCCAAATTTAGGGCTCTTAGTGCCTAAGGGAAAAATCGTCTTCCAAACCAAGTCACCCACTTGAAATGATTTTGGTTTAACCTTCTTATTGTAGGCTTTAGCTAATCTCCTCTTGTCTATCTCTATAGCGTCTAAAGCCCTTAGCCTCTTATCGGTCACTTCTTCTAAATTATCCTTCAAAGGAGTCTCATACACATCGACCAATAAGCCATCTTGCTTTAGAACTCTTAAAGAGCCAAGATCTACTTCTACAGGTAGAACGACTTCTTTTCCATATACTAACTCATATGGACTAACTTTGGTAGCACCGTGCTTTGCAATTCTACAAGCCCATAGCGCCTCGGAAAGCACTTCATGACACCTTTTAGGGAATTCTTCGATTTTCCTCTTAATGAGCCTAATCACATTTTTATTACTACACTCGGCCCGACCATTGGCCTGAGCATAGTATGGTGAAGAGTTTACCAACTTAATACCATAAAGTTCAGCAAAGTCTCTCACTTCTTTGGAAATAAATGAACCACCTTGATCTATAGTGAGAGTTTGGGGAATACTGAATCTATGTATAATGTGCTTCAAGATAAAATCACGTACCTCATTGTGAGTCATATTCTTGAGAGGTACGACTTCGGTCCATTTGGTGAAGTAGTCCGTCGCCATCAACACGAACCGATGCCCTTTTGAAGAAGGAGGATAAATCTGGTCGATGAAGTATAAACCCCAACCTCAGAATGGCCATGGCTTGATAATAGGGTTAAGCAATGAAGTAGGAGCTAGCTGAATATTGCAAACTTCTGGCACGCTTCACACCCTCTGTAATATCTAAAACAAACTTCAGTCATAGTCGGCCAGTAGAAACCTGCTCTTTTGAGCATCCAACTCATTTTTTGGGGCGACTGATGAGTGTCACAAAACCCTTCATGGACTTCTCCCGTAGCTACCTGGGATTGTTCATCATCTAAAAACTTTAAAAGTACTCCATCAATAGTTCGGCGATATAATACATCATCTAGCAAAAACAATTTGAACGCTTGTCGCCAAACTTTCTAGTCAACCCTTTCACTAGGATTTCTCAAATACTGGACGATTGGGATTCTCCAATCACCCTTATGGACATCTGAATGGTTTGTTGACTCTTTTCCTAGAGTGATGTATAGACTACTAACCTCGGAGTGCCCCAGACCATTCCCATTTCTGTCGAAGGCTGACTGGATCGGCCGTGCAGAGCCAACCAGGCCGAAGCCCTCCACCGGAAGGTTCTGGTTCCCGAAGTCCTCTACTGTCTAGCGGACTTCGGTGCAGGGGCTCCGGCGTGCCAGGCTCTTCGACGGATGCAGTGTTCGGGCATGAGGGCTCCGGCACGTGACACCCTCCGGTGGCCGGAGGAGTCCGACCTGTAGGGTTTGACAAATCTCACGCCTGCCTAAAGCTTCTAGCTTCGGCAGTAAGACCAAACATTGGCTTCTCTTGTATAGAAAATTTTCCTCTCCTGACCTGATAGCCATATGTTTGTTGATCCAAAGCATTTGCAATTGAATTGTCTTCTCTTGACACGTGAGAGATTTCGATGTCGTCAAAAGTAGCAATTATGTCTAAACATTTATCCAAGTAACTATTTAGCAAGCCATTAAAACATTGAGCACTCTTAGCTACCTGTTGCACTACTAACAAAGAATCACCATATGCATGGACATGTTTAGCACCTATAGATTCTAGCAATTCAAGTCCTAGCAATAGAGCCTCATACTCAGCTTGGTTATTAGTAGAGGATAATTCTAAATGGGCCGAGGTTTCAAAGCGCATTCCATTAGGTGATATGAGGACCACTCCAATACCTTGGCCATTCTTGCAAGCTGAACTATCAAAATAAAGTGTCCATGTTACTATCTCAATTAGATCAATATCTTCACCCCAATTGACATCTACGTGGTGATCAACTATAAAGTTAGCAACAATTTGGCCTTTCATAGCTCTTAGAGGTTCATAGGCCAAATCATACTCAATCAAAGTGTAAGCCCACTTTCCGATTCTTCCACTTAGAATCGGCTTTTGCAACATGTATTTTATGACATCGGTTTGGCAAGAGACAATACATTTAGTAGGAAGAAGATAGTGACGTAATTTGGTACATGCGTAATAAAATGATAAACATAAACGCTCCACAAATACATACCTGGTCTCAGCGTCTAGCAAGCGGTGGCTCAAGAATGTAATGATGTACTGTCTTTCCTCCACCTCCCGGGTTAGCATGGTCCCTATCATGCTATCTTCGGAGGCAATGTACAGCAAAAACATAATTCCGGCTTTTGGTGCTCTCACCACGGGTGGTGACGATAGACACTCTTTAATTTTTTTCAAAGGCGCTTTGTTGACTTGCCCCCCAAGTGAACTCGACTTCATTCTTTAGCTGGAGTATAGGGACAAAGGCATCAATCTTGCCAGACAACTTAGATATAAAGCGACGCAAATAATTTATCTTTCCTAGAAACTTCTACACATCTTTCTTGCATGTCGGCATTGCAAAGTTTCTAATCTTCTCAAGCCTCTTAGGATCAATGTAGACATGCCAAAAGCACATTTGAGCGGGTTCATTTTCAAGCCATACTATCACATCCTATCAAAAGCAACTTTCAAATCGGCTAAATGGTTTCCCATAGCGTCCGATTTGACTACAACATCGTCTATGTAAACTTCCAACATAACTCCTAATAAGTCATGAAAGATCAAGTTCATATCACATTGGTATGTAGCACCAGCATTCTTTAAACCAAAAGTCATAACGACCCACTCGAACAAGCCGATAAAACCAAGGCATCGAAAGGCTATCTTGTAGACGTCCTCTTCGGCCATAAAGATTTGATTATAACCAGCGTTGCCATCAAGAAAACATAGTACCTTGTGTCCTGAAGCATCGTTGATTAGCATGTCGGCTATTAGCATTGGATACTCGTCCTTCGGAGTGGCCTTGTTCAAAACCCTGAAATCAATACAAACTCGTATTTTGCCACTCCCCTTCTTTTCTATAGGCACAATGTTAGCGACCCATTCAGCATACCTGCATGGCCTAATAAACTCAGCCTTGAATAATCGCTCCACTTCTTCTTTAACTCGGTCATAAACTGCCGAATTAAAGTGATGAGGAGGTTGCTTATAAGGCCTAAATCCGGATTTGATAGGTAGCTGATGCTCTACAAGCTCGCGTCTTAATCCGGGCATCTCGCTATATTCCCATGCAAAACAATCGACGTACGACCGAAGCAGCTTTAATACTTCGGCCTTCTTATTAGCCTGTTAATGTTGGTTTACAAAAGTCAGCCTTGGGATGCTACCATCGCCTATGTCAATTTCCTCTAAAGGATCGGCCAACACAAAACCTTATCCCAATTTCTCTACTTCGCTAAAGTCTTCGATGGCCTTGGCAATACCATGTTTAGTAGACTAATATTGCTCCACATGAGACTTTAGCCAATCTAGACTAATTTTGCTAGACATGACTAATAATTTAGAAATAACCATGCTACACCAGCCGGCTTTACAGACACTGGTACGAAATGTCCTCCAAACAGGCTAACAAAGTCATAATCCGAAAGATTTGTACCTAATAGACATTCCACTTTATTGTGGATGGCGTCAATGGACACATCGGCCAATGCTACCTAGGCCAAAGTATCTGAGGGTATGGCCTCTACCTCATCGCCATCCCACTGAATTAGGCATCGGTGTAAAGTAGATGGAATGCAGCAGTTTGCGTGAATCCAATCACGCCCGAGCAGCACATTATAGTTACCTTGCACGTCGACGACGAAGAATTCCTTCGGCAACGTCTTGTTGCCTACGGTCAACTCCATGGAGAGCACGCCTTTGGCCTCAAAACTCACTCCGTTGAAGCCGTTGAGCATTAAGTTAGTTTTCTTCAGGTCCTCCTCATCCCTGCCAAGTTTCTTCAATAGAGAGTAAGGCATTAGGTTAACAGTGGTGCCACCATCAACAAGCATCCTGGAGATCAGCTTTCCATCAATGTGACCCCTAACGTAGAGAGGCTTTAGATGGTGAGTCGTATCCTCCGGTTTTTCAAAAATAGAATTGCGCGGGCCGAGGTTTAACTGAGCGACCTCGGCCTCATCCTGTGGTAGGGCGAACTTGGCAGGCTGCACGACAACGTTGATGTCCATCGCCTGAGGTGCGGGTCCCTCAGATACAGGCGAGTAGTCGTCGTCAAGCATGTCGTCGTCATCACTCGGACTAGGAGCCGAGTCAGTTATCTCAACCGGCTTGACCCTCCATACCTGTCTCATCATTGGCCGAGGATGGATTTCCTCAAAGATGGCGTCTCACTCATCCTTGGCTTTCTTCTCGCGCATCTCCTGTGCCCATAGGGGTTGCAGACGCCTCTTCTGTGATTTAGACATTCCTGGAGGTGCCCAAGATGGCAGTGTCTTGGTACCAGGTGCCACCACCTTGGTCCTGTTATTTTTGGCCGAAGGAGTACTACCTAGATCGGCCTCGCATGTTTCATAATCGGAGGGGCCTTCGCCATGGATCTTGCCAATCGGACCGGCCTCATTTGGCCGATCAAACCAGGCTCCGGCGCTGGCTTCGGCTGGAGTAGGAGACCTACCTCTATCAGGCTTCGTCGAGGGGGCCCTCAGGATTGGGACTTCCTAAGACCCTGCGGGATCGGAATGATGACTAGAGGGGGGGGTGAATATGCGTCTCAACAAATTCTCGTGAATAGGATGGCCTATTCAAATCACCCAACGCACCTCTAAGAGATCACAATATCAAACCTGATGATCACTTGAAAACAGATTTAAAATCAAACAGATTTCAAAATCTGATATTAGAGAATGAAACAATTGAATTACAAGATTTCTGAAAAATTCCTGAAAATGAATAATTGCACTATATTCAAAACAGATTAGTGATTCAGGTTTTACATTCAATTTCAGTTCTGAAAATTTCAGTTTTGAATTGCAATGAATTCAAATTTTAGATCAATCAGAAACTATAAATCAGAACCTACTCAGTCAAATTCCAGTTCAGTTTTGATTCACATGAGGAATTCAATCTTCAGAATAAACTTTAATTCAAAACCAGCACAATTCAAACATTCAACAGATTCTATCAGATTTGGAAACACAACAGTATTAGATCTGAGATTGAACAGATTTAATATGCCCTCGAAAACAGAATTCAGATTCAATATTAAATTTCAGTCAAACTTAGAATTGTAATTTAAACTTGATTTCATAGTTAAAATATGTTCTAGATAAGAATTTCTATACCTGAGAACAAACTTCAGAATATAAATTTTGTCTGAATCATTTGCATTCAGAACAGTACACAAGTTTTAGATAGTCAATCCATTTCAAAACATCAAACTAATTCAAAATTCAGAGTTCAGTAATTTTAAAAACTCAGCTACTGTAACTTCAAAGTGTAATCAAATGAAGTTCTGATCCAATCTGAATTTCAAACAGCAAGTACATAGCAGCCAACCCAAATTTCAATTGAGAATACTATTCTTATGTATATTCCTTGCACAAAACAATGAATACTCAGATGTTGAAACAATCTCCAAGGATTAGCATATTTAAAACAGAACTAAACAACTAACAATTCAGAAAACCATACTTGAGAAACTGAAACAAACTTGATAATGAATAGTTCTGATTTTTAAAACAGATTCAGTTTGAAATTGTTCAATAACTACTTCAGTTCAGATGTCTGCAACCATATTTCAAACTAAAACATAGTATCTAATTAATCAGAAACGCCACATAAAGGATGAAGTATTGCTTTAAACAAACTATTACAATTGGTGCAAGTGTAAAACTGAAAATGCAGAAATCTGAAAATACTGAACAAATCACACAAAATATTCTGCAGAACCAAACACTTGAAGTTTAACTTTAAGCAGAATGAAAGATATGTTCATCAAGACTTAAAGTTATGTATTAGATCAAAATATATCAGAGTAAATAGATCATAACACAACAGATCAGTTACTCATATGATCCAAAATACAGAACACAAAACAGATTCACATGTTTCAGAAATTAATAGAAATTAATAGTTATCTCCTCAACCATCAATTAACAACAGTAGTAGTGAACTAAGATAGATACTTCACAATATTCACAGAAAGCACTTCAGATCAAAATAATCGACACAACCACAGTTTAGAAACCTTACCGAATGAAGAGCAGCTCCCGTTCTTGCCTTCGTCAATAATATCTTGATCAAATACTCCTCCTCCACACATGATCTCTTGTATGAAACTTGAAGTATGTTCTCTTGATCAATTGCTCAAACCAGATCAGGAACAACAGAACTCAGATCAACCAGAAAAACACAACTCAAATCTGTTTTGAGTTGGTGGCACATCAAGAACAGCAAAAGTATTCATGACAATGAATAGTCTTCTCAGATCATGAACAGTGTTTACAGAAGAGTAATCAAGAGAAGATCTCCAAAATCATAGATTAGATGAAGTAAGGGACAAATTTCAGAAGAGCAAAATTTCAGAATAAGGAAAAGCTCTTAGCACATATAATTTTCTGATTTTTTCATCAAAAGGGGCAGCCCATAACAATTGAAATAAGAATCACATATTTGAAAAGGTTTGCACCAAAATACATCCACAAATGATTTACTCAATAAACACTCCAAGAATCAGCCAAGATACTGACAAAAAGTATAAGCAACATTTCATCAAACATTTAGTGGGCTACACAAACACTAAACAATTTCAGCAGAGTTAAATTCTAGAACTCTGATGCCTTGTTTGATCAGCAAAAACATCAAGAAATAATTATAGAAACCAGTTGTAACTTTCGAAAATGAAACATTCAAATCATCCTCTACAAAAGTTGTATAAATATCAATATCATGTTCTGCACAAAATTCACCAGAAAATGACTCACAAAAACGAATTCAGCCACAAAACTGACCTGCGCCCAGAAAGTCTCCTAATCAAAGCGCTGCACTGTTCCTTCTTCAGATCATGAATAGTTCTTCGAAAAATCAATCCAACAAAAGAATACAGCACTAATTTGATATAAAACTTTTGTGGTTCAGCAAAAAGAATAGCCAAAAATCATCACCCTGTCCATGGATATGGTCCCCTATTTATAGGCCAACCACGGGGGGTATTTTTTGAAAAGAACTCTCTAGAATTAAAAATATACCAAAGGAGTACAATTACTCTAGACTCTCAACTTTTTATTACACAATGACACAAAGTAAAAACGACTCCAAACTATTAAAATCAACAAAACTATATTTGTGATGGTTTTCAGCAAATACCGACAAAGCCTCTCAACCCTTCGACTCACGAAACCGCTTTGCAACTCCGAGTGTCATCAAGCCACTTCCGCTCCCGATCCCTTCGAGCCACCTGAATGCTTGCCCTGGCCTCCCTCTCGCAAATCCGGTCGTCACGCCGTCACTTTCAACCATCTGTCCAAGTCTTGCTCAGTCTCTTCGTGCACTCTTGAGATCTTCTCCAACTTCGCCCAGCCTCCCTCATCATCCGGCATCGAGCTCCCCGCTTGACCCTTGATCACTCGCCGTCGACAGTCGGTCAACATCTCCACCCTGCACATCCAAGACAAGCCAAAACAAGAATGCGACGCACCACCAAAACCTCAGCAACCACTCCTCAACTTTACATCGAACCCCTCGATGCAATCAACCAACACTCTATCGCTCAACCGCTCATCCTTTTCAATCACTCATCATCCAAACCGAAACCACCATTGGTTTCACAATCTCCCCCTTGATGAGTGCATTGACAACCCCTAGCAAAGACATGATGAGGATACAAGTTAAGCGCATACGTGACCATAAAACTCATAAAAGAGCAAAAACATGTCACTTGGTAAAAGATCTCCCCTCTTAGGCAAAAACCTTATGCAAGGCAAGGCAAAAGCATCAAAAGCATGAAAGTCAATTACTCTCCATTAACCAAGCAATCATCCAAAAACCTCCAAAAGCAACATGTAGACCATTTCTCCCCCTTTGACAATGCAGGCATCAAGGAGATAAAAAGATGCAAAGAGGGGAATGAGGGTAAAGAAGAGATGTGAGCTTCTAAAACATGAGCAACTGCAATTACAGTACAAACAATCATTCGGCTTGAATATCATCTAAAAGTACTAAATGGCATGCTTAGATGAATACCATCTAAACAAAAGGCATGAGCAAGCATTTTTAGATTTTAGCAAATAAAAGCATCACCACTTACACTAGCATACTAGACATGTCAAGGCAAGAGATGCAAAAGCTATCCAAATACTAACTGTTGGGGGAAAATATTCCATCTTCAGGGTTATTGTAGTAACAGGACAAAGGTTGATGATTAAGTCCAAGATTTCCAGCATATGACTCCGGAGATGCATCAAGTCAAGTTCGAAGTATGATAATGGGCTCTAGTTCGGAGTACATCTTCGAACATGGACTCTTCCAGGAACTTCTTTGCCAGCTAAGATGGAAGGCTTATCTTCTTTCTCATTAGATTAGTCTTTTACCATTTTAGCCCTATTAAGGGTACCAAATAGTTTCCACTATGTCGGTTGTAATAGAGGGGTAAAAAGGTCTTTTCCTTAATGTTTGGGCCTATAAATACCCCCCGTTTTACCCTGTAATAGGGACCGAATACAAGTTATTCAATACACACTTTCGAACTATTCTAAGTTATTATCCTTTTAGAGGGTTAGAATAGTTTACTTCGCAAACACTTCGTTTGTTAGTTTCTAATCTTCAGAAACCTGTTAGCGTAATCTTTTACGCCAACAGTTGGCGCCATCCGCGGGGAACTTAGTCCAAGAAACTTCGTTCTCTACCAACTTCTTACACCATGCCTCCTAAGCGGAGCGCAACTGGTAACCCTGTTCGGAGGTCCCCTCGGACCTCCGGAGTGACATCTCCAGACAGAGTTGAGGTCGGAGGACCTTCGACGTTTCCTCTACCTCAAACTCCGGAAGGGATTCCTATTCCTCGAGCATACGGAGTTCCTCCGCCAACTCCATCTATACTTCGACCACCCGGAGTTCCTCTTCCATCTCAAGTTCCACTCTGAACTGATCCTTACAGTTCTCAAGACCCGGAAGATCCTTCCGGAGGAGATGAAGACAATCTTGGTGATATGGCCGCTCAAATGGCCAGTCTCCAAGCTGAAGTAGCGAGATGGCGGCAAGAAGCTGCAAATAGGCTTCGCTCTCAAGCCATCCCAGTTATTCCGGAAGTGCCTGAAGATGACGAACCTATCTATCCTCGAAGTTCAGCATGATAGGAGAAGGGGGCAAAAGCATCCTCGTTCAGAAGTTCTGAACATTGCACCCCCGCAGAAGTTTGCCCAAAGAGCTCCACAACCTTCGGGAAACAAGGTCAGCGGCTAGAGGCCGCCAGGGAAACCGGCTGGCAAGGGCCAGACCCTTTTCTGTTGTATTCATGGTGAAAACCGAAGTCACGCAACTGATGCGTGCAAAGATATACTTGCCCTGATAGGAGAATATCTAGAGAGAACTTCGGGTCGAGGTACTACTGACCGAGTTCCAGCTGAAGTGCGTCCGGAGCCTGTCCAAGCTGTGGCGCGGATAGAAAACTTCGAAGCTGCAAGACGCCCTCCGGTGGTCAATATTATACCACCTCCGAAGCAAGAAGAGGGGCAAGACTGAGGAAAAAGAGTAGTCCTCCCTATCTCCGGAGGAGGTACTCTCGGAAGCATGTCAAAAAGGCAGAGAAGAGAGTATGTCAGAGAAGTGGGGCACATTGGAACTTCGTCATCTGCAGCTGCTATGCCTGAATGGTCCCATGTTCCAATATCTTTTTTCTGCAGAGGATGCAGCTGGCATTAAATTTCCACATGCAGGCCCACTTGTCATTACTGCCGACATTGCAGGAACTGAGGTTCGAAGAGTGTTAATTGACGGAGGGAGTTCGACAGACATTATTTTTGTTCAAGCCTTTGATCAATTGTGCATCTCCAGAAAGCACCTTCTTCCAGTGGCTCGTCCTTTGCAAGGCTTCGCAGAACCTCCGCTTGATGCACTCGACCAAATTGGCCTGGAAGTTACCTTCGGAGAAGGATTGTTAGCCAGGACAGAGGAAGTAATCTTCGACGTCGTAGATGCTCCATATGCCTACAACGTCATCTTCGGAAGAGGCATGTTAAATCAGTTCGGAGCTGTGGCACACCACAATTACTTGTGCATGAAGATGCCCACGCAAGTGGGAGTGCTCACTATCTTCGGAGATCAAGCTACCGCCCGAAGAGCGGAGTATGGTTACGGCCCCCCTCTTGATCCAAGACAAGTGAATAGTGTGCAAAATAATCAAGAAAATTTTTCTGCTCCTAGCGAATCTTTGAAAAAATCCTTCCCAAGACCAAATCCTGAAGGAGAGATTGCAACGAAGATTATTATTAAAGATGGTAAAGAATATTCATTTCAATTTGGTAAATATTTACCTCGAGAAGTTGCTACCTCCTTGGAAAAAGTAGTTGAGGAGAATTTAGATGTCTTTGCCTGGTCTGACGAAGACATCACCGGAGTCAATCGGGATATTATTGAACATAGTTTACTTGTAAACCCGAAGGCCTGGCCTGTTTGGCAAGGACTCCGAAAAATGTCTCCAGAAAGAGCTGTTCTTGCAAAAGACGAAGTTGAAAAATTGTTGAAGGCTGGGATTATCAGAGAAGTGGCTCACACAGAATGGTTAGCCAACCCAGTCTTCGTCAAAAAGAAATCCTCCGGGAAGTGGCGCATGTGCATTGATTTCACATCCTTGAATAAAGCATGCCCTCGTGACCCCTACCCCATGCCCCGAATTGATCAATTGGTCGACTCCACCGCAGGTTCGGAGTTATTAAGCTTCCTTGACGCGTACTCCGGTTATCATCAAATATGGTTGAAACGTGAAGATGAGATCAAGACAAGCTTCGTAAATCCCTCGGGAGTCTTCTGTTATGTAAGAATGCCTTTTGGCTTAAGAAATGCCGGGGCTACTTTTTCGAGGTTAGTTGCTAAGGCTCTAGGTCATCAATTAGGTCGCAATGTGGAGGCCTATATGGATGATATTGTAATAAAGAGTGCTTTAAAGCACCAACATAGCCTAGACTTAGCAGAAACATTTAATAGCCCTCGGGCATGTGGGATTTGTCTTAACCCCGAGAAATGTTTCTTCGGAGCTAAGGCTGGGAAGTTGTTAGGGTATTTAGTTTCAAGCAGAGGGATTGAAGCTAGCCCTACTCAAATAACTGCCCTACAGAAGATGGCTCCTCCAGAAAATTTAAAGCAAGTGCAAAAGCTGACTGGTCGTCTGACAGCACTTAGCAGATTTTTAGCAAGGTCTGCGGAGAGAAGTTTGCCCATCTTTAAAGAATTGAAAGGGTCCGAAGATTTTGCATGGACACCGGAGTGTCAGAAAAGCTTCGAAGATATTAAAGAGTATCTCAGTAATCTTGCTACACTCACGGTGCCTACTGCGGACGAAACCCTACTCCTTTACATTGCAGCTACAAGCTCTGCTGTCAGCGCAGTCCTTATCAGAGAAATGGATTTTAATGGGAAGTTGGTACAAAATCCAGTTTATTTTGTGTCAGAAGCATTATCAGGAGCGAAGACAAGGTATTCCGAGCTCGAAAAGTTCACTTATGCTCTGATAATGGCTTCGAGGAAGTTGAGACATTATTTTTTAGCTCATAATGTAATTGTACCAACGTCGTATCCTTTGGGAGATATACTCCGAAGTAAAGATTCCACTGGAAGAATTGGAAAGTGGGCAGTTGAACTAGCACCATTCGGCATATCCTTTCTGGCAAGGACAGCAATCAAATCACAAGTCTTAGCAGATTTTGTAGCAGAATGGACTCCCCCTGCAACGTGGGTTCCAAAGAAGTCAAGTGAAGGAATTTGGACTATTTTTTCTGATGGGGCTTTCCAAGCATCCGGAGCAAGTGTTGGAGCAGTTTTAATTTCGCCTTCAGGGCAAAGAGCAATGTACTCCGCAAGACTCAACTTTAAGTCTACCAATAATTTCGCCTTCACGTGCTCTAGGGGCTGCAAGAGTTGTTATAAAGACAGATTCTCAAATAGTAGTAGGGCACATAGATAAAAGCTTTCAAGTTCGGCATCCACAGCTTGCAAAGTACTTAGAAGAAATCCGTAAGATCGAAGCACAATTCAAATGGTATTTCAATTCGGAGTATACCAAGAGTTGAAAATGTGCAAGCGGACATCTTAGCAAAAGTTGCAGCTGGAGCTATGGATATACCAGAAGAAGCTTTCTATGAGGAGCTCAGTACACCTTCGGTGCCGCAAATTCCCTTCGCAGAGATTCTTTGCATTCCAAGTACAGATTGGAGAAATTCGATCATGGAACTTTTGCAAGGAGGAGCAAATTCGTTTGAAGAGCCACAGTTTTCAAGATTGAAACTCAGGGCTAGGAATTATCAAATAATCAACGGTATTTTATACAAGGCCGGAGTATGTTCCCCTTTACTCCGATGTATATCCCAAACCGAAGGCCAAGATATTCTTCGAGATATTCATGAAGGGCTTTGCGGTAGCCATCTGGCCCCCCGAGCTTTGGCAGGGAAAACACTTCGCCAGGGGCTTTATTGGCCTACGATAGTAGCAGATGCGGAGAACTTAGTCCGCACATGCCAAGGATGTCAGTGGATGGGTCGACGGAGTCATCGCCCACCAACAGCTCTTCAAGTTATTGCTCCGGTATGGCCCATGGCTAGATGGGGTATGGATTTGATTGGTCCCTTTCTAGTAGCTAAGGGAAATTTAAAGTTCGTAGTGGTAGCTATTGAATATTTTTCTAAGTGGGTAGAAGCAGAACCCTTAACAGCTATCACTTCGAACAATGTACAGAAATTATTTTGGAAAAGTATCATTTGCCGGTTCGGAGTGCCTAGACAACTCACAGTTGATAATGGAACACAGTACGATGCAGAACCTTTCAGAAAGTTCTGCGAAGATCTAGGCATCCAATTATGTTTTGCTACAGTGAGGCATCCTCAGTCTAATGGAGCTGTAGAACGAGCTAATGGAAATATTTTGTCAGGGCTAAATCGAAGGATAGTAGGATTAGCAAAAGGACTGTGGACCGAAGAACTTCCGAAGATTTTATGGTCCATTCGGACTACGCAAACAAGGTCCACAGGTTTCACTCCATTCAGATTGCTATTCAGAGATGAAGCTATGACTCCAACGGAGCTCAAAGGAGGATCACTTCGCAGCACCGAACCGGAGATTGAAGGAGAAAGACAAGCTTCGCTGGATTTAACAGAGGAGACAAGACTTCGAGCTGTAGCCAATTTATCAAAGTATCATCAGCAGACGAAGGCTTCGTTTGACCCGAAGGTTTAGATCAATGAGTTTAGACCGGGTCATCTTGTTTTACGAAGCATCATAGCGCCAGGAAAATTAGGAAATAAATGAGAAGGTCCATACTTAATTGTTCGTTCAGGACGTCCTGGCTCTTTTAAATTAGCTAATTTGGAAGGTGAAGAGTTAGCGCATACTTGGCATGCTGAGCACCTAAAGCGATACTTCGCATAGGGGCTCCTTGTAATCATTTGTAATCATCCTCTGAATTAATAAAGCATATGGTTCAGATAGTGCCTACCCCTCATAAACTTCCAGCTTCCGACTGGACGCACTGGAACCGTGGAGTTGACCGTGAGGGAAAGTGTCATTAATTTGAATCATATTTTCCGAGGTGGTGGGCTGACATAATCCGGAGTCCAAGCCACCGGCTTGAAGACATCCGTAAAAGAGCCCGAAAACCACAGAATGCGGAGTCCAAGCCACTGGCTGGAAGACATCCGTAAAAAGAGTCCAAAGAGACCAAATAATGCGGAGCCCAAGCCACCGGCTTGTAGGTATCCGTAAAAAGAGTCGAAGGAGACCAAATCATGCGGAGTCCAAGCCACCGGCTTGTAGACATCCGTAAAAAGAGTCGAAGGAGACCAAATCATGCGGAGTCCAAGCCACCGGCTTGTAGACATCCGTAAAAAGAGTCCAAAGAGACCAATGCAAACTCCAAACCACCGGTTTGACAGAATTCGCAAAAAAGAGCCGAAGGAGGCCAAAACAAAATAGAGTTTGAGCCATGAGCTTCGAATGTCTGTTAAGAAAGTCCAAAGTGACAAATTATCTAAGACACTAAAGTATCCGGAAAGTTATCTCAAGTGATTTCTTTCAAAAGCATAAGGTGCTAAGTCGCCATTCTTCAAACTACAAATAGTCGAAGACATTTTATAAGACTTTAAAAGATCTTTAAATTACATAGGGGCTCCGAACCCCCAAAATTGTACTCCTAAGTTTTTCTTTGTGCCTAACCATCTTTGAATACAGTTCGAAGTTGCTCACGCCCAAAGAGGGGCTAATAAATAGGGAGACAATTTTAAATTGATATTTATTATTCAAACAAATATGATTACATCATGAAAAATTGGTATCTATACAAAGAAGGAATCGAAGACCTCTTCGATCTCTAGAGCTAGGGTTGGAACGACTAGTTCCAGTGCCGGGAGTCCTAACAACTTTGCGTTTAAGTCTCCTACCTCCCTTCGAAGCTCTAAAGCCCTTTTGTTCTTGTTGAAGCTCAGCCCAAGTTCGAAGCCGTTCGGGACTTCTTTCCCAGCTTCCAAGTTCTTCAGGCTTTTTACCTTGAACCTCATCTTCATCTTCGGACCATATAATGTCTTCAGAAGACGAAGTTTCAAAGTTAACTTCTTTTTCTTCCTCTTTAATACAAGGTAATATATCTTTACTTATTTCGGACGTAATTGCTCCGGAACTATCTCGAGGAACTAGAAATCAAGGACGCTTGTGAAGTTTTAAGATATTGAAGGTAGCCCATAATAAGCGAAGTTCGTCGTTAACATCTAACGCTTCGACATCTTCCATATGAGGCAAAGCCTAAAAACATGATAAACAAATCTTCATTCATAAATGTACATAAGCGTAATGCTTTACATAGTTGAAGATCCTAAGGTAATTCTAAACTTGCGGGTTTGGAGGAGGCTGACTGCTCGAAGCTTGGGACCGAGCCTGCTTCTGGCGTTGTCCTTCGTCAATCCAGGCCTTAATCGTAGAGCGACCTTCGACTCTCCATGAAGTTTGAAAGGCTTGCCAAGCAGCGGCCACACCTTCGGAGGGAGTAAGAAGCTGGTCGTCATCGAAGGTAATAGGACCCTCTCCTGCGCTCGGAGTTATCGATCGACCCAGATCTTCGTAGTAATGAAGTAGACCAACGGCAGCCACTTGTCCGGAGATTTCTCCATAACGAATGCCTGCTGTCTTCATTTGCTTCGCTACTCTTTGAATCCTTTTCAGCCGGTGCAGTAGGGAGATGTTGTCATCCAAAGGAAGCGTCCCAGTAGTACCGAAGTACTCCAGAACGCCTAGCAATTGGTCCATGACCTCCGCAGCTACCTTCTCAGATTTCAGCTTATCTTCAATTAACGCATCCTTCATCGAAGTTAGCTCTTCTATTACTCCAGAGAGCCTAGCCGCTTCCGTAGTTAAAGAATTCTTGTGATTCAGTAGCTGGCTAGCTTCTTCTCGGAGCCTAACAAGCTCGGCCCCCGCAGTAGCATGCTCCGCCCACATCTTTTCAATTTCTGCTCAAAGAACAATTTTTTCTGCTTCGAGCTCCTTGTTCGCAGCCTCCAAGCTTTGTCTGGCCCTGCGCTCTGTTGAAACCATGTTGTCCATGTGGACCACTCGACCTTCGGAGATAGTCAGATTTCGTTGAAGAGTTGCATTTTCCTCTCGAAGGCGAATGTTTCAACATTCATTGGAGATGTTCGCAGCTCGGGCCAAGACTGTTTGCTGCGAAAAGAAAAAACCAAGGTAAGAAATTATTTGAATATAATTTGATGTTGTTTTGCAGATACTTCGCGACTAAGCTCAAGATAGACACTAAGTCCGTCTTCCCGACTTCGCGACTAGCTCGATCCAAAGGCTCGAGTAAAGTCCGAAGCCCAGTTCTTCGCTCCAAGAAAGGAGCTAAAAGGGGGAGCAAGCTCAAGGCCTGCTGGTCATCTTCGCTTGGCGAAGGCCCGGAGTGCTGAGCTGTGGTCTTCGGAGCCCCAGTAGACTGGCCCTCAGTAGATTGGCTCTCGTCTGTTGATTCAGATAGAGTTGATCCTGAGCTCGGAGCAGGGAGGGGGTTCATTTTTCCTTTGCCTTTTCCAGGCCCCATTTGAGCGGCTTCTGGGGTTGGCTCCAAAGTTGTCGAAGGTCTAGGAATTGTATCTTCGGGACGGACCTCTTCCATGGAAGTAGACTCTGAAAAAGCAAAGATATTATACATTGTATAATTTTGCAGGAAAAAAGAACAAAAGAATTATTCGAAGTTTACCTTCGACATTTTGGCGGCGGGTAAGCATTGGGCTGCTTGGCGGTTCGAAGGCTACTTCAAAGTCTTCGTCGGAGTCAGCAGTCAAATCTTCGACTGTTGGAGCATCCTTGGGAGCAGCCGTTGTTACTTCACCTCGAATCGAAGCTGCAGCAACTTCGACTTCGTTTTCATCCATAGGGGCTCCGTCTTGTGGTAAATTTTCTTGAGCAGCCAGAGTCCTCACTTGCTCAAGGTTCTCTTGAGACTCCGGCACGTTCGCAGCTTCATCAATATGTGCATCTCTTTGGGCTGCATCCTCGTCAATCAGCCTCACGAGCAACCTGCCTTCATCCTCCTGAGAATCGGAGATTGAAGCTCTTGGGCTTGAAGGCGCAGGATTTTTTGGCTTTCGAGCCACCTTCTTGACCGGAGTCTTGGCAGAGCTCGAAGTTCCAGCTTCGGCTTTCCTCTTCTTGGGCCCTTTCTCCGAAGGCACCCAATCCATCAAAGGGAGCGGAACAACTTTGAGCAGCCCCCATACTCGGTTGGATCGTTCCCAACTACCAACTAATTTGATTCTCCATTCCTTCTCGGTCGGAGTTGGGACGCCCAGAATCTTCTCCGAAGCTCGTACAATCTGCTCCGAAGTTATAGGGGCTGAAGAGGCTGAAAAATGAGTTAAGTTGGTTATTCCTTCGAATAAATATGCATGATATATGTTGTTTTCGAAGTTACCTGCAGGGCTCGAAGTCGAAGTAATTTTGCGAAGGCCGCCCTCCGAATCTTCCTCAAAGGTGATCGACCAGTTGGCCATCAGAGGAGGGATTTGAAGCCCGAGGAATTCTTCGGCTAAGTCCCGCATACTCAGGCGGTGACTGATTTTTTGGAGCAGACTGAGGCGAGCTTCGAGCTGGCCTGGATCCGCGTGCACAAGGGCTTCCTTTCGGAAGTTGATGTCTTGTAGGGGTCCAGCTAGGCGACTGCTCGCCCCAACTTCAGCATAAAACCATTTCAGGATCCAGTCTGTATACCATCTGGCATTGATAGCCTTGGCGGGAAATCGGAGAGTATACTCGTCCCGAAGCCTGAAGTTTATGCTTCCGAAGGCCACTACCATCTTTTCACCTCCGGGGCCTACGAAGGTCTTCGGTTGGCACGAAGCTCTGTGCAGTGCTGTGAAGATCTCCGCCCTTCCCTCACAACCCTCAGCTCGCAACGCCCATTCGAATATGGCGAGACGTGCTACAGCATTCGGAGAAAGTTGGGGGAGAGTGACGTGGAACAAATCCAATACCTCGGCCAAGAAATCAACTGCCGGAAGCCCTAAGCCAGCTTCGAAGAAGGCTTTGAAAACAACCACTTCTCCGCGCCTTGGCGACGGAATGATCTCTTTCCCGGGTTTGCGAATCATGACTCCCGAACTAATTTTGCCTTCTATTGCAACCGCGAGTGATTCTCTTTTGTAGGATGAAGGCCCCAATTGAAATGACTGATCCGTGTACTTCGTTGATGCCGGAAAAAGGTCTGAGGGCCAGCATTTTGGGGATTTCTCCCCGCCGCCGCTGCTGCCGCAGCCTGCTGCCGGGCCAGGGTTGAAGCTGCTCCAGGACCCTTGAAACTGGTTTTCGCCATTGGATCTCATGGATTGCTTCAGAAGAAAAATGGAGGCTAGGGCTTGATTGATGGTTTGCTTGCACGAAAGTGGTGGAAAGGTACTCGAGAAGGGTCTGAGCCCTCTATTTATAGCCCAGACCCCGATTTTTTACCGTTTGCCTATGCCGTTTCGCATTCTTAACTGTTACTTTGTTGCGGAATTAACGTGTCACGTAACTTCCGTTAGAAGAAAGAAGCCAACGGCTATTTCTTCCAAGTCTAAAAAGGCTTTCGGGCTTCTCGAGTTAGTTCTAAGATGGTTCGAATGTAATTGTCTTAGAAACTGATTCGAAGTTTTGTATCTCCATGCATTTCGGAGATGGATTAAAATCTGATAACCCCTACGCATGATTATTTTTCTTGCGTATACTACTCTCCTAACTTTACAGATTTAGCGGAGAAGCATATTCGAGGGGCTACTGTTGGGGGAAAATATTCCATCTTCAGGGTTATTGCAGTAACAGGACAAAGGTTGATGATTAAGTCCAAGATTTCCAGCATATGACTCCGGAGATGCATCAAGTCAAGTTCGAAGTATGATGACGGGCTCTAGTTCGGAGTACATCTTCGAACATGGACTCTTCCAGGAACTTCTTTGCCAGCTAAGATGGAAGACTTATCTTCTTTCTCATTAGATTAGTCTTTTACCATTTTAGCCCTATTAAGGGTATCGAATAGTTTCCACTATGTCGGTTGTAATAGAGGGGTAAAAAGGTCATTTCCTTAATGTTTGGGCCTATAAATACCCCCCGTTTTACCTTGTAATAGGGACCGAATACAAGTTATTCAATACACACTTTCGAACTATTCTAAGTTATTATCCTTTCGGAGGCTTAAAATAGTTTACTTCGCAAACACTTCGTTTGTTAGTTTCTAATCTTCAGAAACCTGTTAGCGTAATCTTTTACGCCAACACTAACCATATAAGCGTATCCCACTTCAAGGTGCTTCAACAAACATGATATGCAATGAATTTTAACTTTTTATTTTTGTGCCAGTGGTTATTTGCATGTCAGCCTTATGCTAACCGACCAAGCTAAGCCTAGGTCAAGCAAAAGACCATCGGACGCTTAAATCATTGATCTGAGTATACACTTCAATGTCCCAATTCATACCAAAGTGTTATGGTAAGTCGTCCAAAACAAAGTAGTGCGACTAAGCAAACCCACCTAGATCTTTTCAATTTTAGCACACAACAGCATGAATGTCATTCATTTTCATTTTCACTTTCATTCATTTTTCATTTTCATTTTCATTCATTTTTTATGAAATCAAGTTGCATATTAGCATCCAAGATAGAAAGGACCTAGCTATTAGGTGGGTAAAAGATAGCAAAAGCACTCAACCCATTCAAGCTATCTTCTATACTAAGTAGTGATCGTATTCAAATTTTCACAAATAAAAGACATGCTCATGACGATTATCAGATGAAAACATTCCAAGAACAGTCAACAGTATTAAATGCAATACTACAAAGGCATTATATAGCATGTACTTGTAAATTCAATTAACCATATGATAGAAGCTCATGCAATGCTACACAGCTCCCCCTCAAAACATGCTAGAATCTCTCGTATGCTCAGTGAGAGGGTGAGTTAAAAATTGTTTTGGAATCCAGCATCGCAAAACTTGAGAACCAAGCAAAGTAGTTGACTGACCATGCATAGGATATGAACCATGATAAACAGTGTGTGGTCTACCTACAAATCGTGAACTTGGAAATTGACGAGGTCTCCCAACCTGTCGAGCATCAAAGCCTCTTACACGTGGTCTATCACCATATGAAGCATGGTGTACACCACAAGGGGCAAAATCACTCACAAAATCATGGGATCCTCAAAATCAAAATAAGAGTGACAAGCAGACTCATGCATGCCTAAAGATGGGTAATGCAGGTCCTAAAAGCTCATAGCAAAAGACCGTCGCTCATCCTTGATACTATGAAAGCAAAACCCAACCAAGTGACCCACCCGATGACAATAGGAGCAGTGATACACTCTCTTGGGTGTGTGAGCATGGGTCTCAGGCGCAAATCTCACAGTTTTCTTGAGTTTTTGCTGAGGAGGTTCATCTGGTGAATGAAGAGCTTTCTTTGTAGGTTGGGTAGGATTATTGGCTTTTTGATCAGTGTCTAACTGGGCTCTCTCTTTCTCAAGGGTAGTGGGAGGAGTGAACACAGTTTTGCTCAAAGTGTTTGGAGTAGTTCTCTCATATCCCAGCCCGAGAGCTAACCCTGCCCTATCAGCACACATTTTGGTTTTAGCCAAAAGCAGGTCCATCCTACCCCTTTCCTTCAGTGCATTTTTCCACTATAGAGAGAAGGTAGTCATTCTCACATTTCAATTTTTCCACTTGCTCTCTAGCAAAGCTGAGTTGGTCCTTAAGGGTGATGTAGGTGGGACACGCCGGCTGTACATCCTTAGAACACTCAGCACTCTCCAATCTAGCATTAAGTTCATCAACATGCCTATCTCTCAAATTAATACTTTCAACAAGTAAAGGACAGTTCAGGCATTCGTTAATGACCATAGGAATAGACTCCACCACCAAAAGCTGCTTTTCAGTCAATTTAAGTTTTTCAACAGTTTGAGCATGTATAAAATGCAGCTGAGCAAGCTCATCCATGACATTAAGACATGACTCACAATCGGCATCATCAGACTTAGATTACAAAATTGCAAGTTCAGTGGAGATAGCTTCAAGTCTGAGTTTTAGTTCTTTTTGTTCTTGAGCAGCAAGTTTAAGCAATCTACCCTGAGAATAAACAACATCATGCAATTCATCATTCTTAACAAGAAACTGATCTCGGGATATATATACCTCAGAAGTGTCGAGCTCATCGTTGCTGTCATTGTCGTCGACCACGAAGCAAAGGTCGGTGAGGTCCACTATCTTCTTCTCCTTCTTCTCTTTCTTGGCAGGCCC
The DNA here is from genome assembly GCA_019279435.1 of Zizania palustris. Lineage (NCBI taxonomy): Eukaryota > Viridiplantae > Streptophyta > Magnoliopsida > Poales > Poaceae > Zizania > Zizania palustris. Next base: position 102,585,028 of record JAAALK010000287.1, on the reverse strand, counting down.
CTATTCCTCCGAGCTTGGCTCCTCGCTTGACGTGCTGTCGATGTCGCTGAGTGCGGCCACAAAAGCTCTGGCTACTCTTTTAGCCAATTTTCCTCGCTTCCCTCTAAAGTAGGGTTTCTTGTTCCATTTTTGGTGCTTGTGCTCATTTTCATTTTTCATTTTTAGTTTAGGGCAATTCGCTTTTGTGTGAGACATATCTCCACATTCAAAACACCATGTGACCCTCCTCTCCTTTGGTATCATCTATCACTGTAGAAGTGAGTGAACTTCCTGACAATGAGAGCTAGCTCCTCATCATCTAGAGCATCCGCTTGTTCTTTTGTGAGAGAGACAAGGGAGGACAAGTCATAAGCTCCAGAATAAGCACAAACTATAGAAACGCCAGACAAATTACCTCCAGCTAAGGTACCACTGCCAGGACTGAAAACCAAAGCAATCGAAGGCAACAAAGCTTTTCTAGCTCCTGGTCTAGACGCCTTGGCAATCTCGGTGGACTTAAGCTTACTAAAGAGTTTGTCGCAAGTCAGAGTGTCAAAGATTGCCGACTCTTCAATACTGGAGATCTTCACCTCCCATATACTACGATCAAGAGCATAGAGAAGTTTGATGGCCATATCGTGGTCAGAGTAAGACAAAGTCCCAATGGAACGCAAATTACTCACAATTTCATCAAAACGCGCAAACATGGTATCTACAGATTCGCCAGGGCCTTGCACAAACATTTGGTATTCTTGATTATAAGTGCTTTGCCTCCTAGCCTTAATCTGGGTAGTGCCCTGATAAAAAGTTTTCAAAGTGGTCCAAATTTCACGTGTTGTTCATAGGTGCTGGACCCTGTCAAACTCTTTTTGACTCAGACTGATGAACAATATGTTTCTTGCTTTGCTATTGCATTCGTACTGTGATTTTTCAGTCTCTGAGGTTCGAGTTTCAGGGATCACATATTGGGAATCGACGATGTCCAAATAGCACTTCCTTGGCTTAGAAGGTAAGCCCCCATGTGCACCTTCAAATAAGAAAAGTCATGACCATCAAACATCGGGATTTTTGAGTTCCTTTCTATGTCACCAAAACAAGGATCACAAACCGGTTAAGGTTAACTGGTGATCTAACCGGCTCTGATACCAATTGTGGGATCGGAATTACAACTAGAGGGGGTGAATATGCGCCTCAACAAATTCTCGTGAATAGGAAGGCCTGTTCAAATCACCCAATGCACCTCTAAGAGATCACAATATCAAACTTGATTATCACTTGAAAACAAATTTAAAATCAAACAGATTTCAAAATCTGATATTAGAGAATGAATCAATTGAATTACAAGATTTCTGAAAAAATCCTGAAAATGAATAGTTGCACTATATTCAAAACAGATTACTGATTCAGTTTTTTCATTCAATTTCAGTTCTGAAAATTTCAGTTCTGACTTGCAATGAATTCAAATTTTAGCTCAATCAAAAGAGATCTGAAACAGAAACTATAAATCAGAACCTACTCAGTCAAATTCCAGTTAGTTTTTGATTCACATGAGGAATTCAATCTTGAGAATAAACTTTATTCAAAACGAACACAATTCAAACATTCAACAGATTCTATCAGATTTGGAATCACAACAGTATCAGATCTGAGATTGAACAGATTTAATATGCCCTTGAAAACAGAATTCAGATTCAATACTAAATTCCAGTTAAACTCAGAATTGAAATTTAAACTTGATTTCAGAGGAAAAATCTATTTTGGATAAGAATTTCTATACCTGAGAACAAACTTCAGAATATAAATTTTGACTGAATCATTTGCATTCAAAACAGTACACAAGTTTCAGATAGTCAATCCATTTCAAAACATCAAACTAATACAAAATTCAGAGTTCAGTAATTTTAAAAACTCAGCTGTTGTAACTTCAAAGTGTAATCAAATGAAGTTCTGATCCAATCTGAATTTCAAACAACAAGTACACAGCAGCCAACCCCAATTTCAATTGAGAATACTATTCTTATGTATATTCCTTGCACAAAACAATGAATACTCAGATGTTGAATCAATCTCCAAGGATCAGCATATTTAAAACAGAACTAAACAGCTAACTATTCAGAAAACCAATACTTGAGAAACTGAAACAAACATGATAATGAATAGTTCTGATTTTTGAAACAGATTCAGTTTGAAATTGTTCAACAACTACTTCAGTTCAGATGTCTGCAACCATATTTCAAACTAAAACACAATATCTAATTAATCAGAAACACCACATAAAGGATGAAGTATTGCTTAAACAAACTATGACAAATGGTACAAGTGTAAAACTAAAAATGCAGAAATCTGAAAATACTAAACAAATCAGACAGAATATTCTGCAGAACCAAACTATTGAAGTTTAACTTTAAACAGAATGAAAGATATGTTCATCAAGACTTAAAGTTATGTATGAGATCAAAAATATATCAGAGTAAATAGATCATAACACAGCAGATCAGTTACTCATATGATCCAAAATACAGAACAAAAAACAGATTCACAGATTTCAGGAAAAATTATTACTTCAGAAATTAATAGCTATCTGCTGATAGCAAAAAATGGCATTAATGGCTGAGATTATAAAAATATCAATTTTGGTGATTTGGGCCAAAAATACACATGTCCAGGGTCAGGCCAAAGCCCTACAGGGCCGAAGGTCCATTGGGCTATGGGCTCCGAAAGCCTCTAGCCAGCCCACGGCCTTTGCCCATGAAGCCTTCGGAGGCCCACACCACCGACGATTTGGCCCGAGGAGCAGGCTTCGACGGGACTTGCCGAAGCCCACTTTGGCAAAGATAGAGTTGGATGCAATTGCAGCTAAGTTTTTTATCTCTATTCCAGCTGAATTCTAGCAGATTAGATCTGAAGTTTAGCCCTTATAAATAGAGAGGCGAGGCCAGCCTAGAGAGCCCCCCCAACACAAATCAAACACGAAGCCCTAGCTTTGATCGCATTTATTTACCTTTACTTTTCTGTACCTCTTCGTGGGTTTGCCTGGAAGCCCTCCTCCGGCCACTTCGGAACAGTGGCAACCCTTGTTACTTCGCTTGTGAAGTATCCGTTAATCTACGTAATAGATTGCTATCACCTAGTTACTTTGCCTGTGAAGTATCCGCTAATCTGCGTAACAGATTTCTACCTTTGCTACTAGTGCAACACTTAGCAGAATTCGGTCCTCAGGCCGAATAAGTACTTCAAATCTCTTCTATTGTAGGTCACCCATGTTCAGAGCTACTTCATCGAAGGCGTCCGGAGCTGAGAGATCAGTTTTGGATGTTACTAGAACACCCTTCGGCGAGACTGCAGACTTCGACTACACGCTTCGATCGCACACTTCGTCGCTACAGGCTTCGCCACGCACGTACCTCGCTCTGGACGAAGTCATGCCCGTATGCGATGTTTGGGTCATTATTTTGTACTTCGCTGTATCGGAGACTTCGCGCCGAACCCCGCCGTTCAGAGGTGATTGTCGTGTCCAGACCCATTCAGAGCTCACCTTCGATCAGATAAATCTGAACGGCGAAGGCACCCTTCGGTGAGACACTTCACACCGGACGCCGAAGGTATACTTCGGCGACCCTTCACACCAGACTTCGAAGCAGACATGCTCTTTTATTCTGTTTAATATATCTCTTTTGGCTAATTGGATTATCTTGTGTGATCTGATTGCCTGGCGACTCCACCCCCCTTATCACGACTAAGGGTAGTCGGAACGCGATGTCGGTGCTGCGTCACGCTTAGGCTTGTCCCTAAGTATCCGCACACTTTTGGATCGTCGAACTGACCCAAGTGTGGGGGCACGTTTTCGTGTCAACACACTTTTTGGCGACTCCGCTGGGGATAGCTACGCCAACATGACAAGTACGTCTACATCGACCACCGGTACGTCTACATCGACTACTACATCTACACCACTGATGGACACAATAGGAGGCATGGATATCGACAACCGAAACATCCTGACTCCTACAATTGAAGATATCCCCAGAGAAGACCGAGCAGAGATCGAGCCAAAGTTAAAGGCACTCCAAGACATGATGCTTGGGGGCTATGTTAAGACACGTGCAGGCTTCATCAAGCGTGACATCGTCACCTCCGACCTCACTCAGGTCCAGGTAACACCTGTATCGCCACGTTTATCTTCTTTGGAGATTGGGCAAAAAATAGCCGCATCAGTAGATCAAGCCATTAGCGCTTCGCTAGCCAACCGTTTAGATTCGACATTCAGCTCCCAAGTAGAGGCAACTCTTAGGAGGTTCGGCTTTATTGAGGTCGTAACCCCGGTTCCTATTGCAAGTGTACCTCCGGCGAACCACGTGTACGGTAGGACTAACGACAGCACTGGCACAACCATGTCTCCGGCCTCAACACTTATGGCCGAGACTAATCATTACACTTACGGTCAAACTAGCACTGCGTACCATGCACCACCACCTGCACCGGTACCCGTGCTGCCCGCACCGCATGCTTATGCACCTAGACACGAGCACGTCATGCAGATAGAACGCAGGGAAGAGGCCCATGGCCGACACGCCGATATTCCACCGCGTGTCGCGCCCCCGCATGAGAGGCGTGCGGAGGAAACATGCCAAGATGACATAGAGGAGCAGGTCCAGCTTCGTGCCCAAGGGACGGGTTAGGGTTTACTGTAAGCCATACCCCGACCATCTTGATACAATACCCTACCCCCACATCTATAGAATCCCTGAATTCACTAAGATCGACGACGAGGGTAGCAAAACTACACTAGAGCACGTTAGTCGATTTTTGGCACAATGTGGAGAAGTTAGCGGGATAGATGCCCTAAAAGTTAGGCTATTTTCTCTCTCGCTATCCGGCACCGCTTTCACTTGGTTTTCGGCGCTCCCGCCGAACTGCATTCAGACATGGGATGATTTAGAGTGGAAATTCCTTGATTACTTCTACACGGGCGAGACAGAACTTAGGCTTTCACATTTGACATCGGTTAAGCAGAAATCTAATGAGAATGCCTTTGAGTACATCAAGCATTTTAGGGATACTAGAAACCGATGTTTTAGCCTTAACATTTTGGAAAGGGACTTGGCGGAACTAGCTTTTAATGGGTTGCATTACGAGATTAAAGAGAGGTTAGATAACCAAAAATTTTTAGAAGTTAGCCAAGTTTTACAGCAAGCTGTGGTCTAGGAAGGCCGAACCAAAGATAAAAAGTTTATTAAGACGTTTAACAAGCCTAGGGCTTAAATCCACATCATGGAACGCTGTGACGTGGAGGAATCAGAAGAGGAGGATTCAGCTGACATGTACACGGCCGAATGGGTTTGGGATGCTAAGAATAAACCTGTCACTTGCTCTGAGTTACGGCCATCTCCCACAAAGAATCGACCTAGTGAGGTCAAGTACTCATTTGATATAACCAAGTGTGATAAAATATTTGATTTTCTCTTAAAAAGTCAGCTTCTCAAGTTACCTAAAGGTCAAGTCATTCCATCTACCGATGAGTGAAAGAAGCATCCGTACTGTAAGTGGCATGATTCACATTCACATAATACTAACGACTGCAATGTTTTTCGACGGCAGATCCAATCGGCCATAGAAGAAGGATGATTGAAGATAGACCATAATCCCAAGATGAAGCTGGATAAAGATCCTTTTCCCGTCAACGCCGTCGACCTCGGCAAAAAGAAGGTGTTGATTCGGCCAGAACAGGCCGAGTCGGCTAAGGGGAAGGATGTAATTCTTGGAGAGCCACGTACTCACATGCTCATACCGAAGAACCTAGAGGTAGGAGTGTGGAAACAGAACGTTAATACCCCTTTGGCTAAAGCTTGCAAAAGGTCGAAGGTAACGTACAATATGCTGTTAAACAAGCATCAAAGAAAGGCCAAGGAAGCAGGTACACACACTAAGAAGCTAAAGCAACCGAAGGGTCCAAGACTCTTGAAGGGTAGCTTTAGACCAAAGCAGCCGAACCCTTCGCGCGGTGGCTTCGGGCCATGGTGGCCTGACACTCCGCACGGTGGCTTCGAGCCACAATGGCCGAACCCCCCATACAGTAACTTTGGCCCCCAATGGCCGAACCCCGCACCATCTTGGACTTCTCCGATAGGAGGCTTTGGCCCGCACTGGCCGGACGTACCTCTGGTCTGGCAGGACACTTCACTGGTGTGGTCCGAGACACCATCAACCCTGCCGAACCCCCCTGTGGGAAACGGGTTTGGCTCATAGTGGGCGAGGCCACTAGAGCCACCGATGCCTCCGCCGTACAACTTGGCGGGAACCCCGTGGGCTTCGTACGTATCCGGGTCGGGGTACCTTCCGCAACCTAACACTATGCCTTGTTTTCCTTCAGAGTATTATGGATGGCAGGGACAAACAGATGCAACGGAGGGGTATCGTCCACAGACAGTCTGTACTGCCCCCGAATCGGACCATGTAGAGCAAAGCTGAAGGGTGCGGGCACACGGAGGCCGAAGTTAGGGAGTGCGAAGGCTTCATCGTTGAAGTCTGACAGAGGTGAGCCCCATACTTCAGTCGGAGCTCGCGCTGAAGCTAGGTTCGATCGGCCGGGCAAGGCCGGTCTAACTACCGGGGTTCGCAGCGAAGGCCCCTCTGAACACAGGGTGCACAAGGCCGAAGGGCGCAGTACCACTTTGGCAAGAGTTGATAGAAGCCAAACAGTAGCACCTGGCACCAAGCCGCAACCATCTTGGGCACCTCCAAGCATGTCCAAATCACAGAAGAGATGCCTACAATGACTACGGGCACAGGAGATGCGCGAGAAGGAAGCTGAGGATGGACGCGATGCTATCTTCGAGGAAATCCACCCTCAGCCAGCTACAAGACAGGTATGGAGGAAGAAGCCGATTGAGATGACCAACCCGGCTCCTAGTACGAGCGACGACGACGACATGCTCGACGATGATTACTCGCCTGTTTCTGAGGGGCCCGCACCCCAGGCGATGGACATCAACATCATCACGCTGCCCGCCGAGGTCGCCCTGCCGCAGGACGAGGCCGAGGTCACTCAATTGAACCTCGTCCCACGCAACGCCATCTTCGAGAACTCCGAGGACTCGGCTCGCCATCTGAAGCCTCTCTACGTTAGAGGTCACATCGATGGAAAGCTGATTTCCCGAATGCTCATCGACGATGGCGCCACTGTTAACTTAATGCCTTACTCATTGTTAAAGAAACTTGGTAGGGATGAGGATGTCCTAAAGAAGACCAACTTGATACTCAACGTCTTCAACGGCTCAACGGCTTCAATGGCGATCCCTTGGAGGAAGTTGACATAGGTAATGGTAGCATCCCAAGGCCGACTTTTGTAAACCAACATTTACAACCTGATGAAAAGGCTGAAGTAATAAAGTTACTTCGGTCATATGTCGATTGTTTCGCATGGGAGTATAGCGAGATGCCAGGACTAAGCCACGAGCTCATGGAGCATCGGCTGCCTATCAAGTCTAGATTTAGGCCGTATAAGCAACCTTCTTGTCGTTTAACTCGGCCGTCTATGACCGAGTTAAAGAAGAAGTAGAACGACTACTCAAGGCTGAATTTATTAGGCCGTGCAAGTACGCGGAATGGGTTGCTAACATTGTGCCTGTAGAAAAGAAAGGGAGCGGCAAGATACAGGTATATATTGATTTCAGGGATCTGAACAGAGCCACTCCAAAGGACGAGTATCCAATGCCGATAGCCAACATGCTAATCAACGATGCTTCAAGACACAAGGTACTAAGTTTTCTTGATGGCAATGCTGGTTATAATCAAATCTTTATGGCCGAAGAGGACGTCTACAAGACTGCCTTTCAATGCCCTAGTTTTGTCGGTTTGTTCGAATGGGTCGTCGTGACTTTTGGTTTGAAGAATGCTGGCGCCACATATCAGCACGCCATGAACTTAATCTTTCATGACTTGCTAGGGGTTATGTTAGAAGTTTACATCGATGATGTTGTGGTCAAATCGGATGCAATTGGAAACCAGTTAGCCGATTTGAAGGTTGCTTTCGATAGAATGCGACAGTATGGTTTGAAAATGAACCCACTCAAGTGTGCTTTTGGTGTGTCGACGGGTAAGTTCTTAGGTTTCATGATTCACGAGAGAGGCATAGATATTGATCCTAAGAGGCTTGAGAAGATTAGAAACATTGCAGCGCCGACATGCAAAAGGGATGTACAAAAATTGCTAGGCAAAATGAATTATTTACGTCGCTTTATATCCAACTTGTCTGGCAAGATTGATGCCTTTGTCCCCATACTCCGACTAAAAAACGAAGCCGAGTTTACTTGGGGGGCAAGCCAGAAGAGTGCTTTTGAGAAGATCAAGGAGTGCTTGTCATCACCACCTGTGGTGAGAGCAACCAAAGCCGGGATTCCGTTTCGGCTATACATCGCCTCTGAAGATAGCGTGATTGGGGCCGTGCTAACCCAGGAGGTAAAGTGAAAGGAGTACATCATCACATTCTTAATCCACCACCTGCTGGATGCCGAAACCAGGTACGCATTAGTGGAACGATTGTGTTTATCACTTTACTACGCGTGCACCAAATTACGTCATTATCTTCTCCCCACTACATGTGTTGTCGTTTGCCAAACCGTTGTTATAAAGCACATGTTACGGAAGCCAATTCTAAGTGGAAGAATCGGAAAATGGGCTTACGCGTTGATTGAGTATGATTTGGCCTACGAACCCCTGAGAGCGATGAAAGGCCAAATCGTAGCCAACTTTATAGTTTATCACCACATAGATGTCAGCTGGGGTGACAATATTGCTCTAGTTGAAGTAGTGCCATGGAAACTTTATTTTGATGGTTCAGCTTGCAAGAGTGGACAAGGTATTGGAGTGGTTCTCATATCACCTAATGGATTGCACTTTGAAACTTCGGCCCGCCTAGAATTTTCTTCCACTAATAACCAAGCCGAATACGAAGCGTTATTGCTAGGTCTTGAATTACTAGAATCTATAGGTGCTAGACATGTCCACGCATATGGTGATTCTTTGTTAGTAGTGCGACAAGTAGCTAAAAGTGCCCAATGCTTTAACGACTTGCTAAATAGTTACTTGGAAAAATGTCTAGACATAGTTGCTGCTTTTGATGACTTCAAAATCTCTCACGTATCAAGATAAGCCAATTCAGTCGCAAATGATTTTGCTCAGCAAGCATCTGGTTACCAAGTCAGGAGTGGAAAATTTTCTGTATTGGAGAAGCCGATGCTTGATCTCACTGCCGAAGCTAGTAACGGTGAGCAGGCGCACCTTCCAGGTCGAACCCCTCTGGCTAGCGAAGGCACTGCGCGCCAAGGTCCCTAGACCAGAGTACTCTGCCAACCGTGAGACCTGGCACGGCAGAATCCGTATGCCAAAGCCTCCCGCATGGAGAAGGATCTACAGAGTCCAAACCTTCTGGAGGGCTTTGGCCCAGCACACTCCAAACGGCCACCCCGCCTAGGCTTCGACAAAAGCATGAATGGCTCGGGGGGCAACCCGAAGTCAGTAGTTTAGAAATTTTTTCAGAAGGTGAGCCAGCGAGACCCTTTGAAACCTGTAAGGTTGATTGGAGAATACCAATCGTCCAGTAATTGAGAGACCCTGGCCAAAGGGTTGATCAGAAGGTTCGGTGACAAGCATTCAAATTCGTGTTGATAGACGACACATTGTACCGTCGAACCATCGATGGAGTACTATTGAAGTGTTTAGACCATGAACAATCCCAGGTGGATACGGGAGAAGTCCATGATGGACTTTGTGGTACTCACCAGTTGGCTCAGAAAATGAGTTGGATGCTCAAAAGAGCAGGTTTTTATTGGCCGACTATGACTGAAGATTGCTTCAAGTACTATAGAGGGTGCAAAGGATGTCAGAAGTTTGGCAATATTCATTTAGCTCCTGCCTCATTACTCAATCCTATTGTCAAGACATGGTCGTTTCGAGGTTGGGGTTTAGACTTCATCCTCCAGATTCACCCTCCTTCCTCAAAGGGGCATCAGTTCGTGTTGATGGCGACAGATTACTTCACTAAGTGGACCAAGGCCGTGCCTCTCAAGAACATGACTCACAATGAGGTACGTGATTTTATCTTGAAGCACATCATACATAGGTTTGGCATTCCTCAAACTCTTACTACGGATCAAGGTAGTTCATTTGTTTTCAGAGAAGTAAGGGATTTCGCCGAATATTATGGTATTAAGTTGATAAACTCTTCATCTTACTATGCTCAGGCCAATGGTCAGGCCGAGTCTAGTAATAAAACTATGATTAAGCTCATTAAGAACAAAATTGAAGAGTTTCCTAAAAGGTGTCATGAAGTGCTTTCCGAGGCGCTATGGGCTTGTAGAATTGCAAAGCACGGTGCTACCAAAGTCAGTCCATATGAATTGGTATATGGACAAGAAGTCGTTCTGCCTATAGAGGTAGATCTTGGCTCCTTAAGAGTGTTAAAGCAAGATGGCTTATCAGTCAACGAGTATGAAACCCTTTTGAAGGATAATCTAGAGGAAGTAATCGATAAGAGACTAAGGGCTTTAGAAGCCATAGAAATAGACAAGAAGAGAGTAGCTAAATCCTACAATAAGAAGGTTAAACCAAAATCGTTTCAAGTGGGAGATTTGGTGTGGAAGATGATTTTACCTTTAGGCACGAAGAGTCCCAAATTTGGTAAAGGGTCACCTAGTTGGGAGGGTCCTTTTAAGATAGCCGAAATCGCTCCCGGCAATGCATACGTGTTGGAATATCTGCAAGGAGAGTGGTTTCGAAGAGCTTTGAATGGTAGGTACTTGAAAATGTATTTCCCAAGCGTGTGGCAAACAACATAAAAGGTGTCTAAAAGCCGATATGGATGTATCGCCTTCAGCTCGTTGTGATTTTAGTTCACTCAGTTCACTAAAAGGCAGGGGCATGTGTTGATAGCAAAAAACGACATTAATGGCTGAGATTATCAAAATATCAATTTTGGTGATTTGGGCCAAAAATACACATGTCCAAGGTCAGGCCGAAGCCCTACAGGGCCGAAGGTCCATTGGGCTATGAGCTCCGAAAGCCTCTAGTCAGCCCACGGCCTTTTGCCAGGAAGCCTTCGGAGGCCCACTCCACCGAAGCTTCGGCCCGAGGAGCAGGCTTCGACGGGCCTGGCCGAAGCCCACTTCGGCAGAGATAGAGTTGTATGCAATTCCGGCTAAGTTTTTATCTCTATCCTAGCTGAATTATAGTATATTAGATATGAAGTTTGGCCCTTATAAATAGAGTGGCGAGGCCAGCCTAGAGAGCTCCCCAACACAAATCAAACACAAAGCCCTAGCTTTGATCGCATTTATTTACCTTTACTTTTCTGTACCTCTTTGTGGGTTTGCCTGGAAGCCCTCCGCCGGCTGCTGCGGAACAGTGGCAACCCTTGTTACTTCGCTTGTGAAATATCCGTTAATCTACGTAATAGATTGCTATCACCTTTTACTTCGCCTGTGAAGTATCCGCTAATCTGCGTAACAGATTGCTACCTTTGCTACTAGTGCAACACTTAGCAGAATTCGGTCTCAGGACGAATCAGTACATCGAATCTCATCTATTGCAGGTCACCCACGTTTGGAGCTACTTCGTCGGAGGCATCCGGAGCTAAGAGATCGGTTTCGGAGGTTACCAAAACACCCTTCGGCGAGACTACAGACTTCGACTACACGTTTCGATCGCACACTTAGTCGCTACAGGCTTCGCCACGCACGTACCTCGCTCTGGACGAAGTCACGCCCGCACGCGGCTTTTGGGCCATTATTTTGTACTTCGCTGTATCAGAGACTTTGCGTCGAACCCCGACATTGGGAGGTGATTGTCGCGTCCAGATCCGTTCGGAGCTCACCTTCGATCAGATCAATCCAAACACCGAAGGCACCCTTCGGCGAGACACTTCGCACCAGACATTGAAGGTATACTTCGGCGACCCCTTCGCACCAGACTTTGAAGCAGACAGGCTCCGACCGGTTTGCTGATTTTATTCTGTTTAATATATCTCTTTCGCCTAATAGGATTTGTTGTGTGATCTGATTGCCTGGCGACTCCACCCTCCTTATCATGACTAAGGGTATCCGCACACTTTTGGATCATCAAACTGACCCAAGTGTGGGGGCACGTTTTCGTGTCACACATTATCTCCTCAACCATCTTTGAAAAGATCAATTAACAACAGTAGTACTGAACTAAGCTAGATACTTCACAAGATTCACAGAAAGAACATCAGATCAAAATAATTGACACAACCACAGTTTAGAAACCTTACTGAATGAAGAGCAGCTCCTGTTCTTGCCTTCCTCAATAATATCTTGATGAAATACTCCTCCTCCACACATGATCTCTTCTATGAAACTTGAAGTATGTTCCCTTGATCAATTGCTCAAACCAGATCAGGAAGAACAGAACTCAGATCAACCAGAAAAACACAACTCAAATCTGTTTTGAGTTGGTGGCACATCAAGAACATCAAAAGTATTCATGACAAATTTCAAAAGAGCAAAATTTCAGAATAAGGAAAAGCTCTCAGCACATATAATTTTCTGATTTTTTCATCAAAAGGGGCAGCCCATAACAATTGAAAAAAGAATAACATATTTGAAAAGGTTTGCACCAAGATACATCCACAAATGATTTACTCGATAAACACTCCAAGAATCAGCGAAGATGCTGATAAAAAGTATAAGCAACATTTCATCAAACATTTAGTGGGCTACACAAACACTAAACCATTTTAGGGAGAGTTAAATTCTAGAACTCTGATGCCTTGTTTGATCAGCAAAAACATCAAGAAAGAATCATAGAAACCAGTTGTAACTTTCAAAAATGAAACATTCAAATCATCCTCTACAAAAGTTGTATAAACATCAATATCAAGTTCTGCACAAAATTCACCAGAAAATGACTCACAAAAACGAATTCAGCCACAAAACTGACCTGCGCCCAGAAAGTCTCCTAATCAAAGCGCTGCACTGTTCCTTCTTCAGGTCATGAATAGTGCTTCGAAAAATCAATCTAGCAAAAGAATACAGCACTAATTTGATATAAAACTTTTGTGGTTCAGCAAAAAGAATAGACAAAAATCATCACCCTGTCCATGGATATGGTCCCCTATTTATAGGCCAACCATGGGGGGTATTTTCTGAAAAGAACCCTCTAGAATTAAAAATATACCAAAGGAGTACAATTACTCTGGACTCTCAACTTTTTATTACACAATGACTCAAAGTAAAAATTACTCCAAACTATTAAAATCAACAAAACTAGATTTGTGACGGTTTTCAGCAAAAACCGACAAAGCCTCTCAACCCTTCGACTCGCGACACCGCTTTGCGACTCCGAGCACGATCAAGCCACTTCCGCTCTCGATCCCCTCGAGCCGCCTGAATGCTTGCCCTGGCCTCCCTCTCGCAAACCCGGTCGTCACACCATCGCTTTCAACTGTCCGTCCAAGTCTTGCTCGGTCTATTCGTGCACTCTTGAGATCTTCTCCAACTTTGCCCGGCCTCCCTGATCATCCAACATTGAGCTCCCGTATGACGCCCCGATTTACCAAATCAGAACATTATTGAATTTCCATAGAAAAACAATAATAACAAGAGGTTCATCATGCGGCGACGTACATACGGGCAATCATTCATGGACCACATTATTACATAAGAGTAAAAATAAAAGAAACAATGAAAATAGACATCATGACGAACGTCTTCTTCAGGATCTTCTTCTTGACTCAGTCGCTACTCCAGACCATCTTCCTCATAATAGGCAGCCTCTGAAGTGTGTGTCCAACAGGTATGAGTACAAAAAATACTCAACAAGCCACCGCGAATGTAATAATAATGCAAGATAATAATAAAGGAAGGATAATGGCTAAAAGTGCGGAAAAGAACATTTTTCAGTTATAGCATTTAGCGTAGTCAAATTTAATCATGCGGAATATTAAACATGAACAACATAATATCATCTAACTCGAAGGTACGTTTTCCCTCCTCGCTCAACAGTCGTTACATGCCAAGTCATCATGCACATTCACCAAAAAATAAACTAATTGTGGGATGTCACGCAACCCGCCCTTGACCGTGAGCTCGACATTTCGAAAAGATTTAAACTCTAATCATAGGTGTACCACTGTACCCACAGGGAACGCACTCATCCCATACCACGAGAACTCATGCCAAAACCTCAGCATGAAATGCTCCAAGCGATAATCACCCGGTCTAGGTTTCGCCGGTGCGCCGGGCCGCATTCCGGCTAACGTCGCACCCCCTTTTGCGCCACGTCGGTACAAGCCACCCACAGGTGCTGCTTGACCCATCTCCAAGTGGTGCCTCGGATTGGAACACTCCATACCTTAGTTTGGACTTACCAACTAGACTTGTGGTTAGTACGGAAATGTATTGCAACGGATCTCGCAGACCGGTCCTTATAGTGCCCCGGGTGCTACCGACCAATGCCCTAGCTTGCACCCGGAGCACACAATGCATACACTTAACCATAACTCTATCACCAACAGAATTCTAGGGATAAGAATAAACGGGGATCATATAGTAGATTCCAAATTGCTACGACTCATTTTTAACCTATAGCAATTGTGTCGATACGTCAGACACTATCTACTAGTACTAATAATATGGTGACAAGGAGTTTAGGCTAGATAGCATGGCTTGGGTTGCACATAAAGGTCAGGGATCTAAATAAATATAATGTAGGGCTTTCATTTGAATAATGCATGTATAACCTATGTGTTTTTAGCGATAGCTTAACAAAACTGGGTTCAATATGCTCAAAATATTGGTTTGGTGACTTGCCTTATTCAGCGAAAGGAGAGGGAGGAACTTCCGGGAAGTATTTTGGCTCCTCGACGGCATCGTAGTCTTCTCAACACAAATAAAATAAAAATAACATTCAATTAAACAATCCAAAACCACACAACAAGCATATAGGTTTTGATTAGGTTAAATTAAGGAAAATAAGTCATTAAGCTACTGGAGTTTATTATATGAATCTTCAAAAATGAACTTTGATGGAGTTAGGGATTTTTCTAAAAAAGAATAAAAATGTATTCTAATGTATTTTAAATTTTCAATTAATTTAAAATAAAAAGTTCAGAATAAACCTATTGTTTCTATTAAAACAATATGAAGAGGATAAAAAGATAAATTTTCCTAAAGTTGAAATGGACAAATTTTGAGTTTATCCTAAACTGCATTTGAATTCTTTATTAAATAAAAATAAAATACTCAAAATAAACCTACTGTTTTTATTGTACAAACATGTAGAGAATAAAATTATGAATTTTCTGGAATTGAAAAGTTTAATTTTGGAGTTAAAATGAGCAAGATATGAATTTTAGAAGTTCAAACCTATTTCTAGAATTTAAATTAAATCCAAAACAATCGCCGATCCACGGTGAGCCGAATCCACCGTGAACCCGTGCACTGTACGCCTGCGCCGAATCGCGGATCACCGTTGGATCACGATCGGGCGGCTGTGGGTGAGGCGGGAGTGTTTAGTTAACGTGGACGGCTAGTATTAAAACATCGAACCGGTATGCGATGGATGGCCCAGATCCACTGCGGGTTTTAAATACTAACAGACGCATGAGATTAGAACGTACCCCTTCGCTGCGATCCGACGGGCCAGATTAAACCAACTACGCGGTATAACCTAGACCGTTCGATTGCGATCGCACGGTCACGATCGAATCCGACACGGCACGGGTACTCTACCCATGCCAGTCATCTTCTCCGTCGATGTTGAGCGGGCAAGAGGCCACGGCGAGCGATGGTGGTCTGATCTATGCCTAGAAATGGAAAGAGGGCGACTAGGGGAGCACGAGGGTACCATCGTGGTGGTCAGAGGTCGATGGGATGCAGCCGGCGACGAGTGTAGATGGTGGAGGTGTTCGGGTCCCTCGTCGCCGAGGCGGTTCCGGCGGTCTTCGTCGTCGAAGGAGTGGTGGCCAGGGTCGAGGAGGCGTTGGTGGTCACAACGGTGCGGTCATCGAGGACGGAGGGGGACTCTAGTGACGGCGAGTGGTGGCTGGAGAGTGGGCGGCGGTGTGGCATTAGAACTTGGAGCACGAGCGTTCTGTTCTGTCTAAACATGAATTGTTGTGGGGGTTGAGCGCGGTGGTGGCTGGGGGTTTATATAGGGGCTCCAACGGGGTCAGAGGGGGGGCAGGCATGGAAAGCCTAGGGGAGGGTATTCACTCACCGGCGAGGTCTCGCAATGCACGGGTGCTGCGATCCTGGGGCTTAAACGCGTCACTTAACGTGGTTAAACGGCCGGCGGGCCTCGGAGTGCATTAAATCGGCGGCAATTTAATGGGAGGCGGACAGCAGGAGCGAATCGCGGATGGGGTCATCGGCCGGTGGAGTTAGGGGGAACGCGAGGTTGAGGAGCCATGCTGAAGAGTATGGGCCTCATGGCTCCAGAAGTGATGAGTCATTGTCAATGGAAGTCAAGAGGACACAAAGAGAGGAGAAGACCTGCTGTTTCTGGGCCGCATGTGACTCAGGTACACGGGTAGCGAGCGAATGTCGGGCAGAGGGGCCGCGAAGTCGGGCTGACCCAATCTGGGTAGATGGGCTAGGAGCAGCAGAGGATCCACTGGGCTGTTGACCAGGATTGACTCAGGTACATGGGCGACGAGCGATTGCCGGGCTGAGAGAGCAGCGAAATCGGGCCGGCCCAATCCGGGTACCTGGTCCAAAGTTGGTGGATGCTTTGTCAGTTTCGGCGCAAAACTGACAACCGCTGATCTCGGATCTGACCGTTCTGAGGCGAAGTCATAGCCGCTACGAAAGCTCTGCATCAGGATAAGTCATTTATAATTAGGAGGTTACTATTTTGCATTTAGGCCCACAGTCTGTCGGTCGAGTCTGTAAAAATATCCTAAGGGCATTTTGGTCTTTTCAATTTTATTTCAGTGTCTGTAAAAACCCTAAGGGTCTTTTGGTATTTTCCTAGGCTATTGTGCTACCTATAAATAGAGCCCCAATCCCTAGGGTTAGGTTTACCCTTTTCAGAAATTACTTTACTAATAAAAAAGGATTGGGTCACTTTTGGCGTTCTTCCTCCCGATGTATTTTCTTCTCCGCCGCCACTGTGTTCTTCGTGCGCACGCTAGGAAATTGTTTGATCAGATTTATTCTTCCGTTTCTCTACCTTCGTGCATTTGCTTTGGTTTCATTATCTCGGTTTGCGTGTCAGATTTGATCTGCTATTCTGAGCTCACAGCAGAAAGTTTTTTACTCCCGAAGCTACCACAATCTCTCTGACTCACGCAGTATTTTCACCGATCGTTCTTCTCCTGTTGCGTATTTTATTCGGTAGCTAACATTGCTATCTCTCAGACTAGCTAGCAAGCCAAATGATAAGATCTACTTTTATTCTCTCCTGTGTTTCTCGGTTGTTTCTCCAGGCTTAGTTTTTCTCATTCCTACCGTAGTTTTCTTTCGGCGTTTAGCCCTGCCATCCTGGAGCATTTCAGCAAAGCAGCATCTATTCAGCTGAATAGCTCAGCTAGCTGCAGTCCTCAGCTAGCACTATCACTCATGGCAGCAGATAGCCTACAGGTCTAGGGAGCTAGTTCAGCTATGCACGGCTGCAGTGACATCATTTTTATAGTGCCTCTGGCTTTTTGGTGTTGAAGTGTGAAGCAAGTGCCTTGTTTTGTGTGCCTACCAGTATTTTATTTATTGCAAAGCACCGTTCATCCATTTTGATGTTTTCCTCTTGAGTACTTGAGAAACCAAGGGTTGGTTTCAGAGTCTGTGATGAGTGATTGACAGATTTTATCCTCTGATTCGAAGGGGTTCCTCCGAAGGGGTTCAGAGGTTGTTTCACCGAAGGGTTCGGTGGGCTCTGTTTGCTGCAGCTATTGCAGCGGAGTGTGCCTGTCAGAGGGGTCCGATAGTACACGATGACTGGTTCGTACCGAAGGTCTCGGTACTTTGGGCGGTACACCGGAGTGTGTGCCGAAGGTTGTTTACCCGGAGAGGTATCCGGGGTATTGGATATACTTGTCTGCTTGTTTCTGGTGCGCAGGTGACTTCGGAGGTGACGGACGGTTCGCAACAAGTGAACCTGGGTCAAGCGGGAGGCTTGATGCCGGGCGAGTGGGGAGCTCGGTCATGAAGGTTGTGAAGGGGTCGAGGTCGAACCTTGGGTCAAGGTGCGCTAGGAGAAGGCAGTAAGTGCGGAGGGTGGCTCCGGGTGAAGGTACCCCGAGACGAAGTCCTCGGAGGCGACGAACTTCGAAGGGTACTCCGAATGGAGTGACTTCGGAGTATAGTGTACAAAGTCCTCAGCAATGAGGCAAGGCGTTCGAAGTGTGCTCTAGAGGGAGGCACTCGAAGGTATACCCGACAAAGGTCTTATAAGTCGATATGCATCGAAGGCATGGTTCGGGTGAGGTTCGTCGAGTAGTGTGCTCGGGGAGAGACACTGCGACGATGTGCTCATGGAATGCTTCATGCGAAGGCCTTGGACGAAAGAGGGACTTCGAAGGGTGGTACTCCGAAGGTGGGGCTTCGGAGTGAGGCTGACTTGAGGTACTTCGGCTATGCATGGCTTCGGTACACGGACTGATGGAGTTCGAGCTGGGAGAAGCTACAAAGCCATGTTGGTCCACTCCAGAGGTGTTGGTGCGAAGGCCCAAGGGCTTTGACGGCTTTGGCTCAAAACCGTCTCTGTATCGAAGGCTGACTTCGGTGAAGCGACATCCGTCAGGCTCAAGGCTTCTCACCGAAGCTACCGCACCGCTCACGTTCGAAGGGGGGCTTCAAAAGGCTCCAAAACTGCAAAGGCTGACCGTGTCTGCTTTGCGAAAGCTGATGATGTCCCCTCTGCGAAGCTGACAAATGAAGCCTCCAAATAAAGTAGACAAAAACAGTGTAAACCCTACGGGTAAAGTAGTCTATTCACAGGGATGAATAGTGCCTATAAATAGTGGAGGCTAGCTAGGTCACATCAACACTTTGAGCAGCCATTGTAGAACTCCCGTGCTAGCCGCCCCACTGTCTGTATTCATCCTGTGAGTTCATTTTTGTGTTCCCTGTTCATGCAACGAAGTTTTGATTCTGTTCTTCTTTCACTACTTGAACTTGTAGTGCATGTTGCACTGCATGCTTTGATTTCTTCGTGCACCATCTTCTCGTGGGTTTTCTGGAGAGGTGTGTGAGAAGTCTGTCTGGGTGAAGTGTGTCTTTCAGTGTCTGTTCGCTCTGTGTAAACTGGAGGCTAGACCTCTCTGATTACTAGCGAAGCACATACAATCAATAGTATCAGCTGTTTGTGCAGGCAACTCGTGAATCTATAGATGCCATGTTTTCTCACTTTGATGCGATAGTGAGTAACTTGCGGTCCAACGAAACGCTTGCTTACAATGATAATGATAGGGCTATCAAGCTTTTCTATGCTCTTGATCGTAACATATGGGAAGTGAAGATATCCAGCATTGAGGAGTCCGCAGGTTATGACACATTGACCTATGATGAGCTCTTCAGCAAGCTGAAGTCCACAGAGATTGCCAAGGCATCTCTTGCAGTGCATAGGAACTCCCTGCCACAACCATTGGCACTAGTTTCTAGCTCTAGTCGTGGCACCACTGTAGAACCAAGCATATCTGGCACTTGTGTTCTTGTAGAAGGTTTTGCCTTGTCCTCCCTGGTCTCCGTCACTAAGGAGCAGGTGGATACTCTGGATGATGATGAGCTTGCTCTCATTGCCAGAAGGTTCACCCGTTTTCACCATGAGAGATGGGATCAGAGGAGAAGTGGTTTTAGTGGTTGTTTTGAGTGTGGTGACACTTCTCACATAAGGGCAACTATCCTAAACTCAAGAAGAGAGATCAGAGTGAGCGCCCCAAATACCACAAGAAGGAGAGAAAACTCTTTGTGAAGGGCAGGCGCGGCAAGGTGGCTAAGAGAGTAGCCAAAGCCGCTTCCAGAGCATTTGTTGCTGCTCTCAGCGACATCGACACTTCCTCAACCGAGGAGTCGAGTTCTAATGAGGAGGAGTCCCCAAGGAAGGAGGAAAAGAAGGACAAGAAGGGACGAGATTTCACCGGCCTTTACTTCATGGTCGACAGCGATCACAGTGGCCATGAGCTTGACTCATCTGTGGTACCTCTATCCTATGCACTACAACAAAACAGGAAATTTTCGTCGGCAAATTTAACTTCCGTCAGCTTTTGGGAAATCCGACGGAAGTTAAATAACTTCCGTCGGCTCCTGGAGGTCGACGGAAGTTAACTTAACTTTTGTCGGCTTCTCACAGTGGCCGACGGAAGTTAGCGGGGGATTTTTCCGCGGCCGATCGGATCCCCTAACTTCCGTCGGCCAGCATTAAAGCCGACGGAAGTTAGCTAACTTCCGTCGGCTTTAATGCTGGCCGACGGAGGTTATGGGGCTTTTCCCCCAACCACGCGCGCGTACAGGGAGACCTAACTCCCTGTACGCGCCCACGCCGCCGCCTCCCATGCCCAGCCCGCGCCGCCACCTCCCGCCTGTGCCACCGCCGCCCGCCCTCGCCGCCTCCTGCCTCCGGCCCGCGCCCCCACCGACCGCCCTCGCCGCCTCCCGCGCGCACGGGCCGCCACTCGCCTCGGGCCGCCGCCCGCCCGCCCTCGCCGCCTCCCACCTCCGGCCCGCGCCACCGCCGCCCACCCTCGTCGCCTCCTGCCTGTGCCGCCGCCGCCCGCCCTCGCCGCCTCCCGCTCGCACGCGCCGCCGCCCGACTCAGGCCGCCGCCCGCCCTCGCCGCCTCCCGCTCACACGCGTCGCCGCCCGCCTCGGGCCGCCGCCCGCCTTGGGCCGCCGCCCGCCAGCCCTCGCCACCTCCCGCCCGCGCAGCCGCTCGCCTCCGACCCACGCCGCCGCCCGACGCTCGCCTCCTGCCGGCACCGCCGGCCATTGCCCCAGCCGCCGCCGCCTCCCGGCCGTCGTCGCCGTCCGCCCCACCGCCGTCCATCGGACGTCGCTGCCCGGCCCACGCCACCCATCCCGGTAGCCTACTTTGTCCATCCTCTCCTTATAAATTAAATTCCCTGTGGTGAATTTCTCGTGTATATTGGTTTGTTGCACCGGTGTGACCAAGAAATAGTTGTAGAGATTGATTAATTTAAATTTAGGGAATGTAAATATAGAAAAATTGTTTTATATAAATTAATTTTTGAGGATCAATTCTATTTAAGATAGTTAGATTTAGAAAATACAAAAATAAGGATTCTCGATGCTCTTAGCAGTTTCAAGAGCTTATAGGAGCAACCAAAATGTATACGGACTAATTGGTTCATATGGATGAATTAAAATAACTAGTCTTGGTCTTTAGTTATTGAATTCTGCATAATGGTAATAGTTAGCCGAACCAAACATGTGAGACCCACAATCAAATAAAACAAGCAAGAGTATATGCATGTGAGAGAAGAGAGAAAAAAGAGAGAAAATACTTTTTAATTCCATATGAGTAGTCCAGGGGATGTCTTTGGATTGTGTATTAATATATTTCATATGCGATGTGAAGCTGGCCGCCGCCGCCTGCCGACCTCTGATCCATCGCTGTCAAGTAAATTTTTCTTCGTTAAGAATTTTCTTCACTTTTGATTTGTGAATTTTGTCGTAGAGGATTGCAATGATTGCTCTAGGTTTGCAACAATAATTACCAAGAGTAAACTAGCATTCACAAAGTAATTAATAAAAACAAAAGTCAATTAATTTTATGCTTTACAAGTGTTTACTATGAGATGTGCTATTATATATGATCTTAATTTTATTCTTGTGTTAATTTGTGGTTTGTTGATCGGCGAGTACTCTGGCGAGTACACCGATGAGTCAAGAGGACACCCTATCCCATGGTAGTTCCTCTTCTTCAAACAGACGTCGTCAAGAGCAGCTCCTGAGATGCATAGATCCGACATTAATTGGTCGGCCTATTGCATTTCAACTAGATGATGAGGTAACTTTCAGATTGTTTTTTATGCCAGTTATAAACTATTACTAATTGTTTCAATACTGTTTTGTAGGAGAAAGAACACTTGGAGAGTGCGGGTCACGAGGATCATCCGGTGGGTGGGGGGCAGGAGGGGGATGTCCCAGAGTGTGCGGCACAGAGGGATGACCTAGAGGGTGTGGGGCAGGGGGATGACCCGGAGGGTGCGGGGCAGGGGATCTCCCGGAGGGTGTGGGTCAGGAGGAAGGGGCTGAGGCTGCCGGTGGGTCCTCAGTATCTTTCAGGATGAGCCACCTGGTGGCCCCACCAGTAGTCTCTTCCGGTGGAGCCAAAATCGAGATTACGCCTGTAGGTGACGGGTAAGTGTAATACTCTTCTGTTGTTTTGCTTTTTTTCAAAAAATTTCTTTCACTAAACTGACTTTATTTATTATGTATTTCTAGATCTTGGATTGACTCTTGGTTTGACGGCACTTCGAGGGTCAGGCAGGTTAACCAGATATTGGGTAACCTGTGTCGTCTGCACTACCCAGGGGTGCTGACAATGCCGACCGGTGAGCGGGTTCTATGCCAGACATGGGACTAGTACCGGTTTGCTCCTGACGGGCTCCACGGAACTGCTTAGGGGGCGGTGTCTCATGACTTCTTGGTATGCATGTGTTTTTTCAATCTTCGTTTAGGCTTTTCGAGTTACAACACTTTACTAATCATTACTTTTGCAGTTACGCTTTTGCTTGCCAGAAGTCGGCAATCACCATAACCATGCCCTTCAAGTCTTCAACAACAATGCACATAAGGTGGTGAAGGATGCCATTTCATATGCCCGCATTCAAGCGAACAATGCTTACTACAAGGAGAAGCTAGGGCAACGAATGAGCAAGGCGACGGGCTCATCGTCAATCTATTTGACTGAAGAACAATACCGTTTGGTAAACAATTCTAACTTTTTAAATCTTCGATTGTTGAGATTTGTTGTCATATAATACAAATAGCATCTTTGTTTAGGTGAGGATTCCGTGGTTTGCAAACCGCGAGGACGCATATTTCGAATTCTGAAAGATTTGGTCTTCATCCGCATTTAAGAAGACTTCCGAGCAGAAAAGACAATGCCGCGGGACGGATCTGAAGCACAGATATGGTGCCGACAGACATATTCGCCACGCTAAACGCATGGTAAGACCTCCTTCTGTCACTCTCTAGCTATACATACATTGTAATGCGACTAACTCATTTCTAATGTACAGGAAGCGACATCTGGCAATGTGCCAAGTGACATAGAGGTGTATACCTCTGGTCACAAAGGAAGCGATCCTACACAGCCAGATGTCTTGTGTAGCCAGACAGCCACAGACCATTTGGTGAGATGTTATTAAGAGTTTACGTAATTTCATTTTTCTGCGTCTAGCTAATCGAACATGTTTTTTGCAGGCGCAGTATGGTGAACACATGGTTCGACTCCATGGAGAGGACTATGATTGGCGGAGAGAACCTGTCGACCAAATGGCGGAGGTGGCAAAAGCCATGGATGGTGAGACAGTGTTTTTATTAATGTTTTGTGTATTGTATTGTGATGGTAACTAACTCTTTCAATGTTGTAGGTACTCCATGTTCAATGGAGTTATTGACTCAAGAGCGGTGAGAGCTCAGAAGTCAGCTCAGTCGTCGCAGAGCTCCGTTGGAGTTGGCTCCAGCCGTCGTCGCTCTTCAGAAACCCCGGAGGTGGTTCGGGTGAGGGAGGAAATGAGGCGGCTACACGAGCACAACAGGAAACAACAAGAGTACTATACCGCCTGCTTAGCAAAACAGCAGGCGATGATCCAAGTAAGTTTAGTTTAGAGTGTTGCAGTTCAAAAGTATTCAGAAATAGGTTTAGAACTAACTGATTACATTACAACATGTGAAGCAACTAGCCCAGCAAAATAGTGGATTTGACATGTCCATGTTCCAACCACTACCTCCCCCGCCACCACCACTATCTCCTACATCACCTGAGGTACCTCCTAGATACTTAAGTTAGCGTTTACAAGGGTAGTTGATGTCGTTCTCTAATTTTGTCTATTTCTTCAAAGTTTCCGTACGCCTGGTCAGGATGGAGCCTCCGGGGCAAATGTGGACGAAGTGGGTGGCAGCGGCGGCGCCCACGACCCAAATGTGGGCGATCAGTGAGTATTGATGTGTATTGTGAACCTGGATTGAATCACTATGTGTTATGTGACTTTGTATGTGAATTTGGATGGTATATGTGAATGCGGATGTGTATTGTGACTTTGAATGTGAATTAAGTTGTGTTATGTGATTTTGGATGTGATGTGTGAATATTTGGATGTGAGATGTGATTTTGGATGTTATATGTGAAGTTTGAATGTGATTTTGGATGTGAAATGTGAATTTGGATGTGTATTATGAATGTGATTGAAATTGTGGTTGGATATGAGTGTGAGTAGGGGAACCAGGAAAAAACAAAAAATACAAGCTAACTTCCGTCGGCTTTTACCATAGCCGACATAAGTTAGCTGCTTTCGGACACGTGGGCAGAAAGGCTAACTTCCGTCGGCTTTGGCCCTAGCCGACGGAAGTTAGGGGCCCCTAACTTCCGTCGGCCAGGATGGCCGACGGAAGTTAGCACCCCTCTGCTGACGTGGCAGAATTCAGCGCTAACTTCCGTCGGCCATGTGAAGCCGACAGAAGTTAGCTAACTTCCGTCTACTCGCTTCCGTCGGCCAAAGGCCGACGGAAGTTAGCCTTTTGTCAACCGAAGTTAGCTTCTTCCGTCGGGAAAGGGCTAACTTCCGTCGGCTTTGGCCGATGGAAGTTCCCTGTTTTGTTGTAGTGATGACCAGCTTTCAATTAAATTAGATGAACTGAATGAAGTAGTTCTTGGTCAGGATAGATTACTTGTGCAAGCCGCTAGAGATAGAAAAGACCTTAGACTTAGGCTAGACTCTGTTTCTACTGATTATGCCATGCTTAAGTCTAGGGTTAATGATGCTGAATGTGAATCTTGCACTGTTGTCATGGGTGAGCTTCCTCAGTTGCGTTCTGTGCATGCTCAAACTCTTTCTGAGCTTGAGACTGCACAAAAGCAGCTTTTGATGGTTGATTCTAGTCCTCATGATATAATTGAATGCATGAACTGCCCCTTATTACGTGAGAGCATTAATTTACATGATAAGCATGTTCAGGATTTAGATGCTAGATTGGAGAGGGCCGGTAGTTCTAAGGATGTGCAACATGTGTGTGACACTTGCATAACCCTTAAGGACCAACTAGGCACTGTTATAGAGCGAGCTGAAAACCTTATGACTGAGAATGAGTACCTTCTTTCTGTGGTTAACAAATGCACTAAGGGAAAGGGTAGGATGGACTTGCTCTTGGCCAAAACAAAGATGTGTGCTGACAGGGCAGGGTTATCTCTAGGATTGGGTTTTGAGAGGATTCCTTCAGACAGTGAAAACAAAACTGTTTTTACCTCACCCACTACCTTAGAGAAAGAGAGAGCTCTGTTAGACACACCATCAGCCAAACAGCCTACCCAAACCCCAAAGAAAACCACTCCTCCTGCAAAGAAAATTCCTCCCAAGAAAACCACTCAGCAGAAGCCCAAGGAGCCTATGAGGATTGCTCCTATTACCCATGTGAGTGCCCCTAGTAGAGTGTTTCATTGTTCCTATTGTCAGCGGGCGGGTCATTTAGTTGGGTTCTGCTTTCGTCGCATCAAGGATGAGCGACGCTCTTAGGCGATGAGTTTCCAGGACATGCATTACCCCTCTCGAGGTATGCATGACTTTGAGTTGTACTCACGTCATGTTTTCGAGGCTCCTCGTACTTCTTGGAGAGGTTTTTCTCCTCGAGGTGTTCACCATGTTCCATATGGTGGTAGACCCCATGTGAGTAGCTTTGTACCTCGACAGGTTAGGAGACCTCGCCATACATTTGGGTCCCAGCTTGTAGGTAGACCTCGCATTTTGCATCATTCTGATTATCCTGTGCGTAGACGGTCTATTTTTATTGTGCCTACTACTCGTATCACTCACTGCTGGATGCCTCGTCTTGTATTTACTCACCCCAGTACTGAGCGATCGAGATTTTCTTATCATGTGTAGGCACCAGACCGAGGCTTGGAGGGCACATGGATCATGGACTCCGGTTGTTCGCGCCACATGACCGGAGATGCAACATGGTTCTCCAGCCTCACCACAACCAAGCAAAAGGAACATATCACCTTCAACAACAATCGAAGGAGTAGAGTGAAAGGTAAAGGTGTGGTAAGAATTAACTCGAATTTCACTCTCAAAGATGTTGCTTTGGTTGAAAACCTGGGATACAATTTGCTTTTTGTATCTCAATTGCTTGATGAGGGCTTCGAAGTGCGATTTCATCGCAATACTTCGCAAGTACTCAATTCGGATGGCGTTGTGGTTTGTAAGATCTTTAGAGTTGGAAGAGTTTTTGGAGCTGATTTTTCTGAGTCATCTGGTTCTTCTCATTGTCTTGTTGCACATTCTACTTCTCAGCTTTGGAAGTGGCATAGGAGACTAGGGCATATGAGCTTTGAGTTGCTCGCTCGTCTGAGTGCCCTAATTCTGATCCGAGGATTGCCCAAGCTCAAGTTTGAGAAGAATTTAGTTTGCGCTCCATGTCGACATGGAAAAATGATTGATGCTTCGCACTCACCAGTAACCACGGTGATGACTGAACAACTTGGAGAACTTCTCAACATGGACACTGTAGGTCCTTCTCGGGTTAGTTCTTTAGGTGGCAAGTGGTATGTGTTAGTCGTTGTCGATGATTTCTCTCGTTACTCTTGGGTCTTCTTTCTTGTCAGCAAGGATGAAGTGTTTTCACACTTTCAGAGCTTGGCTTTGAGACTTTTCACTGAACTCCCTGGTGCATTGAAATTCATTTGAAGTGATAATGGCACTGAGTTCAAGAACAGTCTCTTTGTTGACTTTTGCATGGAGCATGGCATTGAACATCAATTCTCTGCTCCACGGGTTCCTCAACACAACGGTGTTGTTGAGAGAAAGAACCGCACTTTGGTTGAGTTGGATAGGACGATGCTCGATGAGCACAGGACTCCTAGAAAATTCTGGGCTGAGGCCATGAACACTGCTTGTTACATCTCAAACTGAATCTTCTTGCGCTCAATTTTGAACTTGACATCTTATGAGCTGCGTTTTGGGAGATTGCCCAAAGTTACTCATCTTCGATTCTATGGTTGTCGTTGCTTTATCCTAAAACATGGAAATTTGGACAAATTTGAGTCGCGTTCTTCTGACGGGATCTTTTTGGGTTACACTACTCATGGTCATTCTTATCGTGTTTACAATTTGGAGACTAACACTATCATTGAGTCATGTGATGTGACTTTTGATGAATCAACCCCCTCTGTTAGTTCCACATTTGAACAGGCAAATGAACACGACATGGAGCAGACCCTCTTCGAAGAAGAAGATCCCGGAGAATTCGAGGATGAACCCCTACTACCCTCGACTTCAACCCCCGAAGATGACCCCGCTTCGACCAGTTCGGCACAAGGTCCCGAAGCAACTACCTCTACATCGGTCATCTTGGACCACTCCAATGCACAAGTTGAGGGGGAGACTGCATACCACCATGAGGCTCCACATTGTTGGTGTAAAAGATTACGCTAACAGGTTTCTGTAGAATAGAAACTAACAAACGAAGTGTTTGCGAAGAGAACTGTTCTAAGCCTCCGAAAGGATAACAGCTTAGAATAGTTCGAATATGTGTATTGAATAACTTGTATTCGGTCCCTATTACAGGGTGAAATGGGGGGTATTTATAGGCCCAAATATTAAGGAAAAGACCTATTTACCCCTCTATTACAACCGACATAGTGGAAACTATTCGGTACCCTTGATAGGGCTAAAATGGTAAAAGACTAATCTAATTATATAAAAGATAAATCTTCCATCTTAGCTGGCAATAAAGATCTTGAATTGCCTTAGTTCGAAGATGTACTCCGAACCAATGCCTATCTTCGTACTTCGAACTAGACTCAGGATATCTTCGAAGTTGGACGTCTGGAAATCTTCGAATCCACTATCTGCTTTCATGCTGTTGCGGCAATAACCCCGAAGATGAGATATTTTCCCCCAACACACATCATGTTCAAAGGATGCATCCTCCCAAGCAGATCATTGGTGAGCTTGATCAAAGGGTAACACGTTCTCATGCTCATTTCACTGATTCCTCTTTTGTTGCTTCTTTTGAGCCCTTAGATGTTAGTCATGCACTTTCTGATTCTAGTTGGATCAACGCCATGCATGAAGAACTTGAAAATTTTGAGAGAAACCAAGTCTGGACATTAGTTGATCCTCCACCAAATGTTCATTTAATTGGAACAAAATGGATTTTCAAAAACAAACAAGGGGAGGATGGGACTGTAGTTAGAAACAAGCCTAGACTTGTGGCTCAGTGTTATTCTCAATTAGAAGGGATTGATTTTACTGACACTTTTGCACATGTTGCTCGTCTTGAGGCCATTAGGATTTTACTTGCATTTACGACATCCTGGGGATTCAAACTCTATCAAATGGATATCAAAAGTGCTATTCTTAATGGCTTCATAGGTGAAGATGTTTATGTAAAACAACCCACATGCTTTGAAAACCCCAAATACCCACATAAAGTCCTTAAACTTCATAAGGCTCTTTATGGACTCAACTAGGCCCCTCGGGCATGGTACGATAGACTTAAGTCTTTTCTTCTTGAGTGGTGGTATTTGATGGGTTCTGTTGATAAAACCCTGTTCACTCTCAAGCATGGCAAAGATTTTCTGCTAGTCCAGATTTATGTGGATGATATCATCTTTGGTGGCTCTTCTCATGCCTTGGTTGCCGAGTTTGCAGATGCCATGAGCAGGGAGTTCGAGATGTCCATGATGGGCGAACTCACCTTTTCCTTGGTTTGCAAATCAAACAAAGCAAACAAGGTACATTCATCCACCAAACGAAGTACACCAAGGACCTGCTCAACAAATTCGACATGGCTGATGCGAAGCCCCTCGCTACTCCGATGGCTACTTCGATAGCATTGGATCCTAACGAGGATGGAGAAGTTGTAGATCAGAAGGAGTTTCGAAGAATGATCGACTCCCTTCTCTACTTGACTGCTACGAGGTCAGACATACACTTCGCATTGTGTCTGTGCGCTCGTTTTTAGGCTTCACCATGAGCTTCGCACCGCCAAGCGGTAAAGCGCATTCTCAGGTATCTCAAACATACCCTCGAATTTGGCATTTGGTATTTGGCGTCTTCCTCTTTGTGTCTTCGAGGTTATTTCGATGCAGATTGTTGGGGGAGATAATCCTGACAGCTGAAGCGGGACCCCCAACTAGGGGGCCCGATGCCCGACGCCAAAAGGACCGGGACCTGCGGGGATAGAAGCCGGAGGCTCATGGAGGCTCCGAGACCCCCCGGAGGCCGCCCTCCGGGAGAAGAACGCCGGAGGCCGCCCTCCGGGAGAAGGACGCCGGAGGCCGCCCTCCGGGAGGAGAGTGCCGGAGGCCGCCCTCCGGGAGGAGGATGTCGGAAGTCGCCCTCCGGGAGAAGGATCCATGTAACACCCCAGAAATTAAAAAGGATTAAAATAAAAGAAAAATATTATTTAAATCATTTCTGGATTTATTATTAAAGGAAAAATCACAAAAGAACCCAAATAAAGCCAAACAGGGAGAAATACTCAAAATCTGGACTTGAAAATTTTATGAGATGAACTAGAGACCAAAATATAATTTTAGGAATTTTTACAAATTTTTATCAACAGTGATTCAACCCTTAATCAAATAAATGAATTACTGGAATTATTTTAAATCAGAAAACAATTTTGGCCGAGCCTTCAAAGTGGCCGAGCCCAGCCCAGCCCAAGCCTTGAGCCACTGATAGGTGGGACCAACCTATCGGCGCTCGCCTCCCCTCTCTCCTCCCGCCCGCGCCCCGCCTGGCCCCACGTGTCAGCCTCCATGCGCTCGCCTTCGCCCACTGACCGCTCGGCCCCGCCTGTCGGCGCCATTTGCCTCGCGCTCGCTCACTGACAGGTGGAGCCCACCTATCAGGATCGTCTTCCTCCCGGGAAAGGGATCCCCCTTTCCTTTCTCCGGCGATTCCCTTCGGATCTCTTGCCGCTGAGGAGCCATGCTGAATAGCGTGGGCCTCATGGCTCCAGATGTGATGAGTCATTGTCAACGGTAGTCAAAGAGGACTAAAAAGAGAGAGAAGACCTGCTGCGTCTGGGCCGCGTGTGACTCAGGTACCGGGCAGCGAGCGACTGTCGGGCAGAGGGGCCGCGAAGTCGGGCTGGCCCAATCCGGGTACATGGGCTAGGAGCAGCAGAGGATCCACTGGACTATTGACCGGGATTGACTCAGGTACATGGGCGGCGAGCGATTTCCGGGCTGAGGGAGCTGCGGAATCGGGCCGGCCCCAATCCGGGTACCCGGTGCAAAGACGGTGGACGCTTTGTCAGTTTCGGCGCAAAACTGACGACCGTCGATTTCGGATCTGACCGTCCTGAGGCGAAGCCGTAGCTGCTACGAAAGCTCCGCATCAGGACAAGTTACCTTTATTTAGGTTTTTACTATTTTGCCTTTAGGCCCACAGTCTGTCAGTCGAGTCTGTAAAAAACCCTAAGGGCATTTCGGTCTTTTCCATTTTATTTAGCGTCTGTAAAAAACCCTAGGGGTATTTTTGCATTTTCCCATTTAATGGGCTGCCTATAAATAGGCCCCAATAGCCTAGGGTTAGGGCACCCATTTTTAATACACTTTCCAGATTTCTGAAATTGGTGGTCATTTTTCCTTCCTCTTCACTGTTCTTCCGCCGCCGCCAGGATTCATTTTCTCCTTTCACCGAGAGTTTTTTCATTCACTCGGCGCATCTCGTTCGTGCTTCAATAGCCGTCGTGGTCGCTTGGTCACCAGGACCCGTGGCTGGCGTGCGAACAGCACTTGAGTGCTTCTCTTCCGTGCGGCGTGCGCAGCAGGAAGACCACGTGAAGCCGGCAGCTAGGCTGTATAGTGCTAGCGATTGCAAGGCTCGGGGAAGAAACCAGAAGGGGCTGGTTGGCTTTCGACAGGACCTCCAGGCGCACGCAAATCAAGGCTTCGGCATGTGACCAGGCGAAGGAAGCAAGGAAAAATTACATTGCACGGTAAATCCTGTTTGCCTCGTTTTGCGTGCATTTGCTATTACTTTGTTGTTTTTAATCCTCTGTTTAATCCTTTGTATCGTGAGTACTGTAGCTACGAACAAGAAGTACTGTAGCGTGAAATACTATTGCTTCGTAGTACTGTTGCGGCATTTTTCTAAAGCACCGGGGTCTGTTTCATTCAACGAATCAAACCAAACCATGATAAGTACTAATTGCATTTCTCGATTTGCGTGCTAATTAAATATTCACGTATTGCCATGTTTCACGTACGGTTTGTACTATTTCAATATCTTCCGAAACATCCGATTGCATGTGATGGCATACTGCTAAGAATTAATTTTTCCATGAATATATTTCATCTGTTGATTTAATCTATGTGCTGTCATTACATCTGTTGGTTCATCTGCTGTCTTGATAGATGATATTGATTCTGGTGTTTTAATCTGTGCACTGTTTTATTTAGGTTAGAACATCACAGTTTACCATCTTCATATGTGTTGGTTTGATTAAATGCCCGTGAGTTAATTAATCTGTTGAACCTGCCTTTGAGCACTGTGTTGGTGTCTTTTTGATTAGGACACCGGTCGTTTTTAGGCTAGATCATTTTAAGTACCTGCGATCTGTTTGCTTTTGAGGGCTCTGTTTGTCGAGGTGCGTTGGGTGTTGGGAGCAGGCCATTGATTCGAAAGAATTTTTTAGGCGCCCATTCACCCCCCCTCTGGTCGCTACTTTCGGTCCTACAAGTGGTATCAGAGCCTGGTTAGGGTTTTTCCATACCTTAACCGGTTCTAAACCCCAGTAGTGATCATGACTTCTCCTGGCAAGGTCCCGTCCTTGGAAGCTTATGGCTATAATTATTGGAAGACTCGCATGCGAGCCTATCTCATGAGCCAAAGCTCGGACATCTGGGACATTTGCGTTCACGCTACGTTTGTCATATTGCCAGTTGCTGAGCGTGATTCTCCTGGTATCATCGCCCAGCATGTGAACAATAGCAAAGCGGTGAACATCTTGTTTTCTGGTTTGGGTCCCACTGAGTTTGAGCGTGTGAGCCATCTCTCCACTGCGAGAGAGATCTGGGCTACCCTCCAGGCACACCATGAGGGGACAGCTCAGGTCAAGGCTCGGCTCTATCAGACCTACCGGCGTGAGTACGAGAACTTCACACAAAAGCCGGGTGAATCTGTTGAAGCATTGTTTGGTCGTTTTCAGTCGATCATAAACAAGCTTCGGGACAACAAGGCTGAGGGTGTTCAGTTGGTCTCAGATCATGAACAGGCGCTCAAGGTTCTTCATACCTTGGACCCAAAGATCTGGGAGATCAAGGTATCCTCTATCATTGAGAGCACTTCTTATGATACCTTGACCATTTCTGATTTGTTTAGCAAGCTGAAGGCCACCGAGGTTGATACCCAGTTGAGATCAAATCTCACTGGCTCTGGATCAAAGTCTCTGGCCCTTGCTACACCTTCTGTTGATCCCTCTTCTGTGAGTTGTGTTGGGTTCTCTTTGATGTCTATCACTGAGGATCAGCTTGAGTCGTTGGGAGATGATGATTTGTGTCTTTTTAACAACCGGGTGCGTCGTGTCTATGATAAGAGGATGTTCAAAAGACACGGCACAAAGACCGGATGCTTTGAGTGTGGTGATCCAGGACACTTCATCGCCGACTGCCCCAAGCGCAATGGCCACAAGAAGGGCACCGGTGGTGGCTTCCACGACTCCGGCAAGCACGACAGCTCCTCCTTCAACAAGGGCAAGCCAAAGACCAGATTCTTCAGAAAGGCCCTGAAGGACTACCGGCGAGAGAACAAGAAGCGCGACAAGGCCTTCTTCGCTGAGATGGAGAAGAGCTACTCCAAGCGGTCCACATCTTCTTCCTCTTCATCGAGCTCAAGCGATGAGGAGATCATCATCAGGAAGGGGAAGGACAAGGACGATCCAGCAGGCCTTTGCTTCATGGCCTTCGGGGACAGACCGAAGAGCCGCTCACACCAGCGCCGAAGATCCCGCAAGAGTTTCTGCTCAATGGCTCTTGGGGATAAGGAAGAGAAGGGCTCCTCCGATGACTCCGACGACGACGACAATGAATAGGTATCATCCTATGAACGCGAAATCGTTGATTTACTTGAAAGCAATCGTCAGGAGTTAAAGTATCGGGAAAAACTGCTTAGAGGGGCTAAGAAGAGGATAGATGAGTTAGAGAGTGAGCTTGCCGTGGCCAACGGCAGAATTGAGAGTCTATCTTCTTCCCCTTGCTTGGGTGATAGCAGTGAGTGCCCAAAGTGTGAGGTGCTTCTGTGTGACCTGTCGACTCTGAAGTCCAGGTACACAGAAAGGGTTGATGAGAGGGACGCTTTGGCCACTGAGCTTGAAAGCGCTCAGCTGGAGC